>CP116454.1:54169841-54769841 GCA_028216015.1 Quercus dentata | reverse complement strand
TACAATATCATCATCCAAAGAATAAAAACTACCACCCAACTAAGTCAATATCATAATCGAAGTTCCAATCTGTTTAATAAATACAGTAAAACACTTGACAAAGTTCCAATCATTACAAAGTTCATTAGTCAGTTATTTGTATCTAATCCAATTACCATGTCAATAACATAGTAAAATCTACTCGTAGTTAAGCATAATAGCTTATCCTCTCTAATTGCGTCTTAGATCATAAAGAGACTCTAATCCCCTTTATTGTAGTATGCAAGCCTAGTAGACATACACTGAAGATTGAAGATGGTACTTATTAAGCTCATTAGTGTATAACAAGAAGTCAAATTACACATGCCAGAAGCTAGCTAAGATTAATCTCGGCTATTTCAGATTCACAAACTATACTCATTAAACACTTCATTATATATTAAAATAGCACACTCGGTAAAAAAAAAAAAAAAAAAAAAAAAAAAAAAAAAAAAAAATTCAGATCAGTGTTAAACACTTCATTATATATTTTTACTAACTAAACACTTCATTATATATTCCAATCAGCAAAAACAAATAACAAAACAAGTAAAGGAACAATACCCATTCATAGCAAGATCCCAAATTTTTTTTCCCACACTCGGTAAAAAAAAAAAATTTGAGATCGGCGTTGGTACCTGGTTTTTGGTAGCAGATCAGTGTTTTTGGTACTTGAGAAATCAAAACCCACACACCAAAAGTGAGAAATCAACCAAAGAACAGAGAAATCAAAACCAAAACAACCCAAATCGGACCCATGAGAATCAACCCAGGTTCGGTCCAAATCAAAACAACCCATACCCATGAGAAATCAACCCAAAGAACACACAGAAAAATCATTACCCATAAAACAAACCACAATCCAAAACTATAGAAAGACTTACGGGGAGGAAGAACCAGAAAGAAAGAAGGAAAGAAAGAAAGAAGAAGAAGAGGAAGACGAAGCGGAAGAAGAAAAGGAAGACAAAGAAAAAAGACAGAGAGTAGAGAGACTTACGGAGAGGGCAGAGCAAGGCAGAGAGAAGAGATGGAGGCGTCAAACTGCGAAGGGAGAGCAGAGATGAGAGATGAGGGGCGTGAGAGAAAGTGCTGGGTATTTCGGTCTTTTTGGGGTTTGCAACGGTAATATACAAAACGCGCATAGCGCATTTTGATTTATGGACCCCCGAGGGTCCATATTCCTTCTGCGTTTTGTCCTCGATTTTTTATAAAAGTTCAAAATGCAACTTTTATAAAAAAAAGTTACGTTTTGAGCTTACCAAACGCAAAAGTTGGTTGAGCTTTTTTCAAAACGCCCTTTTTGGGCTCAAAAAGTGGAAACAAACGGGGTCTTTATCTCACAGCATTTTAGTTGTTTGTTGTTTATTGTGAAGCTAGTTTAGTTAGTCCTTGTGTTATGCAATAGCACTGTATTTTATCGAGCTAGGAATATCAACTAGCATGGATTGAAATCTTTGCTTTTTCGGTATCAATATAGTAACTAAAACGTTAGTTATGTGTATAAACCATTATTCAGGAAAATATGTTTGATGGAGTTTTTATCCTTTTAGATTTTATGCCATAATAGGAATTCTATAAATTCAACATCGTACATGAGCGGAATAGTTTTGGGTTAATATGAGCTGTTCTATAATAATTTTTAGACGGAATATGGTTGTTCTTGATAAAAATTTAAGTAGTTCTAGTTGAATAGTGTTGGGTGAATATGAGCTGTAAACTGCATCTTGTGAACTGGAAGATGAGGTCTTTAGGTTTTTATGCTATTGTGATTAGTGGGGAATCAAAGCTATTGCATATGTATGACAGTTTTTTGAAATTATTTTGTTGAGCATAGTATCAAATGATTATTTTTGTTTTCCATTTCTCAGATTACCCGCATTTGATGTTTTAGGCAAGTCTTGAATTGATAACCATACAGGAGTTCAAATTTTTCCTTTCCAAACATTTTAGAGTTTATAACTTGGGCAGCTTTGCTGTAGTTGTACTTCAACCTGAAGGATTGTAGAACTTTCTACCTCCCATTGAGAGTTCTAGATTTTACCTCATGGCATTAGTTATCATTTCAGCTTAGTTTGTCATATTTATAAATAAAACCAAGTATAAAGGCAGGTGTTTTGGACTATAAAGGTCCCATAAGATTGTACATGGGGCTGGTGAGCAATCCTAAAACTAAGAAGTAAGGCTAGGAAGTCCATAAAGTTTGATGTGGGGGGATCGTAGAAGGATTTTCTTATGACATGATAATTGAGATCCTATTAGGATCCTTTTCATGCAGTATGGCTTTAGGGTTATCCATGATGTAGCATGTAAACCTAGGGCTAACGTGAATTCTGTTTGAAGAATAAAACATGGGTTTGGAAACCTGCAAGGTCTGAAGACAGTCATCATACAAAGCCAGTTTTGTGTTTGGTTGAGCTTTAGAGATTAAAGATGAAGATAAAGCTAGGTGGTCTGCTACTAGATCAGGCTGCTACTCTTGCGCAGCCACCGGCAATGAAATTAGAGCTGAGGCCGATGGGGTGGAATGGTGGAGAATGTTGTTGTTTAAATTTGCTATCCCTTGTCTACCTTTACAGGTTGGTTGGAAATAAAAAAATAAACTGACAACTAGAAAAAGATTAGCTCCGTGGGGCTATACAGCCAATACTAGTGGCTGCTTGTGTGTGTTTTGTAGAGATTGCATTGAGAGCGGAGGTCAGTTTTTCTTAGAATGTTCTTTTGCCAAGAGAATCTGGGAAATTGGCATGATCTAATGAGCTAGGGTATTACCAACTTGTAGGAAAAATCCTGAGATCATCTTTTTAATGGCTTGCTCATTGGGCCACTGTGTCTTATGTTTAGTCCCAGAGAAATGCCATTATACATAATTGGTCATTGTGTTGTGAAGAGCAGATTTTGAGAAGAATTAAGAAGTAGATTAGAGTCCTGAACCAAATTCCAAATATAATAATTGAACAATATTCTCTACTATAAGCCTATAACTGGGGGGATAGATTCTAAATATCATTAAGAGGTGTACTGTTTTGGTGTAAAAGTTTCTGTAAATTGTTCTTAAATGTGTCTCTCGTTTTAATTTGTGAAAATGTAGTCTCTTAGGATGAGTTTTGGGCTTAAATTGCCTCTGTTGTATGCTTTAGCCTGGGCTTCACTATCCCTTATTTCTGTAGTTGGCCTTGTTTTGTATTCTCTGTTCTCCTTTATAAATTCTTTAATTTTTTTTGCTGAAAATAATTTCTTTAATGACTCATCAAAGGAAAAAAAAAAAAAAAAAAACCCTCAGATTAACTGTGTTACGTAGTCGTTCTTAATATAAAATTTTGCATTATAAATTTATATAGTCAAATTCTTGAAATTGTTGGAGCAGTTATATGCTTCCTTTTAAAGACGTGAACAATTGGGGTCTTCTGTCTTCTTTTGCTTCTATCTTATTGAGTAACCAACCTTCTTGCTCCCAGACTTCTCTTGGTTGCCTTTGCAGCGCTGACAGGTGTCTTTTCTTCTATCTCCTTTTCATATTTCCATAAACCACTAAGAATAAGACTCATGGGTCATGAAATCCACATCGACAGTAACACATTTTGTACCCTCATAGATACTTGATAAATTAGGAACAAAGGCGTACTTGTATTCAACATTCGATTAATAAAAATCTGCAACTCAAAAGGAAAAATACTCCAGCAAAGGAGAAATTTGAAAAAGTTTGCATCCTAGAGAGGTTATAAAGAAGGTGATTATAGTGGACTGCCAAGCTTCCTTCTGTTATGTTTATTGGTGAATAAATGTTAAGGTTTGCAGTGAGAAAAGATGCTCCAATATAGGTAGTTTGTATTGACCTTTACACTATTAAATCTAAAGACCATTGACTAGTTCAACTTAAAGAATGTAACAAAAATTTGAGAGTAGTATCAAATGATAAAGATGAATTGGATGAGTTTGAAAATACATTTGGATTGTGAAGTGAGAGAATTTCAAGTTGTAAGGTTGAATTTAATCAACCATCTTGTTGGCTTTATTCCGTGCCAAATTTGCTTGTATTTCAGCAATTAGTAACCCTGTATTTAGGTGGGATTTTTGTAAGGTTAGTGAGTGAGATAGTGTGAAGAAATGCTCAATAGTGTGTAAGAAAAATAGAGACTCGCGACTGGATCTCGCGGATGACTCGCGGTCGCAAGTCGCCAGAAGATGCACACGTGCCAGGCATGCCATAGGTTGAAGCGTCGTGCTAGCCGGAGCACTACAGGACAAAATAGGACAACTGGCCGTTCTGTTATCTAGCGGCTGGATCTTGCGACTCAGTCAAGTCGCGAGCCGAGATTGTTTTTGAAAACCTCGACTCTTCACATTCCATTCTTACCCTAGTATAAATACCCCTTATACGCACGAGAGAAAGAGAGTTTCTAGAGAGAATTTTGAGAGAGAAACCCCAGAGTAAAACAAGATTGATTCATCCACAATCTTCACATAAGAGACTCTTCAAATTTCTCTACTCTCTTCCTCTCTATTGTTAAATCCTTAAGAGGCCTTTTACCAAAATCTTTTCTCACCATATCCATTCTTGTGAGAGGGCTGTTTCTTTGTTCGGGAAGCGATTAGGAAGGAACCAATTTACATTGGTTGATGCTATGATCAAGTAGCGGAATCCGGAAAGCTAGAAAAGAAATAGGGTCGGCGCAACCTTGTTGGAGCAAGAAGCTTGAAGGGCTTAGGTACACTGGGTAGATTAGGTTTGGAGGGTCTATTGTTGTTCATGTATCCCAACTACATTTTCTAATGGATTACTTACCGCTTGGAGGGCCGCGGAGAGGTTTTACGCTGAGGCCTTCGATTTCCTCTTTGATAACACATCGTTGTGTTGTCCTTATGTTTGCTTTGATAACACATCGTTGTGTTGTCATTGTGTTTGCATCTCTCTTTCCTTAATCTTTGCCTTTTATTTTCTGCTGTGGATGTGATATTAATTGGTTTAGATTGTTTATCAATTCTGTTTGTAGTTTGTGTTCATTTTCCGCACACTATCCCAACTACATTTTCTAATGGATTACTTACCGCTTGGAGGGCCGCGGAGAGGTTTTACGCCGAGGCCTTCGATTTCCTCTTTGATAACACATCGTTGTGTTGTCCTTATGTTTGCTTTGATAACACATCGTTGTATTGTCCTTGTATTTGCATCTCTCTTTCCTTAATCTTTGCCTTTTATTTTCTGCTGTGGATGTGATATTAATTGGTTTAGATTGTTTACCAATTCTGTTTGTAGTTTGTGTTCATTTTCCGCACACTAATTGTTTGTTATAAAGCTTGAATTGGTTATTTTTGTAATTGGGGGTCTAAACGTTTAAGAGTGTTTTATACACTATTTGAACTTTCACAAGTGCAACAAAAAAATAAGGCCTTGATACCATTATAAGTAGTAAGGGTTTATTAGCCATTACATATGAAAGATAGATGTACAAAAATTTATTTTGTGAGAATTGTATCAAATGATAATTCATCTTTTCTGTTAGTGGCAGTGATTAATGAGTGTGTTACTAGAACTAAAGATCTTTCACACACCCTTCGCCCTTTCATCTTTAGATATATATACCTATGGTTGACATTACTGCAAGCATTGAAATATTGAATTAATAACTATGAGGAAGTTTAATTTCTTTCAAAAAATATGACATACAAACACTATTTAACAATGTTTGATACTAGGAGACTCTGCAGTAGTTGTATTTCAACCTGTGCATCACTTCTTCATCAAAAGGTTGTAGAAATTCTTCTGAATCTCATGTTAAAAGGAGTGCCACATTTTTATTCTCAGGGCAGTAGTTGCATAGAATTTAAAAATCTCTTTTCTGCTTCTAATAGTTTCTCATATTTCTACGTGATCCAGGTATACATTTTCTTTTATCTCAGATTAACAGCGTTATATGATCATTCTTAAATATTTCTGCATTATAAGCTTACATTCTCAAATTGTTGACATTACAAGACAGGTTATGTTTAATATCATTGTCCTGTGAACTTATTGGGGTCTGCCATATTCATTTGCATCTTTCTCTTTGTTAGATTGTGTTAACTGGGTTTTGCTTATGTGTATAAGTTGAAATTTATTTGTTAGAATTTTGTCTCCCTGGATGTCTCCTCCTTAATTTGGTCTACAAGGAGAGATCAAGGGAGTAAAGACTTAAGATTGCCTCCCATAACAATCAACTGATTAAGGTTTGTTCATTTACACTGAATGGTGGTACTCCACTGAGAAGGAATTATACGTGAGTCACTAAGTAAGCCGCTTATTAATTTTTATCACCTTCAGGCCTAAATGTTGAAGGCATTGTTTATCTCATCTTGCCAAACAGCCAAAATATTTGTTCTCACCCAAATTGTAGGAAGCTAATTGTATCCAATGTTCTGTCTCACCTACACATTTGGTAGCCATGTGTTGGAACTTGGAACATGAGAGCTCTCGAAAAGAGTTAGTCTTGAGAACTAGTAAACTCACCTGCAGAAGATCTTTGGTAAATATTGAGGCATCAGAAACTTATGGTGGAACTCTCTAGGACTCAATCTGATATTGTTGTGCACTGGCCAAAACTGCTTTAAAATTTTGTCTTGTATACGTACTGAGTAGGACTTCAATTATTCTTGTCATATTTTATCATAAGTAAAGCTTGATGCAAAATATAAATAAAATATCAAAATGGACTATGGACTGACCTTCAATGGAACAGATAATCTCTTTTTAAGTTATTAAGTAATCTTTTCCTTTAAAAATACTTTAGCAAACAATACATTGATGTATACGAATGAAATTTAAGAAGAAAAAATATATACTTTAATTCCTTTAAAATTAGATCCTTTTTTTATTTTAGTCATTGAGATTTTAAAAGTTCATTCTTAATTCTAAAGTATGTATTGACTTAGTCCTTCCGTAATTTTAGCGTTGTAATTTTTTGCTTATGTGGTGAAAATTCAATGAAGTCACTGACTTTTAAAAACTACAAATTCGACAAAGACACTCACATGCTTATTATGATTAGCAGTGTCAATTTCAGACTGCCTGTTATGCACAATATACACATTTTAGTTTTTACATGTAAAATATTTGCAGGAAAATATTTTCCAATGGTTGGCACAAAGTAAAATGAAAAAATAAAAAATAAAACTAATAAAAAATTAAAACATTTTTTTATTAACTTCCAAAAAATATATAGAGACGGATGAGGGATCACTAGAGCTAGTAAAAAGTACGGTTTTTTACTTAATTTTGAACAAACTTTCTGCCAAGATCTGTAAAAGTTTTTGCTCACTTTACAACAAACAAATTCATTTACTTTCTAAAGTGAAACTGACGTTAATTTCTTATTCAAAACGCTGGGCAAGTAGCAATATTAAATTAGATTGTCTTCAGAAAGCTAGGCAAGTACTTTACTCTGTAACACAAGAATAAGTATACGTTCATCCACCATCCTACATACCATAGGATGCTCAAAAATCCCAAAAGTGGTTTTATTTTCTAGACCAAGCTGAGATGATAAATCAATGACTGTTGCTCCATAATAATACAGCCATCATGATAACCTCATCTGGCTCAACATCACTCACTAGCATCAAATTAAACAATTCCAATGCCTACTCCGAACAATTTGCACCACATATCCATCAATCATTGAGGTCCAAGTTACCACATCTCTCACAAAACTTTGATCAAACACTTTACGCGCAAATCCAAACACCCACGTTCAGCATAAAAATGGACCAACCCATTTCGCACTACCAAATCCGAATCAAAAGATTCAAAATCCCATCTTCCAAACCCAACAATGAATCGATACCCCCCTAAAACTGCATAAAACTGCTCGCACGCCTTGAGCGCGAAAACGAAGTTCTAGTGGTCCATTTCAACGCATTCTTGAGCCATTTGACAAAAAAATGAAAACCCCGTAGTGGGAATTTTGGCTTTACAGTAGCCCCTGATCATAGTGTTCCACACATAAGTATTGGGCCTTTCAATCTGAGAAAAAAGCACACGAGCATATTGAACGTCACCAGAATTAGCTAAAGCGCAAAATGCTAAGACACGGCGGTGCCTTGTACTTGCCAGTGGTGCCTCAGACCTTGGAACCGTTGATTGGTGGGAGAGGGGACTGGTGGTGGCTGGGTTTTTTGGAGAGAAATCTGAGAGGGAGATTTTGAGCATGAAAGTGACTGTGGAGGGAAGGAGAGATAAGCAACGGGGTGCGAGAGACTGAGCAAATGTAAAATGTTTTACCAAAATTTTAAGTATAAAATATTTTACATAAATTTGCTTAGTTTGAGCTGGTTGACTGGAAATATTTTACTTTAAATCGAATATTTTACTGCAAAACAAAATACCATAAAATTGAAAAATATTTTCCTGAAAATATTTTATACCGAAACAAATAGAGCCTAGTCACATGATTAATTCATTTATATGTCCATTTCTCCTTTCCTCACCTTTTGTGTATTAAAAAAACTTTCTTTCTCTCTCTGTCTCTGAAAGTTTAAGATAATAGTAGTATGGGTTCCAAAGTATCTCACTTTCCTCACAGCAAAATTTACTTGAATACTTTCATTTCTCTCTCCATACTTAATTTCATCTTAATTATGACCATATTATATGATAGTACCCTAGCTAGCTAGCCGGTTATATGCGCTATCACAAACCACCACCCACCCCCCCCAAATAGTGAGTCAATTTCCTCATTGCCGGTTATGATAATTTCTTAATGGATTTTGTGTGTTGCATTATATTAATTCATAATGATAAGATAATATATATATATATATATATATATACACACACACACAGGGGCATAGCAAGGGGGCTAACTTATGGTACTAATTTATCAGCTTATACAAACTTTTATAAACATGCAAAAACACATACATCTATACACACATACAACTTAGTATCTTTCATAGTGAATATCCTTAAAGTTTTCATTTTTAATATAAGTTATCAAATTGTCTACCAAAATGAGTAAAAAAATTTCAATTGAACTAATGAAGTATTCAAAGATATAAATAATCTAAAGCTTTAATAGATACAAGAACACATTTTACAATAAAAAAATGAATATGAGAAAAAAAAAATTCTCTATAACTACTAGATCAATTGGACAATTTTTTTAAGAGCATAATTTGACTAGCTCAAATATTTGGGAGAACCGAGTCCCATTTTTGTAGGTAAATAATTAAAAATGTTAAATATTTCTATATAGTATTAAAAAATATTGTACGTGTAGCTCCACCCCTGTATATATATCCTTTCACTGGCTTTTAGCAATTGGTGTGGCTCGCTTGGCTCCATTTGGATTTTGGACACAAAAAGGATATTACTCAACCCTTTAATATTGATTCGGGAATATTCATCGTAAGTCAGTCACGTGTTTGTCACATGCTTCAGTTAATGTACAGATTAGTTTAGACATATGGTTTATCTTAATTGGTTTTAACTAATTAATGAGTTAATTGTAACAAAGCAGTGAGCAGC
This sequence comes from Quercus dentata, assembly GCA_028216015.1. Lineage (NCBI taxonomy): Eukaryota > Viridiplantae > Streptophyta > Magnoliopsida > Fagales > Fagaceae > Quercus > Quercus dentata. The sequence goes on along the minus strand of CP116454.1, from coordinate 54,760,324 downwards.
ACAGATGGTAATTTTGTAATTATGCTCTCTATTTTTTATCAATATGAGAAAAACCATTATATTTAGAGCTTTTTAGATAAATCAATCTAATCATATTCAATCATAAGGTAAAACTTGATGCACAGTATTAATTAAAAAAAAAAGGGCTATGGACAGCACTGAAGTTGAATTAAACAAATATTTCTCTAAAATTTAATTGCAAATAATCTCAGCACATTTTCTAAAAATATAAAGTTTTCCTAATACAAAAAAGCTCTAACTCCTGTTTGTTTGTCTCTAACTTAATCTAGGTGTATATGTATGTAAAACTCCCTCCTGGATACTTGAACTCCGGCCCTTTTCCCACACCCCACAAGTACTTATACTTGTGGAGTGACCACTGCACCAAGGGCACGCGGTGGTCCCACTGCTACTTTGATTCCAGTACTACCGCATTTAAATAATCTTTCCTAAAAAAAACATTGATTTATAAGGAACAAGTACTCACAATTTCCACATAAATGAGCATGATGCCAAAGAATGAGGTATAAATATTCTTAGCCCAATTTAACAATTAACAATAAAATAAGAAGGAAGAATAATTAATTATTATTTTTGAATTATATGTTGAAATTGTGAATTCTAATGATAAACAACTCATAAAAAATTAAATTTATAAATTTGAATGTAAAATACAAAGATTAAAACCACAAATAAAAGTAAAGTTAAAAAAAAAAATAGTGTGATAAATGAGAAAGATTGCAGAATAAGATAATTCTTGAATTTATTCATCATCCAAGGACACACGCAAAAGAAAAGAGATGAACGAGAATGGAGTATCCAAGTAAGGTATCACAACCGCTAAACAAACAACTTAAGTCAATCACGTGTTCGTCACATGCTTCAATTAATTGAAGGATTAGTTTAGACACATGTTTTATCTTGATTGATTGTAACTTATGATTAATGGGTTTTTTGTAATTATGCTTTTTATTTTTTATCAATGAGAAAAACCATTTTATTTAGAGCGTTTTGATAAAATGCAATTAATCTTTAGTATATAAATTTGAGTCTTGTTAAAGTAGGGACAGCGGCATAGCCAGGAATTTTCATATGGGGGGCCGGATTATACATTCATATGTTAGCCGTTATTTTATAAATATATTATATATATAAAATTATCAAATTAAAAAAATATAATATTTCTAAACTCAAATGAATATATAAAAATTATTTATTTTGCTATAAAGATGTACAAAATATTTTAATGAAGAATTTAGCATCTCCCATCAAAGTTATGCTTGAAAATGATCTTTCATTGAATAAAATCATCCATTATCATGCATCTCCTTACTCTTTAATAAAATGGTTAAAAAATTAATCTAGAAAAAATCATATAATTTTACGCTAATTAATAATCCCTCTAATTTATGGCTTTCACTTCCTATATTTAACTATTCCTTTAAGCACAATAAAAAAAAAATTATCTTTAGTCTTAATCAACCATAACAAACAATAAAAAATTTAAGCAGATAAAATATATATTTTTAATACTATGTATAGCATACATATTTACTAAAATCATTATACATAACTTGAGAAGATTCTAAGGTGAAAGGGAAATTTTAGAAAAATATATATCATCTCTCTACAACAAACCCAAATTATCTTCTATGAACAAATCACTGTTGAAACAACTTATTTGGCACCAAAATTCAACCCAAAAGAAAACAAATCAATTTTGGAAAAAAAAAATGATATATGATGATGATGAGAGAAAATTATATCCAATTTAAAAGAAAAAAAAATTATGATGATGATGAAGAGAAGTAAAGGGTGAAGTTTAAAGATTAACCAAAAAAAAAAAAAATCACTAAAGCCCAGTACACGTTTTCAATAAGTTTCTTTTCTTTGCCCCTCATGATCATGGGTTTTCAGTGGACTTTTAGTGTGTTGCTGCATGGGCTATTAAGAAGAAAACAAAAAAAGTTTGGTGTTGTATAGTGCATGTTTTCACACTTGCACACATAGGTTAGACAAAAGTTAAAAGGTAAGAAACCCAAGTGACATTTAGGTGGGATTGAAACTATTTAAATGTAAAGTCCATACTTTTTTTTTGGGGGTGGTGGACCCAATATATTTTGGAGGGGCCAACTATTAGGTTTTAAGACCCTAACTAATGTTTTAGATCATATTATAGAAATATTTTGAACTTTTGGGGGGCCATGACCCCTCCACCCAACAACGTGCCTCCGCCCTTGAGTAGGGAGTCTTTGTTAAATTACCAATTTTTTCATAAGTTTAAGTTGTCTATTTTAATATCATGTTATGTTAAATTATAATTCTCTTAAACTATTAAACTTATGGGAAATAGTAGATTTAGTTATTTAACCTTATAATTCTAACAAATTTTATCATAAGGTAAATTAAATTTGAAGCAATATATTAATAAAAGATCAAATGGGCCTTGGATTGATGTTCGATGAAACAAATTTCCTCTTTCAGTTATTATTATTTTTTTTTTTAGTGGAGAATCGTTATTACTCTAAATTTAGTTGAAAATAATCTCAGCACATTGTCTAAACAGATAAAGCTTTCCTAACACAACAAAGCCTTAACTCTTACTATTACTTTATGTCTTAACCCAATTTAACAATTAACAATAATATTGGCACAGAGAATAATTAATTATTTTTTGAATTATATGTTGAAATTATGAATTTTAATGATAACGACTCATAAATTAAATTTATAAATTTGCTAAAACTACAGATAAAAGTAAAGTTAAAAAAAAATTAATATGATAAATAAGAAATATTTGAGAATTAGATATTGCTTGAATTTGTTCTCCTCCAAGGACACACGCAAAAGAAAAGAGATGCACGATAATGGAGTATCAAAGTAAGGTATCACAACCGTTAAACAAACAAGACAAGAAATGTAAAAATGGAGAAAGAGGAGTAAAGTTTAAAATACAATTTGTAGGGAGATGCTCAAGCGAGAGAGAAAGAGATCGCTTATTCCTTCCGTTCCCAACTCCCCATCACAACCATTTTTTTTTTTTTTTTTCTTCAAGTTGTTTTCAATATTCAATTTATAAGCTCCACAATTTCCTCTCTGTCTCCATCTTCTCCTTCATAGCCATCTGCTGCTTTCAGATCATCTCTCACTTGTCCTCATTTCGTAAAAAAGAAATGGCTGAGCCTGTTGTTTCTGGTGTCTTGACAAGGATTGGTGATTTTGCTCATACAAGAATCAAACTTCTTGTACGGGGTGAGTGACCAAGTTGAGCTGCTACAAACTGAGCTCAAACTGATGCGAGGCTTATTAAAGGATGCAGATGCGAGGCAGGATGAATCAGATATTCTAAGGCAGTGGGTTGCTGAAACAAGAGATCTTGCTTATGATGCAGAAGATATCATTGCGACATATGCCCTCAAAGTTGCATCCAGAAAGGAAGGAGGCGTCCTCAAGAGGTGCGCTTGCATTTTGTATGAAGGAATTACAGTGCACAAGGTTGGGTCACAGATTGTAAATATCAAGGCGAAAATTTCTATTTTGAAAACTAGTTTCCGAGACTATGGCATAAGAGAATCTATAATAAAAGGAGGCGGGTCCGGTTCTTTGAATGAGAGGCAACGAGACCAAAGGGAAACTTACTCTTATCTTGAAGATGACGTTGTTGGGTTCAACAATGATGTAAAAAAATTGGTGGAGTTTATGCTGAAAGAAGAAGAAGGCAGTAGAAGTGCTTCCATATGTGGTATGGGTGGTCTAGGAAAGACCACTCTTGCCAAGATGGTTTACAATCACCACATGGTCAAGCGGCACTTTGATTGCCGCGCTTGGGTATATGTTTCTCAACAATGTCAAAGAAGACATATTTGGGAAGAAATTTTTATTAGTCTTCAATCTAAAGATCGACGGGATGAAATTAAAAAAATGAGCGATGCAGAACTTGTTGAGGAACTCCGTCAAGTTCAACAAAAGCAAAAGTGTTTGGTGATTTTAGATGATATTTGGACAGTTGAGGCTTGGAATAGTTTATGTGAAGCCTTCCCAAAGAAGAATACGGGCAGCAAAATATTGCTTACCTCTCGTAATAAAGATGTGTCTTTGCATGCAGATCCTAGAGGGTTCCTTTATGAATTGCAGCATCTAAATGATAAATGGAGTTTGGAATTACTTGAGAAGATAATATCTCATAGAAAAGGTACAACTGATATTTAGTCTTACTTTATTAATTTTTCCTTTTTGGTAGTTAATTTGAAGACAATTTTTTTTTTTGTTGGTAATTAAATTGAAGGTAAGGAAGAGTAGATGAAAATGTTACACGCATAAAACATATTTAGTTTGAAATGACTAACATAATTAATTAATAAAAATAATTTAAAAGACACAATAACTAATAACATGTAAATAATAAAGTTTTTCTAGGCATGATTTTTTATGTATGTGTGTGAACCACACTTTTGAACCAAACGTTTACCTTAAGAAGAATGGGCTTATTTTAATTTGTCTTGTTACACTTAACTAATATTTAACTACATCGTTTGGAGTTAGGGTTTTATTTTTATTTTTATTAACATTTTTTTTTAAATTAAGAAATAAATAATTAAATAAAATTTAAAATTTAAAATCATTCCAAAACGGCATCATTTTGGGGGTGTTGATGGTAGAAATGGATGGTTGTTTAACGGATGATTGAATTGAGGAGTTTTAAAATTTAGAGGGCTAAAATGCCCAAATGCAAATTTAGATGACTAAAATAAAAAGTGGTAAACTTAAAGAGAGTGTTTTGCATTTTGAACTATTTTATTTTATGTTGTATACCTTAGTTAATAGGGGCTTTAGGAAAGGACTATGTGGAGCACCTTTTTAGATGTGGAGTTTAACCTGTATATTCTTTTCGAGAAATTGAGCAAAAAGCATAAAAAAAAAAAAAAAAAAAAAAGGAAAAAAAAATATATCCTCAATAATTTGACAGAATTAAACCACTGACTATTTAAATCACACTCACTTAGAAAAATCTTTTTTCAACCACACAACACAAAATTTTGGCTTTGCATTGTAGGCGCAAAATCATGAAAAATAGAGTGTATTTGGGGAAAAATCAAAATTCATTTGAGAATGACTTGGGGTACAAACTGAAATTTTTTTAGAAGTTGACTACACAATTTTTTTGGACTTGTGACTTGGGATGCATGATCTTTTGTCCTAGATTGAGACACACCATTCTTAGATTTTAATTTGAAATAATTTGGACAAATTAGTCTAGCAATACCACAATGGTGATAGGTAGAAACAAACTTCGAGCATTTTTCTTTTTTAAGCATTCTACGTCCACAACATTTTTACAATAATTCATAGGTAGTAAGTTGTTATTGGTTCTAATTTGAACTCACTATTAAAAGTACTTTTTTACCCACTAATAACAATCAATAAAAACCTGTCACTTATGATTTGTTGTGAAAATGTGGTAGATATAACATTTTTTTTTTAAGGATAGACACGACTCACAAACCACATGTCAAGCAAGGACTCACAACACTATCCACACATGATGCTTCCATTTGTCCAAGAATTGTTGTTATCCATCATCATCATCATATGCGTTCATGCACTACCAATGGCAATTTTCTTCCGCATTTCCTAATTGATCATGACATTCAAAATCTCATAATACACCTTAGATATATATTATGGCATAAGAAACTTAAACATATTGTAGACCCATGTACTTGTAAAGCAAGCATAATAATCATAATTTAGTCTAGTGGCAATTCAAGACCCCATCGCATAATAAAAAGAGCTAAAATTGTAGAGTGATATTAGGGATATCACAAATTTTACAATTTGGAGCTTAAAAAGTGATGTGTTATCAATCATTAAAAAAAAAAAAAATTAATCATTCATTTATTATTTGGTTGAAACCCACCAATTACATTTGTTGTCATATTAGGTTGTATGATTTGTGTAGTGAAATTTGCAGCACTTTTAGCAATTTCCAAAATTGTATTAAGTGATTTTTTTTTTAAAAAAAAAAAAGCCACACAGTGTTTTTCTCACCTTCAAAAAGGTCTCCAAAATATTAGACTAATTGAAACTTAACCTAATTGAAAACTATAAAATTTTTGGGTAGGGATTTTTTTTTTTTTTTTTGAGGCCTTAATTTTTGTAAACCAATATTTTATAGAGATTGACAACATTAGCCACATAATCTCCCACATAATCACACTACAAACAGTCTCTATCTCATTCTTTAACACCAAAATCAAAATTTATAACAATGCATCACCTTGTCTAAGATAAATTCCTTTATGAAAGAATTTTAAATTTTCATTTCTTTTTGTTAAATTTTATGCTTGAACCATGATATTTGATCATTATTTGAAATTAACTTTAGTCAGTTAGTATTAATTCATCAATTTAATCTTGGTTATGTTCATTTTAAATAAATTTATTTAATTGATATTTCAATATAAAAAACTCCACTTAATTTATCACCTTAAGCTTCCAAATATATTTAGTCGGCCCAAGGTTCGTCTAGGATTAACTTAGGGTTCTCTACCATATAAAACTACATTGGGTTTATAATCATACAGTGAAAATGTGGCCAGCAAGAGCTTTCTGCCGCGGTAAAAAATCTTGCTTCCATTTTACTCTTTTGTCGCTTTCAAACAATCAATCACTTAACAACTTTAACAATTTAAAATCATTTGGTCCAAAAACTATTTTGAACAGTAATTGAATTTTTTTTTTTTTGAGAATCAACAGTAATTGAATTAATGAAGATAAACCAATTAAAATTCATTGTACAAACTTTAATTTGAATATATTATGTATAATAATATATCCACTCAATTGTGACTTTCAATTGGTGTTCGAGTGAAAGCCCAATGGTACTTGTACTTATACTTAGATATAGGGTCTGTTTGGATAGAACTTATTTTTTTTAAACTGAAAACTGAAAACATCAGAAGCAAAATAATTTTTAAATGTGTGAATAGTATTGTGGGACCCATTTTTAATGAAAAAGTTGATAAAAAAGTGGAGTTTGTGGGACTCGTGAACAGTGCACAAATACACTGTTTACAGCAGAACTGGTCAACTATTGCGGCTGAAAAGGAAAAAAAAAAAAAAAAAAATTGAGGAAACGCAGAGGCAGCATAAGTGCCATCCAAACGAGCACATAGTACCATCTCTTGTACCCCTATAGGGTTCCCTCTTAAAATCAAACTATGTGACTATTTAATGAAATTAGTAAACCGCATTAAAACACTTCCCGTCAGAAACCCATGTCCTTTCTCTCTCACTTGAGTAGATCCCAACAGCCCCACACATTTCCTCTTTCAATAGTCCTCTTCTCTTTTTGCAGTCAAGCGTCCATGCCCTCTCGTCTCTTGAAAAGAAGTCAAAAGCACTTTTGGTAGGTTACTCTAATAGAAGAGGTTTGGTCAAAAGAATCTTTTTAAATTTTGAAATTTCGGTTTGCTAATTTTCTCAAACCTCAAGGAAAAGGAGTGTTATTTCAATTAAAGTTTGGGATGAAGTTTCATTTCTCAAAACGTTAGTAGAGTTACATATAATTTACCCTTTAAATATGGTCAAATGATGAAAAATTAAAAAACATTGTGATTGAGCCGTAAAAAAAAATAAAAATAAAAAACAAACTTCTAGGTTGACTTATCATTTTTATGTTATTTTTTTTAATTAGTAACACAAAATACACCGGGGATGGGGAAGGAGGTGAGAAGGGGAGACAAGACTTACAACACTAACACTGACAAAAGGGCATAATCTTTGAAAGTCTCCAAATTATTTGATAAAATATTACCGCATATAAAATGAGATTACAACTTCTTATTAAAGTTTAATTGCACTATAAATAATTTAATGAAATTTGATACTGGCCGATAGCCTATATATGGGCTAAAAGCCATATATTACTATATTCCATATGCTTGGAGCAAATTTCTCCAAATGCATGTACCATCAATGGTTTATTTAAATTTGAATTTATTTGTTAGTTTTCTAAATTTTAATATATAATTTGATGTTAATATTCTATTTGTCCTTGCTCAGTAGAAAAAAAAATTATATTAATTTGTCTGTTGGTGGCTTTCCAGATCCAGACTCTATAAGCAAAACTAGGATGGAGAAGTTGGGGAAGGAAATGATTGGATATTGTAGAGGTTTACCATTGGCCATCACTATACTTGAAGGCCAATTAGCCGCAAAACAAACACAAGAAGACTGGGAGAATACGCTTAGATATGTTAAATCACATAAAGAAAACTTTGGAGTTAATAAGGTGTTCGCTTTAAGTTACAATGATTTAAAACCATGTTTTCTATATTTAGGCCATTTCTTGAAGGGTTTTGAGATACGGTCAAAAGAATTGATACGAATGTGGATGGCAGAAGGTTTTATACCACAAATTCAGCACAGAGGAGATGGAGAGGATACAATGGAGGATGAGGGAGAGCAATATTTACAGGAGCTAGTGCAGAGGTGTAAGGTTCAGGTGGGGAAAATTGGCTCACTTGGAAGGATCAAAACTTGTTGAATCCATGATCTTATGCATGACTTTTGCAAAGCAAAAGCCCAAAGGGAAAATTTTCTCCTAATCACCAATATTCGTTCATTGGGACTAAGTGAAGAGCATATTGGTAAAATTCAAAGACTTGCTATCAATTGGAAATCAGGTGATGAATGCCTTCAGGGAATCAAATTAAAAAAATATCCTTACCTTACGTCTCTTCTCTACTCTGTGCCTCATCTTAATCATGTGTATGTAAAAGAACTTTGTTTCAAGAATTTCAAGTTGCTTAGAGTCTTGAATCTAGAAAATTACACCAGAAACTTACCTAAAGACATTGGGTTGTTCATCCACTTGAAATTTTTATCTATAAAAAATAGCGCTATGACAAGCTTGCCATCATCCTTGGGCAATTTGAGGTGCTTGCAGACACTAGATTTGAGGTCTCATGAAATGAGTGTGCCAAATGTGTTTAAGAAGATGGAACAATTGAGGCATCTATACTTACCTAGTAAATACAAAGTAAGTGACAAGTTGGAACTGGCTAATCTTTGTTATTTGCAGACATTGGAGAATGTTCAGCCCAAAACCATCCAAATGGCCACAAGTTTCAGATTAAACCTTCTTCGGGTTCTAGGCGTGTGGCGTTATTATAAGGAACCAGCCCAAGATGCAATACAAATAGTATCAAGTTGTCCTCATATACATAAGCTAAGCCTACGCATGATAATAAACAAGCTCCCGGAAGTTCACCAATTCTCTCCAAATCTTGCCAAGTTGACCTTGCGCAACACTCGGCTTCACGTTGACCCAATGGCAACATTTGAGAATTTGCCCAACTTAAAAATCCTCCGCCTTTTACATAAGACCTTCTCAGGGGACACTATGGTTTGTTCTAAAGGAGGATTTCCTCTGCTTCAATCTCTTGTCATTTGTCGTTTAGACAAATTAAAGGAGTGGAGGGTGGAGAAAGGAGCCATGCCCGGTCTCTGCCGCTTGGAAATTGTAGCATGCATGTGTTTAAACACGATTCCAGATGCACTAAGATTCATTAAAAACCTCCAGGAATTGGAGATCATATGGATGCCAAAGTCATTCAAAGATAGGCTTATCAAAGGAGGAACCGATTTTTACAAAGTCCAGCATGTGCCTTCCCTAGTATTTCAATGGTGTATATTATAACCAACATTAGCTAACAAGGTATAGCCGTGAATACTTGAACTTGCATTTTTGGCAACTCAAACACTTCTTTTCTTTCAAATCTCTTCCTCTCCAATTAAATCAAAAAAAAAAAAAAAAAATCCCGTAATAATCTTTACCAAATTTAATTGCTTTCTTCTTATGTCTGTTAATTTAAGAGTATTTCTTCTTTTGATTAGAATGAAGGTCGTATCCACTCTTCCACCCCTCCCACCGTTTAATTTACTTTGACGAGGTCATTTCTATAGCATATTTCACTTTAATTTGTTCTAAATGTTTTGGCCTAAATCTTTTTAGTTGCTTGTCTCCCTCTTACAATGCTAACATTAGTAAAAACGTATACATAAAATTTTTTTAAAAAAAAAAAAAGTATTTAAGAAGAACATAATATTTTGGAAATTAACATATCTCTCAAAAAGGGAACCAAAGATATTGTAAGAGAAATTATGAAAGTTTAATATTTAAGTTCAAAGGAAATGAGGATTTATATTGGACAAATATGGTGACAAATAATCATATTACCAAATTCATTGAATCTGACTCTTGCAATTCAGCATTGAAGTTAGTCTTGTGCAAAAAATTGAAAAGTTTTCTTAATTCCTACATTTCCTATGACTTTTTAGATTCATTCATATCTATCCAAAGCATTTAAAGTTATAAATGTATAGTTTCTTAAAAAAAGTTATAAATGTATACAAATTATTTAAATTTTATTAATACATTGAAATAAATGCATTTTTTATTACTTAATAGTTTGACATAAATGCTAAATTTAGATGAGATGAAAACTCAAATGAAAAGGATGTCATACAATGCGTCACTTGACAAAATCTCATACTTTCTAGCATGAGATTTTTGCTTTTATATATATATATATATATATTGATCGTTGGATCATTTACTTCAATTTCATCAACAATTGAGATAAATGTAGAACATATGCTTTTAATTATTTGTTACAGCTCACCACCGCACACCTTTGGTGCGATGGTCACTCCACAAGTATAAGTGCTTGTGGGGTGTGACAAGGGCCAGGGTTCAAGTTTCTAGGAGGGAACTTTACACACATATACACTTAGATTAGGCTAGAGTGGAAATTCTATCTTGTATAAAAAAAAAAAAAAATATATATATATATATATATATATATATATATATATATATATATATATATATATTTGTTGCAGCTTGGGATATCTTCAATTTGCTATGCGTCTGCCAGATAGCTTCCCTAGAAATGGTTTTCTGCTGTGAGAAATTTGCATTTCCATTTACTGAAAAAGATTCTAGTTCAATTGGCATTTCAATTTCACTTGCTGTTGATTGATTGCTGGCTTCAGATTCAGATTGACCGAAAATCAGTATTTGTTTACCCTTCTCATGTCGCTGTGACAAAGATGAACTGCAAGAGTTTGTGAATACATTTGGGTTGTAAGTAAGAAAATTTCAGCTGGGTTAAAGAAAATGAGGTCCTTATACTATTGTAATTAGTATGGGTATGTTAGGCATTGCATATGAGTGATAGAAGTTCACAAATTTACTATTGACAATTATATCAAATGATAATTCATCATTTCTATTAGTGGTTATGATTAATGAGTGTTACTAAAGCTAAAGATCTTTCATGCCCACCATAACAGTGAGGGAGTTTAATTTCATTCCAAAAATTTGTCGTACATGACACACTATTCAACACTCGCCCTGTAGTAGTTGAACTTAGGGATGCAATTTCTCCCCTCACCCCATTGCCATCCCTAGTTGTACTTAACCTCAATGTATCGCTTTTTCATCCAAAGTTGTAACTTATGCCATTCATGTTAATGGGAGGAATGCTAATTTTCACTTCCATGGCAGTAGTTGTACTGAATATAATTCCCTTTTATGCTTCCAATAATTTCTCATAGTTCTGCATAGTCTTGGTATTGATTTCTATATTCTCAGATTAACATCTTTATCTGGCTTTCTTAAATATCACATTTCTTCTGCAGTATAACCTTACATTCTTAAATTCTTGATATTGCAAGACTAGTCATGTATACTGTTAATGTCCTGTGAATTTATTGGGATCTGCTATATTCATTTGCTGAGTGAACAAAACCCCATTAGAACTCCTTGCTCCTTACTTCTCTTGATAGCCTTTTTACCTTTATATATTACTCTGACAATTTGTAAGTGTTTTGCTCATGTCTCTTTTCAGAATGCTGTAAACTTAGTCTTGAAATCCAATCAAGTAGTTAGTTCTTCATGTATATTACTTAACACTGAACAGTGGGACTCCATAGAAAATGAATTATATATGGAGGCATCAAGGAAGCACCTAGGAACAATTATCACCTCCAGACCTAAATATCCAAGTCATTCTTTATCTCGTGAAGATGTTGCCTTATTCTCCCTGTATGCCAAATAGCAAAATATTCTTGTGCACAAGGCTCTGATTCACCCAAACTATAGGAAGCCAATTGTATTCAAGGCTCTGACAGTCACCCACACAGTAGGAAGCCATGTGTCAGAACATGAGAGCTCTTACAAAATAACTAAGTCCTAGGAACTAGTTAACTTACCCGCAAAAGATCTCTGGTCAAAAGTGGGACATCAGAAACTTATGGTGAAATTATCTAAACCTCACAACATAATATTGTGTGTATAGTTAACATAGAGTCAGTTTACACATTCGTTGAAAAAAGTTACAGTTAAAACTAGATTGAAATCCATTTTAAATGCAATTACTCTTGTCACCATCCAGCCATTTCAAAAAATTGCACAATGCGCAGTTAGTGGCAGGTGTTGAGCTATATGGAGCCGGGTTATGTGTTCATTCCAGTTTGTGACCCGGCCTGACTTGGAAGCATTACGTTTTTAAATGAGAGATCTTGTGAGGCTTAGCTCATGAAGCAGAGGTCTGGGCTGAAATTTTTTACCTATTTTCGGAGCCATTTTTGGCCTGTTTGATTGGAATATATATATATACATATATATATATATATATATATATATATATATATATCAGCTGCTGATGATCAAACTCCCATTGTTAGCCTTATTGAACAAAACAATTTTACTAATCAATCTTTGCATATTATTGGTCAACAGCTTGACCGTATTGAAGAAAAATTTGTTGAAAAACTGCTTTTCGCTTTCGAAAAACCTGTTTCTCGTTAAAACCGAGAAACCTTTGATTGATTTACCCAGTCAAAGAGAAAAAGTTATGTTTAAAACTTCTCAGCCCAAGACTCTTGAAATTGTTGACAAAATGCTTTCTAATCTAACTTGAATGTAAGAACAATATGTGCAATGATGAAAAATTGTTAAAACACCAATTAAAGAATAAAAGAAAAGCTAAATATGAAATGGGAAATTTCTGTGAACAATATGGTCCGCCTCCTATTGCTCCTTCTAGGCAAAAAAGTAAAAAACATGATAAAGGCCATAAAAATACAGAAATAACTTTATTAAACCTAATGATTTCTATGCTAAGAAGAAAAATGTTTCTAAAAACATGTTAAACAAAGACCAAGTAAAGGTAAATGCTTTAACTGTGGTAAACATGGACACTTTAGTAAAGACTGTAAAGAAAAACCTGGTAAGTTAAAAAACAAATTCAACATATTAAACATTGATGATAATGTGCAAGAAGAATTATTCAGAATCCTTGAATCAAACACCCCGCCTCGATTCTTTGGAAGATGATTTTTTTCTTCATCATCGATTCTTGCTATCAATCTGCTGATGATTCTTCCGATTCTCCTAATATTAAAATTGGTTGTAGAGATTCCTGTTGCAATGTTATTAATGCTCTCACCAAGAGTGAAGAAGATGAAAAATTGATAATTCAGCTAATAAATCAAATTCAAAACCCCGAACTCCAGAAAGAATATTTGGATAGGTTTAAGAAAAACAACTGAAAATACTTCTTATTGAAAGTAAATACTTACAGTAGTAGTAGTGAATACAAGATTTCAACAGTTACAAAGCTTGAACTAGTCCTAGTTACAAGGTTTGTAGGATTACAAGGCTTGTAGTGAACAAGGATGAACAAGGTAGTAGTAGTAGTAGCAATATGGTGAGTTCTCTCTCTAAGAAGGCTAGTTCTAAGGGAAGAGAAATCAGAAGCTAAACTTAACTTAGAAAAAACCTTCAAACATAAGGGACAACCCCCCTTAAATAGGCAAAATTCGGAGTGAACAGTGTCATGAATAGTAACGGATGAACAAGAATGTGAATAGTGACAGGTGAATAGTAAAATGGAATTTTTCTTCTCTTTTTGACCCAATCTTGTGAGGAATCCACATGATTATGGGAATCCCTTTTAGACATCAGCCATAGGCCTATAAGTGTAGGAACAAGGCCTCATCATTGGTGTCCAAAAGAGACCAAAAGAAGCCAATAAGAAAGAAGTCACTATTAGGCATGCACCTTGTTGTCTTTACGTGAACATCATTCTTTGGAATCTTTGAAAGCATCATATTGGTGGGAAACAAGCTTCCAACAGTAGTAAATACCGCCACTTTGTGCAGGCCAGGCAAATAAAAGGAATCAGAATCTCTCGCAAAATCCGGAGTATCATGAATTAATTCCGGATTTTCCGCAACATATTTGTGAAGGACAATAAAATATTTTGGCTGTTGTGCAAGTGCTTTAAAAATAAAGTAACACCAGTCTGGAAATAGTAGTGACCTATATATATATATATATATATATGTTCAAAATTATGGTTTGAACTATTAAAAATTAAATCGCCGCCTCTGTATTTTTCCCTTGACACGGTGAAAACAGCTACAACTCCGTGTATGTAAGCACATTGCCAAACCATGAAAATCTTTGTGACTTGTGATTTTTTCTTTGCATAATTCTTTCTCTATTTTTTGCATCTCCGAGATTCTAAGAATTAGGTTAAATTCCTAATAACAGGAAGGTGTAGTGCAGAAGCAACACCTAAGATGAATGCCAAGAGGACTTTGTAAACTTGAGAGGCCAAAATGGGTTTCAATTAATTTAACTGATAAAGTCTATTGTTCTCAAATAAGATATCTAGGGTTCAAACCCCACCTACACCAAAAATCAATTGATGTCTTAAACTAATGATAAGTGCATTTTAGTTGTATTCTTGGGTACTAGCACAAGATAAACCAGTACTAGCCAAGACAGAAGTTGCTTGATCTTTGGCATATTGTCCTCAGTTTTAATATACTCATAAGCCGGATGAGCATAGACAAAACCAGCCTGCAAATACAAATTAGAATTTTTAACATTCCCGCATAACAAACAAACAATTGACTAGTGAAACAGAATCACCAAATTCATTTTTTTTTTTTTTTTAACACAAGTTCGCTTGAAAGAAAACTAGAAAAGACTGCATCGTTTTAAATCCCAATGACAATTGATGCATTTATTTTGACACCTTTTGATAGATATGACAAAATTTTAACCTATAATGTCCGCTTTATGGTGATTGCTTTTTATCATTAGGGCAAGACTCCATAACCTAGTTATGAGCCAACATCAAAGTTAGATCAGTTCCTCATACAAGCAAAATTCAACATTTGATCAATACATGAAGTTATTAAATAATAGAAAGTAGCACATAGTGTAAGTGTCACGAAATAAAATACCAGGTCATGCACTATATCACATAGACATGGCAAACAGTTTGGGTCGGGTCAATTGGATTCAGGTTAAAAAGGGTCATGAGTCAGAAATAAGCCGAGTCAATTGAATTCAAGTTCAAGTTTGGGTTGACCCATATTTTTCACATGAAAAAAAAAAGAATTAAAAAATTAGAAAAAATGAATTTACCACTTGGTAACATATTTAGATTATAAATATACTAGTATTAATGTAGTGATCATAAACTTCTTTTCTTTTCCCAAAGAAGCCAATTTTGGCCTCGTATACCCCAAATTTGTGTCTGCTATCGCATATATGGTCGCAATATATGACAGCATAACACATTGCAAGCCTCCTATGTTTTCTAACCACAATCTTACCCTTCCATTACTGAACAAAATATGATCAACACTCTTAAATCCTAAAACCCGACTATTTATTTTGGAAGTATCATTTTCATTCCTATGAATAAATGCTCCCACCATAGGGGGAAAAGGACAAGCAGGACAAAATTCTAAAGAAAAAGAGAAGATTTTACTATAAACAATTTAACATCGTTGAAAGCTAAATGATGTTATAGGAGAATGAAAATAGATAGATGTTGGAATGCAAAGGATAGAGGATAGTCCTTAAGGTAGAGGACAATAAAAACAGATAAATATTATAATTCTCTTGCAGCTACTATATTGTTAAAAGGATAGAGGATAGTCCTAATTGTGTTGATGAGATTTTTTTTTAAGGAATCATTGTAATAACTTTTTCAAGTTGAATTTAATAGGTAGTCTTTTTTTTTTTTTCAAAAAGAAAGAAAAAGGAATGGCTTTGGTCAAGCTCCACATTAATATTTCTACAATCATTATAGACTAGTAGTGAATTATATGACAAAAGAATCCAAATGCTCTCTCTTCAGAGTGAATCAGATGATAATAGGTTCATATAAGGAACTTGGCTAAGTCCAAAATCAATAATCCTCCAACCATGCACCTTCTCTTTTAAGGAAACTAGTCGCAGACCCATGTGATGTGTGGGAATAAAAAATTATTTTGTAATTGTAATTGTAATATAATCTATAATTTGTTCTCCCTAAAAATTAAACAAGTGCTATTTGGTCCAATTAGATCTACTTCAGTCCAATTTGGTCTCATTTAGTTCAATTTGGTCCACTCAGTCAATTCGGTCCATTTTGGACAAATTGAGACTTAAATTGATTCTTTTGTAGGTTGCCTTTTCAAGTTTAGCTCAAAAATTCATTGTTTTTTCTTAAATTTTGGGTTGAAAAGTATGAGATTATATTATATCTGGGCTAAATTCTTTAGTTTTGAATTAAAAAATACAAACAAAATAAACATTAGAAATTAGAAATATGAGCCCTAAAAATGCAATAAAATGATAAATATTCAAAAGTATTATTTGGTTCACATCGGTCCTATTTGGTCCATGTTGGTCCGTTCTACACACTTTGGTTCTATTCGGTTCACATTGGTCCTATTTAGTCCATATTGTCCTATTCGGTCCAATTTTTCCACTTGGTCCTATTTAGTCGACATTGGTCCTATTCCATCTTATTTGTTCCTACTTGGATCAAATTGGTCCACTCTGTCCTATTCAGTTCACTTTGGTCTTACTCAGTCCTCCTTATTCCCATTTGATCCTATTTTGCCTATTTGGTCCACTTTGTTCCATTTGGTCCATTTGTGTTCACTTTAGTCCATTTTTGTACACTTGCATACAGGGAAAAGACATGTTTAAGTTAAGAGTACCAATTCTAAATCCAAATTTATTATATATATATATATATATATATATATATATATATATAAATATCAAATTCGTAATATCTAAAATTTTAATCATAGCATTTATTATTGCTACACCTTTGTTGAGCCGCATTTATTTTGAGAAAATTTGTTGAGCCATATTAACATAGCATTTTAGTCTGCTTCGATCCGACTAAATTTAAGTGAAATTCTTTCTAAACATTAAGGTTATGAATATACAAATCTAATATTTATAGCTCATTTATTTTAACACCATTATTTTTAAATGAATTGAGGTTGATTATACATTCAAGCAAAAAAAAAAAAAAAAGGTGTGTGTAACTGCACTGAATTGACCACATTGGACCAAATAGATTAAAGTGGACTAAATGTACTGGATTAGACCGAACGGACCAAACAGGATTGAATTAGACTGAATGGACCTAACTGGACCGAATTGGCCAAGTGGACCGTATGGACCGAATAGACCTAACTGGATCGAATTGGTTAAATTGGACCGAATAGACCTAAGCGGACCGTAGGACCAAAGTGGACCGAATAGACCAAATTGGACCGTGGGACCAAATTGGACCGAATAGACCTAGGTGGACCATATGGACCAAATATATCAAAGTGGACAGAATGGACCGAATTGGACCAAAGAGGACCGCATTGACTAAAGTAGACCAAAAGGACCAAACTGGACCGAATTGGCCAAGTGGACCTTGTGGACGACATTGTACGGAATAGACCTAACTAAACCAAATTGGCCAATTTGGACCAAATAGACCTAGGTGGACCGAATAGACCTAATAGACTAAATGAACCAAATTGGACCGAATAGACCTAAGTGGACCGTATGGACCTAATACACCTAACTGGACCGAATTGGCCAAGTTGGACCGAATAGACCTAGGTTGACCGTATGGAACAAATTGGACTGAATAGATCGAAGTGGACAAAACAAGCCCGAATGGACCGAAGAGGGCTGAACTGACCAAAATAGACCGAATGGGTTTGAATGGACCAAACCAGCTCCAAATAGACCAAATTGAATTGAATTGACCAAAGTAGACCACATTGAATTGAAGTGGACTAAAGTAGACTAAATTGAACTAAAATTGACCAAAGTTGACTAAAGTAGACCGAATCGGACTGAATTGATGAAGTGAACCAAATGCCAAAATATTATTAGCATATAGCCAAGATTGTGTTTTGATATAAATTCAAATGCTTACTTTCAAAATAATCAACTATTAACCCAAACTAAAATCAAACCAAAACTTAAAGAGGACAAAATATGCTACTTGGAATAGGAAACTAAAAAATAAAACACCAAAACATATGAACCCAAAATCAAGGTTTTAAGACCAGCACCGTTCATTGAACCGTAAAAGGGAGAGGTTCGAGGTGTTTGAGGTCAAACCAAGGTCAAACCGGGGTCTAAACGTGATGACGTCATAATTAATTTAATAATTATTTTAAATATATATAAAAACATTAAATTAATAAAAAATAGAAAAATTAACTAAAATAGTCCAAAACAAATATAGATAGTATTTTTTATAACATAACTTTCATAATACAAATAAAAATTATTAAATTCTAAAAAAACATAAATAGCTATTGAGTTTCTAAATTATTTTTAAGTCATGACAAAGCACACTTTAGTACCAAATAATTTTTATTTTATGAAACCCAATAAAATAGTTAAGAAACAAATTAGTTTATTTGCTCATGGCCAAGCCCATTTGACTACCGATCATTTTTTTTTTCCCAAGCCCATTTGAATAGTCACTTTTCACCATTTATTATGAATTAAAAAAAAATCAAAATCAAAAGCTAGATCTAAAGAACGAAGATGTCCATGCATTTAAAAATTGTTAAAGTTTAAACAAATAACAAAACCCAAGAAGTGGTTGACAGCAAGCAAGCATTTATGTGAGTAGTTGACACGCACAAAGAAAAAGAAGTCTCCGAAAGCGTGAAGAATTCTACAACATTTTTAGCAATACTTTCACAACAAAATTTATATAAAAAATTGTTATTAGTTCTAATTTGAACCTACTATTGAAATTATTTTTTTACTCACCAATATTAACTAATAACAATCTATACTTAAAATTGTGAAATAGTGTGAAAATATTGTAGTAACATTTAATTGTGATTTTTTATTCTTTTTATTATTATTCCCTTCTTTCCTTGCATCCATTCCATACGTTTCTTTTCCTTTTACTTTTCTTTTTTTTTTCTCCTCCATACACGTATCCCCATCCCCACTCCTCTTATCTTGTTTTTATTTTTCTAGACTCTTCCTTCTCCATATAGAGTGTCCTTTGCTTTTATTTTTCTTTCTTTATCTCTATCTCTCTGTTTCTCATTCTCTTTCTCTCATACTCTCACCCTGTCACACACACATTACCGGCGGAGAACAAAGCTAGAATTTAAAGCTTGCTTCGCCCAAGAGAAGAGTTTCTGAAGAGAGGGAGCTGCGTGATGTGCTCTGAAGAGAGAAGAAGAAGAAACATAAAGACATGCTATGTACGTTTCTCTAGAGATGGCGGTGGCGGACATGATGTACTTTTTTTTTTTCTTTTGAGAGGGAGTTGTGTTTCTGTGTTTCTCCGAAAAGGGAGTTATGTATGTTTTTTTTTTTTTTTTTTTTTTTTTTAAGGTTCAAACTCAAAGGGAACCATGAGAAGCGGTCTAATCACGGTTCTCGAATCGTGATTGAACCGTGGTTCGAACGGTTCCTTGCTTTTTTGGCATAGACTAGTTCTTGAGCATAAAAGAACCGTGATGTTGAGAGGTTCACGATTTTCCCGGTCGGATCGTACAGTTTAGTCCGGGTTTCAAAACCTTGCCTAAAATAGAGTTTTAAAAATCACAATGATTCATCAATATAAAGAAGAGTTGTAAGAAAGAATTAAAAAAAAAAAAAAGAAGGGAGAAGGAGAGAATAACCACGTTTTAAGAGAGAATGTGAGAGAATAATAAGAAATTTATAGAAAATAATATGAGAAGAAAAAAATAAAAATAAAAATTATTGTAATAAACACTAAATTATCGAAGTCATGTTATGTTATGTAATAAAATAGCATTATATTTTTATATACTATCTTTATATATAATGCAATAGGATAATATCTATGAAATCAAAGAGAAGAAAAATGATAACAACTTAAAAACATAACTTAATCACATCAACCCAAAGTAGAGTTTCAAATAATACAAAAACTAATCAACTTAAAGTAGAGATGAAAGAGAAATAATAATAAAAAATCCACCAAAAATAAAAAAAGAAAAATTTAAGAGAGAGAAATAACCTTATGTGTGTGGGAAAACTATGTATAGAATGAAATTGAGAACTGTAAATTTATGGAAAAAGGGGGAATAAGAAAAGCCAAAAATAAAGGAAGATAAAGGGATTAAGGAAGAGTGATATTAAAATAATAGTAGTGAGGAGATGAAAACATGTTGCCTTTTCAAGTTCCTTTGTTTTCTTAATTGGCTTCTCCCTATGCACAAGGTGTTTGGAGTCTAAAGGGGAAAGGATTCAAGTTGTGAGATTAATAGCATATTATAACTATCTAAAAAAAAAGTTCTTCTATTTTCTAGTCGGTTTAATGGTAATTCTTCTTTTTAATTAAAAGTATTCACTTGATTTGAACTCATCATCACCTTAATTAACAAGGTAAAGATCATTTCATTATCAATGTTATTGACTGTTTCAGTGTATAAGCATGAGTTACAATCTAGTTTTGAGATCATACCAATGATATATCAATATCACATGTTAAGGGGCATTATTTTCCATTTGAAGGTTTCACAGTCATCGCCTCAGCCAAACTTAACTACATCCTTTTATGAATCCCAAGTGCTCATTTTTATTCCTTTTTTTTTTTTTTTGGGTACCGAGTGCTCAAAAGTAATTTTAGTGAGGTCATATCTATAGTATATTGTAAAGAGGTTGTGCTTCAATTGACACTTTTTTAACAAGGGTTCAAATCAGGGAGCTATCATTGGACCAAAGGGGGCCATGTACCCCTCTCCACCCCCCACCCCCCACCCCAAAAATGTATATACTATGTATAAATTTATAAAAATTAAGATTTGGTCCAACAAAATTTTTCCTTACCCTAAACATAATTTTTGGCCATGTAATGAAATAAAATTTAGCCCAAACACTACAACAAATATTTAAAATTTAACCTAAATACTCCAACAAAAATTAACCACCAAGCCCATCACTGCTGCGACGCATCACCTAACCCACTTCACACAACAACGATTCAATGCTGCTACACAGTTCGGTATGCCTCAGACTTTGGCCTCTCTCTCTCTCACTCTCTCTCTCACACACAGTTTTGTTTCTCCAACTCTGTTTAATGTTTATCTTGTTGTAGCACTATTCTAAATTTCTAATTATGTTTAGCGGGACGTCCAAACAACTTGTGGATTCTAATTTTTTTAATAAAATAAATAAATGAAGCATAACCACGAATTGTATTCTTGTGATACTATTACCATTTATTGTGCGTTGTAATGAGATATTGTGTGTGGTGAGTACTGAGTAGAGTTTTTTTTTTTTTTTTTTTTTTCACATGAATTTGTAGAGCATTGATAAAACACAGTGTTATTTTTAAAGTATAATTAAATGATTGAATGATGTTGATAATACAAGTTTTACTATATAATTTTTATAATTTGATGCACCACCAATAAATAATTATTTTATGCATTTTCTTTTGTACTAAATAGATGCTAATTTGAATTTTCATGAAAAAAATTTTGTTCAAATTCCCCCTCTCCCCCCCTCCCTCCCTTGGAGTTCTAGCTTCGTCCCTTGTTCAATTAACCCCTCCCTCAAGTATTGAATTTTCAAAAAAAAAGAAGAGCATATTTCGTTTTTAATGTTTTGGGCTAAATCAATTGAGTTGATTGTCTCCAGTTTTTTTTTTTTTTTTTTTTTGCAGGAACCCTTGGTGCAAAAATTTCTACTCTTCTTAGACTCATAAAAACCAAAATATTTGAAGGATTTGATTGCACAAACTCATCGAACATATGCTCCAATTCTTATGCGTAGAGGTGTTGTTTGATTGGTCACGGTGCGTTACATTGTACTCTTTGGGTAGTTTGTTTTCCATGAAATGCGTTTGTTATAGTGCAACTACATTTTTTTTTTTTTATATATATCTTAAGTTACATATGTTCATTTCATTGCTGTTGACATGGTTTATAGTGAAGTTAATTCATTCAGTTCTTGTGCCATATAGTTGCAGTAGATCTTAGTCAGCATGACATATATATCTTCACTAAAACTCTATAGTTGTTAAGATTTTGATTTCCAGCAAAAATTCTTCTCATTTTCTTTTTGTGTTCATCTTTCAATCTTTGTAGATTGGAAGCTTTAGTACGTTCCAGATTTCATGTAGACTACTATATATAGCTAAGTCAACTTGCTTTCAATTTGACAGGCAATTTAGGAGGGATTTTTTTTGCATTTAGCATTATTTTTGAAACATCTCAAGCCTCTGAAATTGCTAGATCTTCTTCTTCTTCTTCTTCTTCTCCATAGAACTCGAGTCCGAGAGACTCAAATGCCATGTGGATAAATTGTCCCACATCAGCGTGTGCCAGCACTAGAACTCGAGTCTCAAAGGCTCAAGTTTTGTCACTGAACTTGAGATGCTAGTTTTGTCACTAGCATTATTTTTGGAACATTTTACTTGTTAAGTTTGCAAAATTATTTAGCTAGCATCTCAAGCCTCTAAAACCGCCAGATTTTCTTTTTCTTCTTTTTCTTCTTCCATTCAACAAATTTCTCCTTCTTCTTCTTCTTCTTCTTCTTCTTCTTCTTCTTCTTCTTCTTCTTCAATCTCTATGTCTGTTCTCCAAATCTTCTTCGTTCTTCTTCTTCATCTTTCTTCTCCATAGAACTCGAGTCCGAGAGACTCGAGTTCCATGTGGATAAATTGTCCCACATCAACGTGTGCCAGCACTAGAACTCGAGTCTCAAAGCTCAAGTTTTGTCACTAAACTCGTGTCTCATAGACTCAAGATACTAGTTTAGAAAATAGTTTCAAAAACATGCTTACTGATGAAAATATTTCAAAAATCATGTTAAATGTAAAATTTCCTCATTTAGGAGGGCCGTTTGATATATATATATATATATATATATATATATTAATTTTAAATTCAATAACAATGTAGAGGAGTAATTTGAATTCTAGATGTATTCGTTGGAAACACTAAAGGTGTTAGTTGAGTATAAATCCCTTGAATTGCTTGAAATTTTTTGAAATTGTGTTAAAATAAATTCCTTCGTATATGTGTTCTAAATAAGTAATTCCATCCCCACAAGCCACAAATGTGTTTGGTGATTTTACTCTATTGTTATTGTCATTTGGCAAGTTCCCAGTTAATATGAAAATTTGTCTCCAAGTATATGTAAGAGGTACAAGAGCCGGTATATCATGTATATTTATCTTCATGTATCGTTCTGTTTGTTTCAACGATAATGTTTTCTAGATAATGAGTCATTTTCTAAAAAAGTATTTTCTATAAAACTATCTCATTTTCCTATGTTTGGTACCAAACTTAAATGAGATGAAAAATAATCTCCTAACTTTCCTTAATTAGTTTGCTATGAGATAAAGTTTTTTTCCAAAAAAAAAAATTAGTAAAAAAAAATCTCTAAGAATAAGTCATAATTTTTCTGTTGAGCAAAGATGGTTTTCTATTGACTCATATTTTATGATTCTACCAAACACTGGAAAAATCTTTACACAAGGTTTTCCATTGAAACAAACAGAGCATTAAGTATGTAACTACTTTCTAACATGGGGATGTTTCCTGGCTTATGGGACCATATGTGACATTGATGTTAGGTCGGTTACAACTTACTTTCTTAGCAAGTTATAAAATGAGAAAATGTGAATTTTCTTTTCTATCTCTAATGGTCTAGCACGTTCTTTTTAAAATATAATTTCTATCTTTAAAGGGAACATAACTTATACATTACAAAAATTATATTTTCTCGTACATAAAAATTTTCGGAATTGAATTTTAAGAGTATAGTTTATACTTTAAGTTGTTCTAAAATTGTTTTATTTCCAGTAAAAGAAGAAAAATGACACGGATCATGTATTAATTTTTTTTGTTTAATGAAAAACTCGTAACTTTATTAAGAAAAAGATAAATTCATTACATCATGATTGATAGCTAACTCAATCAGTGGAGGATTTTCCTCTATATCCATGTTACATAATTATCACTATTCTCTACTTCCTTGGCATATTTTTCCAAGATATGACCTGGTTTGTTGCCTTGTTGCATCAGATGGGGCAGTTGAGTTGATTGGAAATCTCGGAGTTTAAGAGCTAATTTGGCTAGGATATTTGAGACAAGTGGAGTGCACAATCCCGAAAGAGTATCGGCCACAATCTTAGAATCACATTCAAAGACCACATCCCTTATATGAACATCTCATGCAAAAGATACTCCTACCTCCATGACTTTTGCCTTGACCTCCAACGGCCCCAAAGATTGATGGAATTTTTTGCTTAAGCTGTCTTGACTTTGCCCCTTGATCACGGATTACCACACTAATTCCCAACTGCCTAGACTAAGCAAAAACTGCCACATCCACATTCACCTTGTAGCTTGAAACCCCCGATAAAGACCATCTAGCCTCTAGTCCCTCCCTCCGTTGAGTAACATTGTGGTTTGTGGCTTGGACTTCATCAATCAACATCCGAGCTTTATGTATCACTAGCTTTGCCGATTGGCGTGCAGTCCCATGTCTAACAACATTTCTATTGTACCACATATCCCAAGCTATCATGAATACCAACTCTAAGACTTCATCTAGTCGATTAAAGATTAAAAAAAAAAATGTGCCAACGAAAATGTTATAAAAAAAATTGAAAGCGGAATTAAAGGACAAAATTTAGTTATAATACTTTAAGTGATGTTCCTTAGGTTCCCCACTTAAAATTAAGTCATGTGGCTACTTAAAAAAAAAAAAAAAAAAAAAATACACTTCCATTTCATGAGGAAAAATCCAAATGGCAAAATTTTAAGAGGAGAACCTAAGGAATAGCACCTAAGTACTGTACCTAAGTCTTGCCCGAAAATAAATTACTTATTAATAAAATTCATTTAAGGCATTAAAAACATTAAGGTTACATCTGGACATGAAATTCTAAATTTTGGATGGAGTGATATAGAATTACCAATTAACTGCATGAATGAAATCTCAAAAAGGCAAAAATATAAGTTTATTCCATTAAAATCATATTTACTTCCTTATTTTTAAAAAAGACAAAACTTGGGTACAATACTTAGGTGTTGTTCTTTAGGTTCCCCTCTTAAAATTCAGTCATGTGGCTTTTTTCACATTAGATGGAAGTATATTTTTAATTAAGTACAGTCAAATGATTGAATTTTAAGAGAGGAACCTAAGGAACAACATTTAAGGGCATATTTTGTAAATTGCAATGGGCACTGTAATATAATAGTTATTCATATAATTTAGCTATTCTTTAGTTTTGTAATGTTTTTATTACAAAAAAATAGTCATTCCTTATGAATAGCTATTCTTCAAAATGGGGGAATAATTATTCCTCTCTAAAATGATTGTACTAGTTATTCCTTAGTTGGTATAATAATTTTTAAAATTAATATATTTCCAAATAAACAAAAATTTCATATATACATAACAAATATAAAAATAAAAAATCATAAAAAATAACTCATCTCTCTTTCAAATATTAAAAATATATATATGCATATATATATATATATATATATATATATATATAATTTTTAAGGAAATATAATTGTAAGGACACGATTTGCTCCCAAAGCCCAAATGGAGGGTCAATGGCCCAAAGAACCCAAAGAAATGAATTTGTTAGAGAGTGAGCTTGAAGGTGAACTTTCAATAAGTTAAGTGGACAGTGATCATAGTAGGTTAATTATTGCTGGAAGAGTAAAACAAATAGTTTTATGCAAGAAAAGTTCTCCTCAGCCAAGTCCGAGGATGGTCTGTTCTTATATATTTCTCTTAGACTTATACAAAATTACAGTTCTTGAGTATACAGTGATTTTTCCTTAGATTTTCTTATGATTCCCTTGTAATGGGGTTTTTCTCCTTTATATTCTCCTTCCTTCTTTCATCTCAGCCCTCCACGTATAGATCAGATTGTTGGTTTTGATACCTGTCTCATCAGCACCTTCCTGAAGTCTTTGGGAGTAGCTGTAAGGCTGAAAATTACTGTTCAGGTATCACCTCCATATTAATGCGGCCAGAGGGTTAGATATAGAGCATTCAATGCGGTGGTAGCAGCTTTCTTATCAAATATTTCCCAACTCTCTTTTGTCTCATCCCTCTCTAGTGTTTATCCTTTCAAGCACAATTGGTTGCTCTGTTCTTGATGGATGGTTGGACCATTTGACCTCTACTCTGCTTAGCCGAGGAGGTGTTTCTCCTCAGACAACGTCCCCAGCTCCTTATGACCAAACTTCTTCCACAGCCCATTAATCTGTATGCTTTCATTAGTATTTTACCTGTCCTCGGGCTATCTGATATTCTGATATTCTCGAACACAGCCCACGGCCCAATACTTATATTTGGGCCCTTCATCCCTACAATAACTATATGAGTAAGATATTTCCTAAAATAAATCTTAAGTTTTATTATAATGTTGTAACTCACAACGAAACTTTTGAATATGTTTAGTTATTCCATTACAACATATTTTATTCTCAATAATAAAGATTACAATTCCTATTGTTATTTCCATTCAGTGTACCAAACGTGCCCTAAGTACTCAGTACCGTACCTAAGTTTTGCACTTTAAAAAAATCATATCCATTTAAACTTTTAGTTACTGAAATTTTAAAAGTTCATTTTAATCCTAAAAAATTACAAACCTATTAAATTAGTCATTCCATAATTTTATTGTTGTAATTTTTTGCATAAGTGACAAAATCGGAGAGTCACATGGCTTAAAAAATTACAAATGTATTAAATTAGTTAAATTAGTCGCATTACAAAATTCGACAAAATCAATCAGTGAATTATGGAATTACCAACCGATTATATTTACAAATTTTTTTAAAAAATTGAGAATTTTTTAGATATCAGAAAATAGAACGTAACACTTTTTGGAGCAATGATATATTTTCATGTTAAAAAGGAGAAAAAAAAAACTGATATTAAAAAATGATAAATCGAAAAAGGAATTTACAAAAATAGTAAAATATTATTTTGGTTCTTAAACTTTACTAAAAATTTGTTTGTTAGGGTCATATTTTCTATGTAATTGGCTAATTCTTTGATAAAACGTATTTTACTTGTAATTTGGTAGATCTAACCTGGGTTTAATGTATCAAGAAGTATGTTGTTCAAACATATCAAGTAGTATCATTAAAGACATGAAGTTTGATCCAAGAAACAAGTAAAGAAAAGCTATTTCATTAAAGCTCGACTGAAGCTCAACCCTAGCTACTATTGAGGATTAATGGAGAAGCTCGACACAAGCTCGATTTGTTAAGAACTATGAATTCGGAATTCTCGGATCTGAATTTAGGCCTATGATGACTTGAATGATTAGGGTTTCTCTCTACAATCCTAGTCATATATAAGACTTATTTTAAAAGTCATCAAGTACAGAAACAGAGACCTAGAATTCATATATTCTATGTGAAGCAGCTGCGTTTGTACGCCTTAAGATTTTGTAACCAAGTGCTTCCTAATCTTCACCGTTTTACTTAAGTGAAGAACTTTGCAGCAACAACAATCAATTAAGTTGCTGGAGTTAGTCACGTACTAGGATCCGTGCAAAAAAATTAGTCACAGATTGGAGATTTTTGTAAAGTAAAGAAGTCTGCTACAAAATCAAGTTCAATTGGGTATTAAAGCAAAGGTTCAATTGTAAGTTGGTATTTTGGAATAGGTCGGGGTAGTGGTAAGATTCATTATACTTGTAACCGCTTAATTATTGATTAGTGGATTCTTGAGAGTGATGACCTTAAATTCACTAGGTGGGGTTTTTGTCTTGCGAGAGGTTGTATCCCATTTGTCAACAAAACACCGTATTACTTTATTTTCCGTTGCATTTAGTTTATTTGGTGATTTGTTGGTGCTTCCATGATTTGCGTGTAATTTGACTTAATTAATCAACTTAGGTAATTGAATTAATTAAACAAGGTCAATCTATTTTAACCTAACATTGTTTTTATCCCTTAAATTTTTTATAAATTTTTTTTTTTTTAATCTTTAAACTTTGCAAAACAATTTCCAATAGTTAGGAGACAAAAATAAAGACAAAAAGAACTTTTTTTTTTTCAATAGTTTAAAGATTAAAAAAAAAAGATATTTGTTAAAGTTTACAAACAAAAATAAAACATATTCAATAATTTATGTATAAAAGAAGAACTTTTCAGTAGTTTAAAGATAAAAAACCAATTTCTTAAAATTATGAATATTACAATTTTTGTAAAACTTAAGGAAAATTGTATTTTATCTTTAAAGAAATAAAAGAAAAAAGAAAAACAATTGACAAAGATTGTTAGAAAGCCACCACCATGACACGTCAGCAACAACTGGATGAGCAAAAACCGAAGCCAAAACCCATGTCCATTATTTCTCCCTCAGTCTTTCACTCACTCACTCTCCAACCTCTTCTTCTTTTTCTTCTTCTTCTCTCTCTCTCTCTCTCTCTCTCTCTCTCTCTCTCTCTCTCTCTCTCTCTCTCTCTCTCTCTCTCTCTCTGAAATTCCAATGGACGTGACTTTCTCTTCAAATCCCAAAACTCCACTAGCAGCTCTAAATCCTGACTTGCAAAAAATGCATCTATACACTTGCCAAAAAAGAATTATATTTTAAACTAATTTATTGTGACCACCCTAATAAAAATGTTGAACACCCTGACTTAAGAATTACAAAAAGCTGGGTTCAACAAAAATAAGAATAATGCTACATTCACAACATTTTCACAATAATTTTACAACAAATCCAATGTAATAAGTCATTCTTGATTTTAATTTGGGCTTAATACTGATATTTTTATTTTACCCACCAAAAACAGTTTTTTGCGTAAAATTTATTGTAAAAATATTGTGGACATAGCATTACTCCAAAATTAATTTGCCCCCCCTCCAAACATAATCCTTAATCCCTTTTATAAAATTACAAAAAAAAAAAAAAAAAAACTTAAATAACAGCAATAAATATTAGCCTAAATAACAAAAAACATAAACAAAATAAGACCAAACAACAACTAGTTATCTAATTATTCAACAAAAAGCCTACTATAAAACAAAAAGATAAAAATCGTTAAACATTCAAATTTGTAGCTCGTTCAACCTATTCAATAAAAATAATTTCTAATTTTCTTTTTTTCCTAAAAAGTGGTAAAAAAATATTGTGGTTGTTAGTTCTCCTTGATGGTGATTACAGTTATATTCTTTTTGGCTTTGCAGTCACAACAATTATACTCTCTTTAGTGACTCGACTCATAATTGTAATAAATATTCAAGTTATTGCTTTATTAGATTTTGTATAATTTAAATTCCTTAGTGACCACCCTAAAAATATTTCCTAGAACCACCACTACAAAACTCTAACCCCCTTTCTCAAAAAAAAAAAAAAAAAAAAAAAAAAAAAAAACCAAACAAAACAAAACTCTAACCCCAATCTCATGTACTCCTTTCTCCTCTTCTTCTTCCTCTAAGCTCTGTTTCATTTGTAGAGAATTTCTCGGTTCCACGCAAATTCTAAGGCCACGTTGCTCTCGAAATAACCACAGAAGAAGAAAGCTAGGTCTTCTTCAGTTCCAGTCTCTGCAATTTCTAATCCAAGCTTCTCTCGATTCTCGCTCTATCCTTGTCGTCGTCACCGTAGTCACTTTCTCCGCCGTCTCTGTCTTCTTCCTCAATTGCTATAGAAGAAAGAACAACGATAGCGAGGTCTGTCGACTATGAATTATATATGCCTTTGAATTCTTTGCCTTAAATAGTTTATTATATAAAAAATTGATGTATGTAATTATTAAAGAAGCTCCCAAATGTTTACGTGTGCAACATTTTTTTTTTTTTGAGAAATTATAAGATCCACATGGTGGACAAGTGATGTGATCCACCATTCCACTAAAAAACTTTCACTTGTTTAAAATTGTTAGTTAGAAAATTTTTTAAACAAAAATTAATTACTGACTCAGTAATTTTAAACAAGTGAAAGTTTTTTAGTGGAATGGTAGACAAATGACGTGGTCCACCAGAGGACTCTATAATTTCTCTTTTTTTTTTGAAGGAGAATTGTAACTTTGGATATTGAAGATATAAATCAGAATGTTTCTCATTTTACATATATATATATATATATATATATATATATATATATATATATATATATATATATATATATATATCAGTGATTGTTAAAAGTAAAAAGAAAGAATATTTAATAAAAATTACCTTAGTTGCGTTTTTTCTATTAACAGTAATATGTGCTAGTTGATAAGTTACCACCAATATGACAAAGATTGTGCAATTAAGAAATGGTGAATTTTCTTATAAAAATAATAGTGAATATTCCATAATAAAAAAAATAAATAAAAGAAATAGTGAATTTAGTGGGTGTTTGTTAGCTCAATTATAGTGAAGTTGTGTTTTTTCAAGAAAATTAATAATAATAAAAAACTTGTAAAGTTTCTTCTTATTAAATAAGAAACATTGATTCAAATCTCATCTACAATAAAAAAATAATAAATAATAAAACATTTTTTTAAGGCTACAATACTACACTAAAAATCTTTTTTTTTTTTTTTGAGGGTTTAAAAATCAAATGATATTTCGGACTGAAAACAAATAACAATCATCATCTATAAACCATTATTCATATAAAAAATATGCTAAATTTAGTCAATTTACCATTATTCTAACACTACCTCAGTACCTCTTAGGTGAGTCCAAACCTCTTCTTAATAAATGGAACTTTTTTTTTTGAGAAGATAATAAATGAGACTTAACACGTAAAGTTTTTAACTTTCTAAATAGGAGTTAGTTGAGAAAAAAGAGTTAGGATCCACTCTATTTGCAAGGGATCTATTTCATAGTCTTGATAAAAGTATTATAAATCACACTTGATGTGTTATAAAATTTAGCTATTTTTTCATTAGGTTCCTTAATCCAAAAGTGGCCCGTTTCTTTTGGGTTTTTTTTTGTTAAAACTAAAATAAACATATCTTTGGTTTATTGAGAATTGAAATATAATTGGGATTTCTATATATGGATGTCTTCTGTGCATGCTTTATGCAATAACCATCCTTCTTTTCTATGTTTATTGGTGCTAGAGCCTCTAAATTTAGTGTTATCTTAATTAACTCAGTGGTTTTTTTTTTTTTTTTGAACACTTGTAGTGTTAAAAAAAAAAAAAAAAAAAAGGGGCTACCTTTTCATTAGTCTTTTTACACAACAGTGGTTTCTTTTGGGTTTAGAGTCACATTTTTTGTGTCACAATTCTATTGTAACAAGGCCATGAGTGATGAAGATAAAGTAGTAGTTTATGTGAAAATGATTGTTTACCACTCACAATCAACCACTTTAGCAAATTGTGGTTAATATATATATATATATATATATATAGTAAAATAAAAAGTGAATGTACTAACATGAGCTTACTTTTGTTGTTTATAGGCGTCAGGACCTCCAAATTTTGTGTCATCCGAACTAGGACAAGATGTTATTAATTGGGTCTTTGAAGGTCAGATTGTAGGCTTTTGGAGAGCTACATGAGAGAACTGCCATGCTTTTGAGGATGAAGACGCCCACGAGTTGATTTTCCAAACCACTACTTTGATTCATAAAGAGGCTCTTGTCAATAAAACATTACAGTGACCTGGTTCTGATTTTCTCACATCTGGTGCTAATATTTCTTTGCATCGAGATGAACATGAAGTTAGAGGTTGTTCAGGGTTTTTTCTTTTCATACGTCACACAACGTGGTCTCATTACGCAAATTATGCCACGCCAACAAAAGGCTTGAACCAATGGAAAATAAAAAATGTCCCAGTTCATTCAAAGCTAAAGGAAAAGCCCAAAATTTTTTTTTTTTTTCTTGCCCAAATAATCTTCACATTCCAAAAGAATTGGGACTAAGCATATTTTTAATCGGAATGGGCTTGGGCATTGAGGGCCCATTATTTCTTGCTTCACAAGTTGGGCTTAAATACCCAAACTTCCTCACCAGACGAACTGGCCTTGAGGCTTTTGATCAATATTTTTGCAAAGCATATACTACACGAAATGCGGTTACAAGCCCATAATCTCTTGCCTCATTAATTGGGTTCAAAGCAAAATCAAGTTTGGAAGTTCATTGCTTCACTCTATTAAAGCCCAAATTCCTTCAGCTTACACGAAATGGGCTACAAGAAGTTAGAGCTTCACTCAAGAAAGCCTTTTGGGCTATTCAGTTGGTCAAGCCCATGTTCTAGCACAGCCCAGTGAAGCCCATATTTCCTCAACAGACAAAGTGGATTGGATTCGTGGCTGGTTAGCTGGAGGAAACAACCAACAGTTGGACCAGTTACACTAAAAAAACAAAAATGGAGGAGTTAATGTCATAGGTGTAGCCGTGTAGGACACATGTCCAAAGGAAAAAGACACCTTACCTTTTCTTTTCTTTTCTTTTCTTTCCTCTCACTTGACAAAACCTTGGGAAGGCTAAAAGAGAAATTTTCGTTCTTGAAGTTTTAGAAAAGTTTGGGAAGCCATGGCTAAAATTAAGTACACATTTGGTGACTAATTTAAGGAAGACTTAACTTACCACTCTTAGCAAATAACTAGGAAGAACGGTCAAAAACCTGTACTCAATACCTCTCATGACTGCATTGCAAGTGAGAGGATATATATTAGAAATGAAAAGTCATTCCTTTGAACGCTTTGTTGTATTTTACTGCAAGAAAACACACAAGAAAAGGATAGAATATTTATTATATTGTGTTTATCTATTTCTAGTTTTTTCACATGAATATATAATTTTTTTTTTAATACTGAAATTCTGCTTACAAAATGAATTTTTTAGTTGTCACATAAATACCAACTACACTTTATGTAAATTTATATTGTTTTATGTAAATTAAAGATCATATAATTGTTATTCTCAAAAAAAAAAAAAAAAAAAGATCAAAGATCATATAATTGTCATATGTATAACCTATTTGAATCCAACACAAACACATTTCTAACTTGAACATAGTTCAATCCATACATAAGTGGATTGAATTAAAACTCATATGACTTAATTTATTTGGCTTGTGTCTAGTGTTCAAGTATCAAGCACCATACAAACATGGCACTAATTCCCAGGTATATAGGCATGTGAGGTAATTATCTTAGGCCCCAAATGTAAAAAGACCTCCAAGTATTAACCAATAAAGATGTATTTTTACTTGTAAGAGTATTAATTAAGCCCCTATTATTAATAGATTATAAAAATAATTTTTTAAAATGAAGGTGCTAAGGATGTCACAATTTTTCTTAGCCACCTAATAAATGATTTAACAATGAATGTGATTGGTACTCTCCTAATAAATGTTTTTTTTTTTTTTGCGATTTGTGACATATACGCTTTTATTATAAAAAAAATTGCTACATCCACAATAATTTCACAATAAATCATAAATGGTAAATTATTATAAGTTTTAATTTGAACCTACTATATATATATATATATATAT
Organism: Quercus dentata; assembly: GCA_028216015.1. Classification (NCBI taxonomy): domain Eukaryota; kingdom Viridiplantae; phylum Streptophyta; class Magnoliopsida; order Fagales; family Fagaceae; genus Quercus; species Quercus dentata. Next base: position 54,726,491 of record CP116454.1, on the reverse strand, counting down.
ATATATATATATTTTTTTTTTTTATCCACCAATGTATAACTAATGGTTGGTTTTTTTATGAACTTATAGACTTCCACACATAAAAGCTTAAAACTCACTCACTCTCTCAACAAAATAAAACTAAAATCAACATATAAGGAAAAAAAAAAAAAAAAAGTCTGAAACCTCATTTTTTTGGGTACTTATTTGTCAAAATTTTTCCACTCTCTCCATTTAAAGTATAAAATAAATAAATGTTTTAAGCTTCTTTGTAGTTGCGCTGGATCCTCTTCTCCATTCCTTTTAGGTTGGCTCCACTTCAAATTTGTTAAAAACCTCTCTCTCTTACTTTGATTTTTTTTTTTTTTTTTTTTTTTTAAATAGGTGAAAACTGGTTTTACTTTGTGTTTATTTTACCCATGGTAGTATTCTACAATGCAAACGTGATTTCTTTTTTAATTCCATAATTACACAGGTGTTTCATGTCATTGTATATTACGGGCAAATGTAATGATAATGAAGATGGTGTCCCTTACATTCAGTAGTTGGTAGAGATGATGTCCTTGTTGTTCTATAGTTATTGCCATGGATTTCTTCTCACTCTTGTTAGGGGAATAAATTTTACCTTTTGCAGATGCTTTCGGAAAGATTTGAACATGAAAAACAAAAATTGGAGATTTTAAGTTTTTGAATTTATGGGTTTTCTTTGAGATTTCTGGGTTTCGATGTTTGTAAGCTATTTCTGGGTTTTTGATTGTTTGATTTGTCGGTTTCAATGTTTTGGTGATTGCTAGGATCTGGTCTTACTCAAAAATATATAATTTAATTATATAATTTAATGTTTTTAAAATTACAAGTTCATAATTTTGTTTTTTATTTTTTCCGACGTGACTTTTTTTATTTATTAAAATGCTGAAATTGCATTTTTTTAACACCTAATAAAAATTTTAAATATTATTTTAATCCCCATGTTAGCTTTATGCCTGCTAGCGATGCACCTGGTGTGTCACATAAGCAATTTATGTTAGCCAAAAATCTACAGACCAAAAATGTATTTTTTTTTTTTTTTTTTTAAGGCAAAATCACCCATGGTGCAAAGGCTTCTTCTACTCTTGGACTCATAGAACACCACCAAAATATTTTCGTTACTCTGCGTCTCCTCCAAAGTTGCGTCAATTTTTAAAGGGTAAATTTCCATTGCACAAACACATCCAACATATCTGGCAAGTTAGGAATAAAGTGATTTTTGAAGGAGTAGAACCTGACCTTGAATCCCTTAAAATAGTGTTGGCAAGAATAGTAGCTGAGCACTTTGTCCTTAGCTATTCCTCCAAACTTCCTCTACCATTCTAGAAGGCATATTTCTTGGTCTTTGCCATCGCCAGGGACAATTAAAATTAATGTGGATGCAGCGGTAGGAACAGTTAACACTGTGGTTGCATAGGTGGCTAGAGACTAGAGAGAGAGATTGGTATTTGCTTGTTCTAAAAGGGTAAACACCAGTTTTCCTCTCCATGCCGAAGCTAGCTGAAGCTTTGCAATGGGCAGTGTCGCTAGCTCCATCCCTCCCTTGTGAATAAGGCATAATAGAACGGAACCCACAAGGATGCATCCAAGCAATTCAAAATAATGGTCGTAACTTTCACTGGAAAGTTAAAAATATATTAGCAAAAATTGTTGTTTTGGCTAGAGCAATTCCTAGTTTCTCTTTTAGGTGCGTTCCAAGAGAGGCCAATAGAGGAGCCCATGTGTTAGCAAAATGGTCCTTTAAGACCAAGTTTGTTGGCCCTTTCGATTTTTGTGATTGCCCCCCTGTTTGTCTGATATTTTAAAGGCAGGAAGCTTTTTCTTTTGCTGCTGTGCAGCTTCCTGTTTGTTGGTTGGAATAATATTTTCAGTTCATCAAAAAAAAAAAAAAAAAAAACTCATCCAACATATACTCCAAATTCCAATAGTCCAATTTGTATGCGTAGTGGTATTGTTCGGTTGGTCACGGACTCACAGTGCCTTACATTGTACTATTTGGGTAGTTTGTTTATCACAAAGTGAGTTTATTAGAGCATTCAAGGCAGCATGTGTAGAATTTTTTGTTTATTTTAGTATAACTCTTTTTTTTTTTCTTTTTCTTTTTTTCATATTTAGACTTCAAAAATCTCATATCAAATTATATATTTTACACTATATTTTATTAAAATATCAATTTTTTTTTTTATAAAAAAAAAATTCTTTCTTCACACATCAATCATCATCTACTATCTTTATTATAGAAATATGTCAAAAAAAAAAAAAAAAAAAAAAAAAAAAAACCAAACAAACAAACAAACCAACCAACCAAAAGAATTCCCCATGTAACTGCCGGCCCAACCACTAAGCTATTTGAACAATGGCCTACTAAGGCCTCAAGTGGAAGAAGGTCATTTCTAGCCAATAAAAATATAAAATATATTATTTAACTCACATAATTACAGTACCAAAATTTTAATTAGGGCGTCTCTATTAGCTAATAAAATACACTATCTATTTGTCTTACATGGTAGAAATTTAAATTAAGACCCAAATATCATCCAATAAATGTAATTATTTTTAGAAATTATCCTCCCTTTTTGAATGTGAACTCTTTTTTGTAACCATTCATATTGCTCTTTTTGAAAATTTTATAATTTTCAATCTCCCAAATACATGTATAGAAGATGAACAGTCTCAGTTCGAACATGAAATCAAATTTCAAAATTTTTCTAATTTTTTTTTTATCTGAAATGTGAAAAAAAAAAAAAAAGTTTCCAAGAGAGACAATGAGTCTCTCTAAAAAAAAGATCAACATAAAAAACACACTTCATCTCCTTTAGTCCATCTTGATTTGTGAGGAAAATAAACCTTAACCCCTTTTTTTAGGTCTTGTCAACGGGTGCCCTTAAAGCAATTGTTAACAAACCATTTAAGATAGTTTTGACACAACTTTCATGGGAAATAGAAAAAGCTATCGAAGTATTAATTGTTTTTTCTTTTCTTTTTCTTATTTGTTAACATTTCCCCCTTTTTTTCTGGCTCATTGCTTAATCACCTTAATGCTCTCCTCTCTGTCTTCATACGATGTTTGGTTCTCTTCAAATCTCCATTCCTAGTTAGCTTCTTCACCCCCTCCCCCCCCTTTTGTTGGTTGCTAAGTTTTTCTTTATTAATTTCCCTTGTAAACTTATTTGTATGGGAATATATTAGCACACAACATATTAGACACAATTTTATACACATACTTGAAATGCACTGAAGTAGGGCTGGCCCTTCCACCATGCCAATTATGCCATTGCCTAAGGCCCCCAAGTGAAAGGGGGCCTCAAAATTTTGAAAAAGAAGGGGTAATAGAAAAAAATAATTTAGTTTTAGATGGAATTCCAAAACATCTGATACATCCTTGTGACCAAAGAACAAAAAATCTGGAACATCCTTGTAAATATTGGTACCCAAAAAATTCTTTGGTCTAAAGAAAATCAATTATCCCAAAAATATCATCCTTAACCTCTAAAGAAAGAAGAATTGAGAAGAAAGAAGATGAAGACAAGTTGAGAGTCTAAAGAACTAAGAAGAAAGAAGCATTGTAAACTTGCTAAACTATAAAAAAAAAAAAATAAAAATAAAAAAAAAAAAAAAAAAAAAGTAATAAATAAATAAATATATGAGAGAATAAATGCAATTGGAAAGTTGAGGAGTAGAGGTGGCCACTTGGGTGGGAGCTTAGAACTTGGAAAAATGATTTGAAAGGAAGGTAGTTTTAGTTTACCACTTATTTTGAATATTTTGAAACACTATTTTTTTTATATAATCAAAACATTATATTCGTTAATCTATATAATTTATCTATTATACTAAAAAGTAATAACAATAATTTTTATTAATTACCCTAATATACACACACACTAGCCTCATCACACGTGCAAGGCTTTTTTTTTTTTTTTTTAGTCTAGTGTCATAATTTTCCTTTTTTAAAAAAATTGGATAAGTTTTTTTTGAAGGCATGGATTAGTAGGAGAATGTCCTATTTTGTAGGCATTTTAAGTAAAGTTTGAGATATATTTTTACCCGATTGTCCTCAAGTTTTTTCCCTGTTAAACGTAAGGTTTAGAGGTATTTCTGAACCACATAAAAGCCCAGCTCAAAGAGGGAAATCATCTTATAAATAGTATAGATATATATCTGGCACATAACCCCAGAACAATGCACCAACACACACCAATACCGGAATATTTTGTTCCCATAGCCAATTCGAAATGGAATTCAAAACTTTGGGGTGAAGTCTTATCAAATAAGTCAATAGGACTTATGTGGTTGTAGATCAATTAAAAGGCATCATTTCTTATTTTAAAGGATATAGAGAAAATGAATTTACATTTTTTTATGAGTTCAACTAAAAAATTGCATCTGAAATGGAAATAGAACCTATATTTCGTGAGAAACGTATAATTCATAGAAAGAAAATAGTTTAATGAAAATGTTCATAATGAGATAATACGATGTGCTAAAAAATCTTATATACAGTAGATAAAACAATTAGTTCAATTGAGAATAGGTTTGAACAATTTTAAATATATGAAGATATTTTTGGTTTTCTATTTAACTTCACGAACTTGGAATCACTAGATGACGATAATTTGCAAAAATACTATCTTAAACTTGAATCTTTTCTCAAACATGATGTTTATTATGATATTGGTGGCTTAAATTTATTTTTAAAGTTAAAAGTTTTAAAAGAAATTTTACAAATAAAAGAATATACTCCAATAGACATACTAAATTATATAAAAAGGTTAGATTCATTTCCAAATATATGCATTGCTTATAGAATTTTACTAACAATACTTATTCTTGTTGCTTCTGCAGAAAGAAGTTTTTCAAAATTAAAATTAATAAAATCATATCTAGCTAAGATCAACAATGTCCCAAAAAGGATTAAGTGAATTAGTTATATTATTGATTGAAAATGAGATCTTAGAAGAACTTGAATACAAAATTTTAATTAGTTAATTTACATATGAAATGCAAGAAAGATAGATTTTAAATTAAATATATTATAATATAAAAATATTAAATAAATATTAATTTAATACATACATACATACATACATACATATATATATATATATATATAAGGCCGAATTTTATTTCTTGCCAAAGGCCACAAAATGTCTAGGGCCAGCCCCGCACTAAAGTCTTGAAAATCAGGCAATAAAAGGCCCAATTTTAGTTCTCACCTAAGGCCACAAAATGTCTAGGGCCGGCCCTGCACTAAAGTCTTGAAAACAAAATGTCTAGAGTCAGCCCTGCACTAAAGTCTTGAAAATCGGGCAATAAAAGGCCCAATTTTAGTTCTCACCTAAGGCCACAAAATGTCTAGGGCCGGCCCTGCACTAAAGTCTTGAAAATCGGGAAATATCCGGGTAAATACCCTTAATTTTGAAACTATATAGGAATATGCCCCGTCTTGAAACTATCTAGCAAAATACTCTTATTTTTTGAAACTCGATTTTAGCAAAATTAAACTTACTGTTTCAAAATTAACAAATTAAACTCTAAAGTTTCAAATAGTAATAAATTTTCCCATAAAAAAAAGTAATAAATTAAGGGTTTTATAAATAAATATCTTAAGGGCATTTGTTAGTGAATTATTCTAGGAATTTTTTTTTTTTAAGAAAATAAAGGGACAAATTTTGGTTATAAACTTGGTAGTAGCCTAAAGCTACAACTTCACTTAATATCTAATTATTAAATGTGAATTTTGAAAAATCCTTTGTAGGGACACAATTATTTAATGACCCAAGAATGATATTGGGCTCGTAAGTAAAGGGCCCTAACAATATGATTTGTAGAGAGTGGGCTAGAAAGGCTGGATCTTGGTCATTGGACGGCGGTTTAGTCGCGATTTTCATGTGCTAAACGACGAAGGTAGGCTTGGCCGATATAGTTAGGCTTCACATCGGTGTAGCTGGGAGGGTTCGAGTCCTTGGACTTAGTCCGAGGAGCATCACATTCTTCCCATTCTTCTTTTTGTAGGATCTTTCCCCCCCCCCCTTCTCCCTTGGCTCTCTCCCCCTTTTATACCAGTGTATCATTTCTTTTTTTTGTTTACGTGTCGGTTTTTCCTTTTTGGGGTACTGACTCGTCCTATCAACCCATACGTCAGAGTGGTTGGGAAAAGTTGAATAGCATGGTCTGGAGTATGGACTTGTCGGACGCAGGGCTCCACATTGTGCTGTTGGCAGCTTTCTCCCTTGTCCTACTCCTGTACCGAGTTTGTCCTTTTCTTCGGGCGTTTTGTGAGGTGTTGAGCGTGAGATCGTCCTCGGCCACATCTTTGGGCCTTTGAGGGGCTTTAATCATACGTCCTCGGCGGTAGGGCTCCTCGGCCTGGGCTTTGGGCCCTGAATATAAAGTGGGCCGGGACCTCGGATATTGGGCCCCACAATAGCCCCTCAAAATCCTCCTTGCCGGCCTTGTTGTTGGGGAGGAGGGTTTTGGTAATGTTAGGCCCAAACCATGACTTGCCCAGCCCAACATTTCTTTAATGTCGGGGTTGCTTCGTTTGCATGAGGGGCGCGCCAAATTGTGAGACATCCCTCTAGATTTTCTCACGCGGAGCCTTTGACGTTTCAATGTTCGATGCGTGCCATTAATGTGTCTCCTTCACGAGGCCATCCAAACTTTATGGTTGCAGGTGGCACTGGGATCCGAGCAAAGACTGTTTCGTCCTTAGCACTTCTTGGGAACATGCGTAGATTAAATGCCACCGGTTTGCCCTCTGTATAAGTAGGATAGGGGGTTACTCCTCCTACATATAAACCCTTCAGCCCCCTCCCAATTCTTAATCCTTCCGCCGTACTCACAATCTCCATCTCCAGTGCCATCCATCCTTAGAGCAATATGTTTGAGGCATGGGTGGGGATGAAGGATCTATATCCGCTTCAGAGGCACCAAATCCTTCCAAGACTCAAGGTGTTGCGGTGCGGGACAGGGAAGACATAGACTCAAGATGATCTTTCGCTCCGATAAGGTGGGGATGGTATCTCTGCCTCTTTCAGTCAAAATCCAAAGCAGCAATTGGTCGCATCAGATTCTTGGTGCGTAAGAAGTAAGGTTTTCCGTCATCAGCGCCATCCGCTTTATCGCAGGCATGGCTAACATGGAGGCTCATCAACTTCCGGCTCCCTGCACCTTTTCTTCAACGGTGCCAACCTCAAGTTGGGCTCCCCGCACCTTTTCTTCAAAGGTGCTGGCCCCGAGTTGGGCTCTCTGCACCTTTTCTTCAACGGTGCTAGCCCCATGTTGCCAAGTTATGGGCATGTAAAAGTATTGAGGAATGGTTTCCGTAGACAACGTGCTGGAGCTGCTACATCCCTCTTTTCGTGCCTCTTCCTCTGTTTTTGTCTCATTTCCCTGTATCTTTTCTTTTTGCTTATGTAGTTAGTTTCAGTATGAGCTTATTTAAGCTCTTTCATTGTACGCTATCTTGTTTCTTTGTCTTAATAAGAAATAGATTTGTTTCCTTTTAAATATTTTTCTTTTTCTGCAACAACTACTTTGTGAATGGGATACTACATTTATATTTTCCTTTAATGATACTTAGAGCAGGAAACCTTGAAACAGAATTCTATTAATTCGAGCTTATCGACATTATCAAGTATAATAATGCTAACTCACATTAGATTAAACTCATAAAACTAACCTTTTTACTACCAATTTCACAATTACTGTGTTGGTCGATTGTGAGGGATGGAAGAAAAATGACGGGTCCATGAATGTTAAGTCATGTCCATTACTCTGAGTTGATCAATTTAACAACTGTAACATTTGTCATGAAAAAAGTTGTGTATGTAGCTTTATTGTATATAGTAATATGTTGGTTTGTTTTTCATTCTCGTGCAAGACGATGATAAAACATGACCTTGAATTTTATTTAGTGACACTATGTCCTACTTCTTCTGTCTATTTAATTTAAATAACTTCATCTATTGTTCAAATGTTGAATTTTGCTTATAACTAGCAAATATCCATTGTGACTTCCTCAAACTTAACAGGGACTTTTGTTTTCTCTCATTTCAGGTATAATTCATTTCATAAAGTTGACAAATAAATGCACCAATTGTTTTCGGGACTTAAAATGATGGGGTCATTTCTTTCAAGAGCACTTTTGTATGTAACAAAAAGTGATATGGGAATTCCCCATTTTCATTAGTTAATTGCTTTTTTGTTATACAAAAAGTTAAAATTCTAATTTGTATTTGCAGGCTTGTTTTTGGCTATGCTTATCCGGCTTATGAATGTTTTAAAACTGTGGAGAAGAATAAGCCGGAGATTGAGCAACTTCTCTTTTGGTGCCAATACTGGTATGTGAAAGTTCAAATATGTGTATAAAAACCCTTGAATTATTAGACTCCCAATTTACAAATTAACCAATTCAAGTTTTATGTTAAACAACAAGTGTGCGGAAAATGAACATAAGCTATATTATGGAATTGGATAAACTATCTAAGCCAAATTAAAATCACAACCCACAACAGATAATAAAATGCAAAGATAAAAAGGAAGGAAGATGCAAACACAAAGACAACACGCGATGTGTTATCGAAGAGGAAACCGAAGCCCTCGGCGTAAAACCTCTCTACCGCCCTCCAAGCAGTAAACAATCCACTAGAAAATGTAGTTGGGATACATGGACAGCAATAGACCCTCCAAGCCTAATTTACCCAGTGCACCTAAGCCCTCCAAGCTTCTTGCTCCAACGAGGTTGCGCCGAACCTTTTTCTTTTCTAACTTCCCGGATTCCGCTACTAGATCGTAGCATCAACCAATGTAGATTGGTTCCTTCCTAATTGCTTCCCAGCAAACCAAACAGCCCTCTCACAGTGATGAATATGGTGAGAATAAGATTTTAGTAAAATGCCTCTCAAGGATTTGACAATGGAGAGGAAGAGAGTTGAGAAATTTGAAGAGACTCTAATGTATAGATTGTAGGTGAATCAATCTTGTTTTTTTTTAGGGTTTCTCTCTCAAAATTCTCTTTAGAAGCTCTCTTACATTTGTGGGAATAAGGGGTATTTATACTGGAGTGAGAGAGGAATATGAAACGTCGGGTTTTACAAAACAGGGGTGGCTCGTGGCTTGGCCTTGCGACTTGACCGAGTTGCGAGATCCTGTCGCGAGATAACCGTATGCCCAGTTGTCCTGTTTTGTCCTATAGTGCTCCAGCTAGTATGACTGTTCACTTTCTGGCACGCTTGGCACGTGTGCTGCGTTTGGCGACTTGAAGCCGCGAGTCACCCGCGAGAGCAAGCCGCGAGTCTCTGTTTTCTTGCACACTCTTGAGCAATCAACACTCTATCTCACTCACTACCCTTACATCAAACCCACCTAAATACGGGGTTACTAAATCTTTGAAATACAAGCAAATTTGGCACGGAATAAAGCCAATAAAATGGTTGATTAAATTCAACCTTACAATCTCCCCCTCTGGTTATTCTGTGACAAAACCCTAAAACAGACTCTAGACTTAACATGTGAGTTTGGAACAGTTGAACAAAACTCACTCATACCTAACTCTAGAAGCTATGAGGCACTTGAATCATAAGATCATGAAACTCCTGAAACACAACAATACACCATGATCATTGTATGCAGAAAAGTATGAAATGCATATGAAACAAGCTTAAGGTGATCAAGCAAAGATGAAGTGAAGATTCAAATCATGGTTTGATCAACCAAGTGAACACCACAAGGTAGAGTTCACAGTGCTCATTCACACTTGGAATGAACACTTGAACATACAAGTTAACAAGAACAAAGCAGATACTTGTATGCCCAACATTCAACCAATGCATAATACACTAAGTATATGCATCTAGGAACAATCCTACAAGGGCATAAGAGTGACATTACTTAATACAAAATGCAAGACATTTAGATAGAAGTACTGATTTAGACATAGCATAAAAGACTACAATAAGCAAGGTACAAACCATAAAGCCTACAAAATATGTATAAAAACATTAACCCTAAAAACTTACATAAGCACATGGGCACAAACATAATATATTCTGAATAACATCAACAATGTATATAAAAGATTAAACCAAGATTATAAGTTATGAGTTAGAAACAAGAATACACCAAAAACCACAGTGTATCAAACCCATGAAAACACTAAATACCCAAAACATAAGCATATATAAACAATGTCTCTGATTTTGACAACTCCCCCTCAATACATTACTCCCCTTTAAGAGCTGCTTTTTTGCTTCTCATAAACAATCTCATCAACAACAGAAAGAATATCTCCCTCTTTTTGACCAGAATGGCCAAAGGGTCACTGTCCATGCTAGGTGGTGAAGCTGTCAAGTTTTGCAGACAAAATATCAATCTGGTCTTGCATGGCTCTCATCCTCTCAAAGTGCTCAGTCTAGACCCCCTCGATCCCATCAAGTCATTCGAGAATGACTTGAAAAGCATCTGGAGGTGTATCTAAAGAAATTGATGCTCTAGTCCTTTTGCCACTCCTCCTGGGTGTTGAGGTTGATGCATGCCCTGCTGCCTCCGCCTTAGTCTCCATTAGGACTTAGTCTCCATTAGGACACCCTCTCCTTCATCACCTTCATCTTCTTCACCTGGAAGCCGAACACTTATCCTTTTGAAGGTAAGCTTGTTAATTGCAGAGGGTGTGGACATGGGACCGATGTCTTGTGGGGACATGGGACAAGGTAAGCAACATCTTTGTCAACCACATCTTCTTCCGATGAGTCATGATCCTCCACCTTCTCACTAATGGTTTTAAGAGCAAGAGATTTACTCTTCCGTTGATTGGGCGGCGACATCTTATAGGTCTGAAGAGAACCAACCAGCTCCTGGACTTTGATGTCATCAAGGTCCTTGCTCTCTTCAATCGCTGTCACTTTAGCACGAAAACTTTCCGGCAATGATCGAATGATCTTCCTTACAATTTTAGAGTCCTCCGTTTTCTCTCCCAAATTGAACTTATCGACAATCACTTAGTTCGACTTGCTATAGAAAGAGTCAAAGGAGTCATCCTCACTCATTTTTAACTCCTCAAACCGAGTAGTTAGCATCTACTGCTTGGTGTCTTTTACCTTCTTCATGCCTTCGTAAGTGGTCTCCAATATCTCCCATGCTTCTTTAGCAACGGTAATGTGAGAGATCCTGTGAAATTCATCCGGAGACACACCACAGAAAATAGCATTGAGTGCTTTACTATTAGCATTAAATGCAGCAAGTGCTGCCTTATCCCATGTGGATTTGGCTTCCTCGGGCCTGGTCCAACTTATCTCAACAACATCCCAAATAGATTCATCAATAGAACACAGAAAAGCTCTCATGCGAACCTTCCAAAAAGTATAATTACTACCATCAAAATATGGAGGTGCATTTAGGGATTGAGATCGATCCATCTCAAAAGGGAGTCAAGGATCACACAATTGTAATGAAACCACTAGAGGTGTACCCGCTCTGATACCAATTGAAAGTTCAAATATGTGTATAAACACCCTTGAACGATTAGACCCCCAATTTACAAATTAACCAATTCAAGCTTTATGTTAAACAACAAGTGTGCGGAAAATGAACATAAGCTATATTATGGAATTGGATAAACTATCTAAGCCAAATTAAAATCACAACCCACAGCAGATAATAAAAGGCAAAGACAAAAGGGAAGGAAGATGCAAACACAAAGACAACACGCGATGTGTTATCGAAGAGGAAACCGAAGCCCTTGGCTTAAAACCTCTCCGCCGCCCTCCAAGCAGTAAACAATCCATTAGAAAATGTAGTTGGGATACATGGATAGCAATAGACCCTCCAAGCCTAATCTACCCAGTGCACCTAAGCCCTCCAAGCTTCTTGCTCCAACGAGGTTGCGCCGAACCTTTTTCTTTTCTAGCTTCCCGGATTCTGCTACTAGACCGTAGCATTAACTAATGTATATTGGTTCCTTCCTAACTGCTTCCCAAAGAAAACAAACAGCCCTCTCACAGTGATGAATATGGTGAGAACAAGGTTTTGGTAAAATGCCTCTCAAGGATTTGACAATGGAGAAGAAGAGAGTTGAGGAATTTGAAGAGACTCTAATGTATATATTGTAGGTGAATCAATCTTGTTTTTCTTTAGGATTTCTCTCTCAAAATTCTCTCTGGAAGCTCTTTTACATTTATGGGTATAAGGGGTATTTATACTAGAGTGAGAAAGGAATGTGAAACGTCGGGTTTTACGAAACAGGAGTGGCTCGCGGCTTGGCCTCGCGACTTGACCGAGTCGCGAGATCGAGTCGCGAGATAACCGTATGCCCAGTTGTCCTGTTTTGTCCTATAGTGCTCCAGCTAGCATGACTGTTCACCTTCTGGCACGCTTGGCACGTGTGCTGCGTTTGGCGACTTGAAGCCGCAAGTTACCCGCGAGAGCAAGCCGCGAGTCTCTGTTTTCTTGCACACTCTTAAGCAATCAACACTCTATCTCACTCACTACCCTTACATCAAACCCACCTAAATACGGGGTTACTAAATGCTGAAATACAAGCAAATTTGGCATGGAATAAAACCAATAAAATGGTTGATTAAATTCAACCTTACAGTATGCATCTTCATGTTGTGCGAGTATGATGGTATCTTAGGATATAACTTATTTTAGTGCTAAAATGTGTCATCTTCTAATTTTGTAGGATTATAGTTGCTATGCTTACAGTCTTTGAAAGAGTTGGGGATACTTTCATTTCATGGTATGCAATTTTTGAACACAACACAAATAAGTTGATTTTTCATATAGTACTATTCTCTTTTGCATTTATTTTTGGATTCTTGACTTTCCTTCTTTTTTTTGGACAAGGCTACCACTGTACAATGAAGCAAAGTTGGCAATCTTTATATATCTTTGGCATCCTAAAACAAAGGCGCGCATTTGACATCTTGAACTTGCAGAACTATTTTGTTTAATTAATTATTCATTCGTAACAGTTTCTTTGACAATAATTTTTAATTGTTTCCAAGGAACATCATATGTTTATAATTCTTTCTTCCAGCCTTATGTGGCTAAACATGAAGGGGAAATTGATCACACCTTATTGGAGTTGAGAGTTAAGGCTTGGGATATTGCAATTCTGTATTGGCAAATGGTGTGAATTTTGGCCAAACAAGGTTTTTTGAGATTCTGCAGTATGTTTCTTCTCGATCACCGCATGGCCTAAACCCGATAAGGTATCCATTGACAAGGAAAAGTAATATCTGCTCTAAGGATCGAAGTCATTTGTTTAGTGCATTCTACACATTGCATTATTCTGATGGTAATTGTTAAAATTGGGATAAGAATGTTGATTACTCGATCTTTTGCCTTAAGCTCATTATGCAGAAACTGTGTATACTTGATCCTTATACATCATTTTTTTTTTTTTTTTTTTGGGCCCTTTTATATGGTTTGATACTGAACCTAAGTAGTTGGAGTTAAGGCATTGTTGTCTTGGGCAAACTTTATTTGTTAAGACAAGGTAATGAGATTGTATTTAACTAAATTTAGAGAAATAACTGATAGAATATTTGTTTCATTGCACATCAGTCCATAGCTCATTTTGATATTTTATTATATTCTACATCAAGTTTTACCTTATCATAGAATATAATATGATACGATGAATTGAAGGCCTTCTACTCTATGCATGTACAAGACTCAAATTTTATAAAAGCAATTTTCGGCCAGAGTAATTCACAAAGTCCTCTTGGCTTTGATCTTATGTGTTGCTTCTGCACCACAGCTTCCTGCAAAAGCTTGTGCATTGTTCAATCTCTTAAAATGGCTGAATGGTGACTAAAGTTAATTGCATTTAAAATGGATTTTAATATAGTAAATGTGTATAACCTTTGTCAAGGAATCTATAAGTTGACCATACACACAATATCATGTCGTGACTTGTGAGGCTTAGAGAATTTCCATATGTAAGTTTCTGTTGTCCCGCTATCAACCAGGGATCTTCTGCAGGTAAGCTTACTAGTTCCCAAGATTTACTCTAATTCAAATGCTCTCATGTTCTAACACATGGCTTCCTCCTGTGTGGGTGAGACAGAGCCCTTGAACAGAATTGGCTTCCTACAGTTATGGAGAGACAGCCTAATATACAAAATATTTGGCTATTAGGCATTTAGATGAAGATACAGGGAGAAAAAAAGCAACTTCACGAGTAAAAGAATGACTTGGACATTTAGGCCTGGAGGTGATAATTGTTGCTAGGTGGCTTCCTTGATGACTGCCATATATGATTCATTTTCCTTGGCGACCACCGTTCAGTGTAAAGGAAGAAACATGAAGAATTGATTAGTTAACATTTATGAGAGGCGATCATTAGCCTTTACTCTTCACTGCCTTGATCTCTCTTTGAGGATTGGATCTTCATAGAGAAAAAATGCTTGCGACTTTATGGAAGTCATTTTTTACAGGCCTTTAAAATCAAGTTTACTGAATTGTGAAAGAGAGAGATAAGCAAAACACGTATGAAGCGATAAGAGTAATATATAAAGGCTGCCAAGAGAAGTTTTTGGAGCAAGGAGTCCTAACTCCTAAGGGGATTTTGTTCACTCAATAAGTTAGGTGCAAATGAATATGGCTGACCCCAATAAGTTCACAGGACATTAAAAGTAAACATGATTGTTTTTACAATTTCAAGAAATTGAGAATGTGAAGTTATAATGCTGAATGTGATATTTAGAAAAGACTAGAAAATGCTGTTAATTTAAGATTAAAGAAATGTATACCTGGATTATGTAGAAATATGAGAAGGTATTGAAAGAAGGGAATTAAATTCTGTACAACTATTTCCATGATAGTGAAAAATTAGCACTCATTTCATATACATGACTGAGAGGCATGGGTTACAAATGTGGACAAAGAAGCTATGCATTGAGGTTGAAGTACAACTACTGCAATGTTCTCCAGGTTACAAACACTTTTGTGGTAAGATTTTGATTGGCAGCATTTGACAATGTAATCTACAATATGATTTGTATCCTTGGCCATTTGTGAAGAGAGAGCCAAATCTTGAAATTTCTAGAAGATGTTTAATCTAGGGAAGCTTGCTCGAGTGGAACCCATTTTTGCTCAAGTGAAACAGTAAGGTTGCACGAGAGAACTTCATTCTTGCTTGAGCAAATTAATTGATCATACCGAAAGTTTGCTTGCATCTTGCTCAAGCGAGATAGTCAGATATTGCTTTTATAAAACATGACTTGGTGAGCAAGACGTGTGCAACTTCTTGAATATATCAAGGCACATCTTACTCAGTAGGTAGGCAAGCCATTCTAGAAAACTCTGCAGAGCCTCCTTGCTTCTAAAAATATCAGGTTGATTGAATATTTATTGGTTAAGTTATAATTGTGTCTAAATAAGATTTTTCATGAGTTCATGTTCACTTAGTTGGGTTTTACTATCCTGAGTGTGATCCACTAATCCTTGACCCTGGCTGTCATGGATAAAGCTCATCCCCTTAATGTCTAGTCTTACTTTGATGGTAGTACATGTGCTTATTGTAAGGTTTACATAAGAACGTTCCTGCAATCTATAGATGAAAGGTATGATTGTTTGTTGAAGAGGGTTTGACTGAACCTTAAGCGATTGTAGGTGAGTGGTCTAAGGATGATTGACGTGAAAGCAATTGGAAATGGTAAAGGATTGAATGCTATATTTCATGTTTGTCTCACAAGAAGAGTTTGAAAAGATATTTATGTGTGAGAAAAGTGAGGAGGTTTGGGATATCTTGGAAAGAACATATGACGGAACTAAAACTGTGAAGATCTCAAAATTACAAATGTTAACACCTAGGTTAGAAGAGATTAGGATGAAGCTTTTGTGAGTTTCACCAAACTAAGTGACATAGTTAATTCCAGCTTTAAACTAGGAGAGTGAATCCCTGAGTCCAATATAGCTAGGAAAGTCATTAGATCTCTCTCTGCTAAGAGGTTCCATTCCAAAGTGGCTGTCATCAAGGAAGCAAGGATCTTGACACTGTTAAGATAGAAGAATTAGTTATAGCTCACTTTTAAATCTATGACTTCCTTCCCTCAACCTAAGGAAAACAAGTCCATTACCTTAAAAACAGTCAAGGAAGAAGAAAATGATATCTCAGATGAATAGTGGTTGAATGATGAGGACCTAGACCTATTTGCTAAGAACTAAGAAGTTCAGAAAGTTTTTCAAACCCAGGAAAAAAGCTAAAAAGAGCAAATAGCTACTTTGCCTTTTACTGCCTCCAGTGAGAGTTGTGAATAATCTAGTGAGGAGGTTGATGATGAGGAAGGACTTTTTTCAAGGAGTGTCAGAAAAAAATCCCAAAGTTGTCCCTTAAGAGTTTGAATGAGATAGAGCATGAAAAGGAGGTCTTATTGGTTGAATTGGATGAAGCAAAGAGGTAGTTTGGAAATGACAAGGAAGAAAATGGCTCTATTTGAGAAAACTAAGAAATTTGGTGAGAAAATTGAAAACTCTATATCTCTGCTAAAGAAGTTCTCGAGTGAAAATTTGAATTAGTTGTTTTGTTCTTAGAAGACTAGCTATGATAAACGTCGGTTAGGATACATTGGTGAGGGGTCCTTTATCCCATCCATCTCACAGTTCCCCTCGGGGACGAAAGGAAGAATGTCCCTCCAAACCCTGTGTATGATTTGATTTATCCTAAGTTGAATGAAAAGGGGTTTGACAAACCAAGTTAAAGACCTGACCCAACAAATTAAAATCAAAGATTACTTATGTCTTATGGTACATGGTCCACAGAAGGTCTTCGAAGTTTATGTATGATTCCTTGACAGTGGAGACTCTAGACACATGAATGGTGATAAATCCTTGTTCAAGACTGTATCAAATGATGGTACAAGAGACACTGCTTCCTTTGGTAAGGGTGGTAAATCACATGTCCTTGGCAAAGGAACTGTTGATGTTTTCGATCTACTAGTCCTAAATATGTACTATGTATTGAGGGCCTTTAGTAATGAGCATCAATCAAATATATTATGAAGAGCTCATTGTACAATTATGCTAAAAGGAAGGTTCTGTTTATGATAAAAAGGAGAATATATAGTTAGCAAAAATATTATAAAATTAAGATATTATTCCCTTTATAGAACAAAATTGTAATTAATAACTACATATATACTAATAATTTAAAAAAAAAAATTGGGGGTGGCCTGAGTTGGGGGGGGGGGGGGGAGCGTTGCCTCCTATTGTCCAAGAGTGGCTCCATCCGTGCCTTCTTTAGCTGATAGATGTGCCACTTATTTCCCTTCTTGCCTTGTGAATTGGACCTAAGAAATTCCATCAAAACCGCGTTCTCCTTTAACTCTCAGACATCTTTGTAATGATTATTAAATGTGGCCAAGATATAAGTATTAACCTTGTGGTCATCCCTCTATATTTATATTTATCTATATCTATATATATCTAAAAGCTCAAGCGTAATATTTATTGTTGCTACGTTCCGGTTGAACCACATCATCGCCATGTCACAAAGTTTTTATTTTTCTTTTTTTTTGGGGTTTCTTCTTCATATATTTTCTTTAATCAATCCCATTCTCCCTCTCAACTCATCATCTTCCCATCAAACAAACGACTAATGTTTATACTATTAATGACTTTCCCATTGAATCCCAATTCCCTTAAATTCAACCATCAATCATTCTCTCTCTCTCTGACTTATCATCTCCTTATCAAAAAAACGGCTTCTTTCCTCCCATCAAAACATTCAATTGCCTCCATTTGGATTTAAAACCCACTAATTTAATTTTTTTATATATAGGTTTTGAATTGCTCTCTTTCCAGCCCATCAGTCACCAAATTACAACTAGAATTGGAAGGTCCATTTGAGGTTAGTTTTTCTTTTTCTTCACTTGAACTTCTTTGCTTTTTTGCCGCAATTTTTTATGGTTTGTACTGGAATTTCTTTTCTAGGGTTGTAAATACCATGTTTCTTTTTTCCTTTTTCCAATTTTCTATTGACAGGCTATCTCTTTGTATTCATGTTTACAATTTTTCTTTACATTATTATGTTTTACCCATTAAAACTGTTAGTGTCTAAAGAATTGGAATGCGTTTTATTGATTTAGTACATGATCATTTGCCTCCCATTTGTTTATTTTATTTTCTGAATGGTTTTGTAATTTTAAAATTAAATACTACATAAATTCTTGCTACTTTTCTTTTAATCTCATCTATTATGATTGATAGGTATGGACCATATGGTGTTCCTCTTTTTCTTTGTATTTGGGATTATAACTTAGTTTAATATGGTTATTTTCATTAATTTTTTGACAAATTACGATGTAAAGGTTTGTATTGGATTTTCTTTTCTAGGGTTGTAAACACCATGTTTTTTTTTTTTCAATTGATATTCTATTTCTTTGTATTCATATTTACAATTTTTTTTTTTTTTTTTTTACATAATTGCATTTTACCCATTAAAATTTTTTGTGTTTAAAGAATTGGAATGCATTTTATTGATTTAGTACATGATCATTTGCCTCTCATTTGTTTATTTTATTTTTCAAGAGCTTTGTAATTTTTTAAATTAAATACTTCATAAATTCTTGCTAATTTTTTTTTAATGTCATCTAAATCGATGCTAATTTATAACTTCTTAGGACACCTTGGACAAGGAAACAAAATATTATGATTGATAGGTATTGACCATATGGTGTTCCTCTTTTTCTTTGTATTTGGGCATCATTTATCTTCTCAAGAATTCTTTTTTTTTACAATTTATAACTATTGCATCCATTTTATGACTATGGACATGCATGCAATATTGCTTTATGTTTCCATGGTAATACTAATGTCCATTACTTTGAAATTAAAAATTTTTCTCAATTAAAGCATATACCTCAACGTGATCTCATTTTTAGGAAATCCTGCAACTTAATTCAAATCATGCTAAATGATATATATATATATATTTATATAATAAATAGAATGATTTTGTATAGTCCAACATGAATTAAATCATATTACCTTAGTAATTAGCTTAATTAAGCTTATCTAATTCTCAAGAAAAAAAAAAAAAAAAAAACCTTAAACTTATATCTTATTGTTCAATTTGGCTATGATATGTTGCACTTCAAACCATCATACTCCTTAAATATTCAAAAATATAATAGAAATAACATAAGAAATATAATAGATAAATACAACAGGAAATCAACTAGGCATTTCTTTTGTACTACAAATTTCACTATTATAATTCTTAAATAATATTTACTTAAATATTCACTATTAGCTCTTTTAGAAATACAATCAAATTTTTTTTTTTTTTTTTTTTGCCTTCCTATATATTTCTTCTATCTAACTAAAAAAAAATCCATAAAATTCTAATTTTGAAGGAAATTATTTTCTCTAATAAAAATTTTTGGGAAAAAAATAATGAATATGGAAAGTCTTAAATTTTTCATAAACCTATATGGTAGCCCAAAAGTCCTCTATTAGGACTTACTATTATGTTACTACATTGGATTTGATGAGTTTTTTTTTAAAAAAAAGAATATATATATATATATATATATATGGGATGAATTCAAGTTACACCTGATGTAATTCTTATAAACTTACACCTTTTTTAGATCGTAAATTTCTAAGAAATCTAACGGTTAAAAAAAATCATTAAACGCTATTGTTTTCCACCTTATTACCTAATTAATACTAGCATTTTCTCTCTCTTTTTCTCTCTCCTTCTTTATTGCTTTCCACCATATAATATTTTCTTCTACACAATTTAACAAAAAAAATTGAAAAATAATCTCATAATCATTGATTTCACAAAACTACCCATAATAAGAGTCAAATGACCGAGACAATTCCTCCTTTCTAGCGCACCATTTCTTCAATACTAGATTGCCTATGCCACTTCACATTATTGTTGATATATTAAGAAGAGAGATGGATTAAATATTTTCTTCTCCTCCGAGTAGGAGTGCTTCTTCTCACTTCAGGTGAGTATTTTCAATCACTAAACCCTAAAGGAGAGGTGAGAGTCTCTCTTCGCCTTACCTACTATCCCTATAGTGGGCGGGGCAATGGATACTAATTTTATAGAACGGATAGAGAAGCTGAAACTCACAGTGGAGGAAGGTGAGGAAATAACAATCTGATCCACACAGAGAGAGAGAATATTAAAGGAGTGGTCACTCAGTCTTATTGGCAAGTTCCTAGGTTCTTGAACCTTTAATCAGAGAGCGGCAAAGAATTTACTACGATCAGTGTGGAAGATGGGGAATGACACGAAAATAGTGGACATTGGAGAAGGATTATTCCAATTCAAATTTTCCATTAAGAGCCAAATGAAATGGGTCCTAGATAATGGCCCATGGAGTTTTGAGAACCAGCTCTTGGTGTTGAGACAATGGGAGAAAGGGATGACGCCGAGATTAGTAAAGTTCACAAGAGTTCCTATGTGGGTGCAAGTATGGGGTTTACCTTTCGACCTCATTAACGAGGACGCAAGGATAGATATTGGAAGCAGTTTAGGCCGAGTGGTGGTTGTGGACTCAAAAGCTCTCACGGCAAACCAAGCAAGATTCCTCGGGATTCGAGTGGAGAATCCATTAAACAAACCTCTACGACGAGGCAGTCCGGTGATAAGCCCGGAGGGGGATAAAGCACTAGTGGCATTTAGATATGAGAGGTTGGTCGGGTTGTGCTACATGTGCGGTACATTAGGCCATGAAGAAAAATTTTGCATGGTTTCCTCAGAGATGGTGAAAGGGGAGAATCCATACGGAGAATGGATGAAAGCAGTGGTCTGAGAGGCGATCAGGGGAACATGGGGAGACGTCCACAGGGCTTTCAACAGCAAAATGAAAGGAATGGCAGGGGTGACCATGGCGGAGGTTCGACACAGGGGGCGGCGGATTCAAATTCAAATTATGGAGTAATGGTCATTTATGAGAATGTCGAAAAATCGGGGATTAATGATGAGGCAAGTAAAATCCCACCAGATTTGGAAGTAACTCCAACGGAAACAAAGTTGATGATGGTTGACCCTACAATTAAGGAACCCGAAATAGATGGGGGGAAAGGAGTATCCTCTCAAGTCGCAAATCAAGGTATTAACCTTTATAGTGTCCCTCTTAATTATGAAATACAATACAATCATTTAGTATGTCTAACAAATAGAAGAATTTGTGCAAAAAGTACGGTAGGCTAATATGAAAGCAATTGTAACTAATCAAAGAATTCACCAAATTTAGACCCTAATCCTCACATTTGGTAACATAAAAATCATGACAGCAATAAAATGTAGGTCCATTGCAGAATTTTGTGTTGTACTTTCTTGAAACAGTTGTTTGTGAAATCTTTTTAAATTCATATAAAAGCTATTTTTAGTGTGTTATAGAGTCGATCATGTGTGGTTCCTTTGTTGCTATGTTGCTACATTATTCACAGGTTGCTACTCTACACCTAGTCTAGTGCTAGTGTATTAGGGATTTGGCTAATATACTTATTGTGGGTCCAAATGCTAATACCATAAACAAAAACCAAAAAAAAAAAAAAAAAAAACAAAACAAAACAAAAGCATCGAAAATACCAAATTGTAATCAGCACATCAACATTTTTTTCTCAACAAAGAATAGTAATCAAATAACACCACCCAAGCAAGCAACAAAAACCATAAAACCCAGCAAGAGAAAAAAGAAAAAAAAAAACCATACGAAACAATTTTGAACTTTAAACACTATATTCTAAATTTGTATAGTTTATACATACCTTCAGGTGCTTTAATTGGTCCAAAATTCTTTCATAAAGCTCTTTGGTCCTTTCAAACTCATCCTCTAATATTTCAAAATCAACGTATGCCTGTTATTAAACAAATAAGAAAAGAAAAAAAAAAATCAATGGTAACAGAATTCTTTTACAATACAATGAAACCAAGGGTAAGTATATAAAACAATACTAAAGAGAATTGTTTTATGAATTAATAGCATTCTCTTTTTATTTTCCTAAACTTTGTGTTTTAATAGATTGAATAAACTAAATTACTTATAATAATAAAAAAAAAAAAAAATCTTTATGTACACATATATTGTGAGGTGAGGAAGTCAAGAAGGAAGGAGGAGAGGCTGCCGTTAGAAGGGGTGAAATCTTAGAATAGAAACATGGGGAAGGGGAAGGAATCTAAAACTCTACAACAAAAGGAAATTTGAAACCGTGCAACAAAAGGAAAACAAAGAGATTGAAACCGTGAACGTTGGGGAAGGGGAAGGATCCTCAAACGTGCAACAAAAGGAAAACTGAAATTTTGAGTAAACCGTGTTTCTCAGAGGGTTCTCCAAAGGGTTTAGGTTGGAAAGGGCTTTGTGCTTGGGCTTTATGGTGGAATTAAATTTATAAGTGGGTTTTATGTTGGAGATAGGGTTGGGAAATATTTTATATTTGTGAGTAATTTAAAATTGATAAAAATTATTTTAAAATTGTGGGAAAAATACAAAAATATAGAATGGAGATGATATGGCTGCTGATGTGGGTCAACGTGAGCGTAGCAACATTAATCGCTACGCTTGAGCTTTTAGTATTATATAGATTCTTTACTTAACAAAAAAGAATATGACGTCAAAATTATCCCATGCATTGCGTAGGTTTGTGATTAGTATATATGCAAAAGTAGAGACCTCATGTGGGAGTGCATGAGCTCCTACCATGTGGCGCTCTAATATTGAATTTAGCCTTTTTAAACCTCTTCTCATTAAGTTGTTTTTCTTGTTACCCAAAAAATCACGTTAACTTCTTTTTACTATTATCTAAAAAATGGGCTGTTGTTGAAAATTAAATCAAACCTTATGAAAAGTCCAAGTCCACTTATTCCCTTACAATTTATGACCTAAGCATGATCCTTCCCATGTGTAGATGAAAGCCCAAACCTGAACAATCTTCCCTTCGGACTACACATACTTTTCAACTTCTTTACAAACAACAGTTTATAGTTCAAATTCATTGATCCTATTTGACCAAACCAATGTTCCTACTCATTTTTCAAGTCTTAATTCAGCCTTTCTGTTTAAACAAATAGAGATGTATGGTCAAAGAATATATATAATCACTCAAAAAAATAAAAATAAAAATAAAAAGGAAATGTACAGTCTCACCTCTCTCTCTCTCTCTCTCTCTCTCTCTCTCTCTCTCTCTCTCTCTCTCTCTCTCTCTCTCTCTCTCTCTCTCTCTCTCTCTCTCTCTCTCTCATTTTGTGTGCTATATTAGGATTCCCCAAATTGAAGATAATATTCAATCTTATTAATGGGCTACACATTGGAAGGATTGTCTACTAAGATAATGAGTGGTTCTCTTGTTGTGTTATAGGAGTAATTCTTAGATACTCCTGGAGCACGATGAATAGTGCTCCCTTATCTTACATTTTTGGGGTAGGGTCCACTCATTAAATTTATGGTAGAGTCTATCATGAATGTGAAAGAAAGGAGCACCATTTTACTATACCCTAAGAGTACCTAAGAATTTTCCGTGTTAAAGAAAAAAATCAAATGCTATGTGATATGGCATAGTCACCAATAGTCATATTGCATTCAATAAGAAATTCACAAGTTGGATCAAACTATTTGTGTGCCTTCAAATTGCAGGGTTTTTTTCTTTTTTCCCTACACAAATGCATGAAAGTGGTAAGTCCAATCATAAGCATAAAGATGATCATAAGTTCAGATATTGACAAACAATTGATATATTGTGTTAATAGATTCTAATAGCATTTGTCTCTTTAGTAGATTCTAATAGCATTTGTCATTTTTGAAAATCTAAACAATTTATAGGATTCTAGCCACAAATATTTGCATATTATCTATGATGCAAAAATAATTTCGGTATCCCACAGTAGAAACTAGAGAGAACTACAAAAACTTTTACTTAGATGCACACCAAATTTTTTTTTTTAAGTCTTTTTTTTGTATTTATTGTTTCATTTTGAGACCAATATAATTTAATTATACTTTTTATGCAAAACTTGAGACCAACATACTTTTGGGCAAAGTTTTCCCCAGTTTCTGACTAGTTACTAAAAAAAAGGGTCCATATTCATCCAAAAAAGAAAAAAACAAGTTTATAGTTGTGTTTTTGTGATGGCATTTTCAAAAAATTTAAACATTAACAAAAATAAGGGAAAAAAAAATTAAAAATTTGAATTTTTTTTTCCTTTTCAAATTGAAGGAAAAATTTGAAAAGGAAAAAACAATGATATGGGAATTTTACATTTCAACAAATCAAAGTATAAAATGATTGTCATAAAAAACTAAGCACTCCAAACCGAAGCTTTGCACATTATTTTTGATAATTGGTTGACCCCGAATCAGATAATGAGTGGTTCTCTTGCTATTTTTAACTTCTTTTAATCAAGTCTGTCTTTGTAATATACTTTTTTCTCCCAAAAATAAATAAAAATCATTGAATCTCATTTAAATGAATAAAAAAAACATTTTATCAAGTTCAGATATTATTCAGTTCAGTGAGAGACTAGAGAGTAGAGAGAGACAAGTAGGGAAGTAACCTCCACAATTTTTTAAATGACTTATTAACAAATACCTTAATAAAACACTTTAAAGTTCAAAATTTCTCTAGCATCTCTATTATCCACCTACCCTTTATATCCTTTTATGGGGACCAATTTGTGAAGAATTTTCACACTTGAAAATGAAAGAGAGACATGGAGAGAGGTAAGGTAACCTCCACAATTTCCTTATCCCCTCCATCCTCTTTACAACCATATATTTATGCTGCTTTATCTTCAAACCGAAGCTTTGCACATTATTTTTGATAATTGGTTGACCCCGTATCAAATAATGAGTGGTTCTCTTGCTATTTTTAACTTCTTTTAATCAAGTCTGTCTTTGTAATATACTTTTTTCTCCCAAAAATAAATAAAAATCATTGAGTCTCATTTAAATGAATAAAAAAAAAAACATTTTATCAAGTTCAGATATTATTCAGTTTAGTGAGAGACTAGAGAGTAGAGAGAGACAAGTAGGGAAGTAACCTCCACAATTTTTTAAATGACTTATTAACAAATACCTTAATGAAACATTTTAAAGTTTAAAATTTCTCTTGCATCTCTATTATCCACCTACCCTTTATATCCTTTTATGGGGACCAATTTGTGAAGAATTTTCACACTTGAAAATGAAAGAGAGACATGGAGAGAGGTAAGGTAACCTCCACAATTTCCTTATCCCCTCCATCCTCTTTACAACCATATATTTTTGCTGCTTTATCTTTAAACCGAAGCTTTGCACATTATTTTTGATAATTGGTTGACCCCGTATCAGATAATGAGTGGTTCTCTTGCTGTTTTTAACTTCTTTTAATCAAGTCTGTCTTTGTAATATACTTTTTTCTCTCAAAAATAAATAAAAATCATTGAGTCTCATTTAAATGAATAAAAAAAACATTTTATCAAGTTCAGATATTATTCAATTCAGTGAGAGACTAGAGAGTAGAGAGAGACAAGTAGGGAAGTAACCTCCACAATTTTTTAAATGACTTATTAACAAATACCTTAATAAAACACTTTAAAGTTTAAAATTTCTCTAGCATCTCTATTATCCACCTACCCTTTATATCCTTTTATGGGGACCAATTTGTGAAGAATTTTCACACTTGAAAATGAAAGAGAGACATGGAAAGAGGTAAGGTAACCTCCACAATTTCCTTATCCCCTCCATCCTCTTTACAACCATATATTTATGTTGCTTTATCTTCAATTTGCTTTTAACTTGCAATTTGACTTACAAGAATCATCACACACCCATATTGACTTACAACAACAACAGCAAACGCAAAGTAGAAAATCAAATCATTACGTTGAGATTCAAATTATAAAAAAAAAAAAAAGGAAAAATATTTAATTTTCTGATGGGTATGTCTCTCATTATCCAAGAGTGGCTCCGTCAATGCACACAAAGGAAAGAAAAAGAAGTTATAATACAAAAACACACCACAAACTTCACCAAAAAACCATGATAATCATGTATTAAGTTGATTGCATTTGCAAATAGTTTTTTCTTATTAAAAATATTCAATTTGAGGGGCTAAAAACATTAATAAGTCTGGACATGAAATATTGAAATTGGGATGAAATGATAGAGTATTTTACGTTTTTTAATATTGAAATTGGGATGAAATGATAGAGTATTTTACGTTTTTTTTGGGAAATCAAAAGAGAACTTTCATTCAAATTGTAATGGGATAGCGGTACAGAAATCCAAATAAATCCATTACGTACCAGAAGAACTGGGCCTATCGTCATGATTAACCTACTTGAATAGCAATACAAATCAGGTTTTCCAGTCAGATTTTCTCAGCCTCAGCTACTCATACCTTCTTTAGCCAACTTATTTCCTCAGAGAAATGATATGTTTATAATATTTTTATAACAAATCCTAAGTGACAGGTTGTTACTGATTTTTATTGTTAGGGCAAAAAAGTAATCTTAGTGTTAGTTTCAAATTTGAACCAATAACAACTAACTATCTATGATTTGTTGTAAAAATATTGTAAAAATGTTATAGACATAAGATCTCTCTTTTCCTTCCCATAGTGTGAATTGGACCTAAGAAATCCCATCAAAAGTGCATTCTCCTTTGATTCTCTGTCATTTATTTTTTTTTTTGAATCTTTAAATAAAAAATTAACATTAATAAAAATCTGGGAAAAAAAATAAATAATAAAAAATTGAATTTTTTCCCCTTTTCAAACTGAAGGAAAAAACGAAGAAGGGAATTTTCCATTTCAACAAACCGAAAGTATAAAGTGATTGTCACCAAAAAAATGAGCACACCAAATGGAAGCTTCACCGGTTCATCTGCACATTATATTTGATAATTGGTTCAGCCTTTTATCAGATTAGATGGAGTACTTGTTCGTTCGACGCGATAATTAAGTTAGCATCCAGCCAAAAAAAAAAAAAAAAACCAATAATGAAGTTAGCTGTATCTCACTATGATAAGATGAATAATTGAGGCTAGCATCGTTACCGTTTTCTACTTTGTTGAAACTTTTGCAAACATGTCACAAAAATCCAAAGCACTTTTTCTTTGGCACTGGCATTTGATTCGAAACAAAAATTATCATATAGAAAGATGAAGAAAACACAAATTCGAAAATGTCGAGAACAACTACTTTTTTTTTTTTTTTGATAGGTAAAACGGAATATTTTCATTAGGACAGAGAAAAGGAGGGGGCGAAGTAAAGTAAAACAGAACTACTCTATGTTGGGATTAGATGCAATACTTAGAACATTGTATCTGATGTAATGATAATAATAGATGGTTGAGATTGAAAGTTAAAAAAAATAACTTTCAATCTCAACCATTGAAATAAAAAAGTTTAAAATTTTAGAAAAAAAAGTTAAAAAATTAAAGTTAAAATATGAGAATAGTAAAAATTGATATGGGTGGAAATGATGAGATATTGCACCGGATCCAAATTCGACTACAATCAGTGTCGGTGTGGAAAATTTGGATACAGTTGACCGTTGAGGAAAAAAAAGAAGACCGAATTTAAGTGGAATGAAATTATAACAATATAAAATATAATTATAAAATAAATTACTTTGTACACAACTTGTTTATAATTATGCTGTAAGGGTTGAAGTATTTCCATCTCTCTCTCTCCAACAACTTGCACATAGCAATATATTACCTTATTCATGTTATGTAAGTAAGGCGGTAAAAAAGATGAAGTAACCTTTTGATGTGTTAAAAATTAAAATTTTTAGTACTGTCACTATAAATGTCCTAACTTCAAAAAAAATCTTCGTTAGCCTAGTATTAAAAAAAACAAAATATTGTATTTTTTATTTTTGTTTTTGTTGGTAAATGATTGCATTTTAAAGTATTTAGAAATAATAATTTTTTGTATTTGTAATTTTTTAATACTATATGGATGCCTATTTATGACTTGTTTGGAAGTTTAGAGAGGGAGGAGAATAGAGGGGAGTAGAGGGAAGGAGAGTAGAGGGGAATGGTTATCTTCCACCTTGTTTTGATGTTTTTAGAATTAGTAAGGAAAAATGGAGTAATTAGTCCTCCCTCTTGTTTGGATGTTTTAAAAATTAGGATTGAAAGAAAATGAAATGATTTAAATAGACAAATTTACCTTTATTTGAAAATGGACTGGTAATATTGGTCTATGATTAATTTGTTAGGTTAAATAATTATTTAATCAACATTCTCATTTCATCAAATACCACTAATAAAAGTATAAAACTACTATTAACTATTATAAAATAATTTTTATTACCTAAAAAAATTATAATAAAAATAAAAATAAATTTTCTATATTTATGAAAAATTTTCAAGAAGCTTCACATAGGAAGCAACCACAACCCGAACCGATCGAACGAAAACCCTAACTATTTAATGAGGTGAACAAGACCTGAAGAGATTGCTGCAACTCAAAATAAACAACAAATCAAAACCCAAAAAAAAAAAAAAAAAAAAATTTGAGATCACATAAAATAAATTATCCATTTGGTTAATGAGAAAGTTGTTAAAAAAATATCTTTTAAAAAATAAATAATAAAAAAAGCAAAAAAAAAGTTCACATCTTCCAACTCGTTTAGTTTTTCTACATTTTCTGGACAACCAAACGGGGTTTAAAGGATTAAACTTTGCAAAAATAAATCATAAAAAAGAAAACCCAGTGCCCAGATAGTCAATGCGCATTTCCCAACATCTAAATCCAAATTTACTATTTTAAAAAACTAATACAACCAAGCCGATCAAGCACAACAATATATACCAAACTGATCGCAATGAACCAAAAAGTACAAAAAGAAAATAGAAATGAAATGTACTGTCAGAAGGGTCGGTGGTGGCTAGAACAAGAGGAAGAGCAGCAAAGATCAAGGCAATGAACAGTGACTCAGTGAGTTGAGACAACATATATTTTGATCGATTTGTGTGGCTATATATGTTTCTCGAAGCTTCAATTTTTAGAGAGAGACAGATAGATGGGTTGAAGGGTGACTCTGAAATTTGGGTATGGCCTTTCCTTTTACTAAGTTGTGAATTTATTTTTATTTCTATTTTTTTCATTCCCCTTAGACTTTGCTTGCTTGGGAGAAGAGAATTGAATGGAATGGAAATGAATGAAAAGAATCATTTTAGAATATTCTTTCATTCTCTTGTTTGGGAGTTTTAATGGAGGGAATGGAAAACTCATTCCCTTGTTTGGGAGTTTAAGTAAGAGGGAATGGAATGGGTAGGAGGGAACACTCATTCCTCTCTATTCCCTTAAAACCTCAAATTTTCATTCCTCTTGAAATTGGGAGGAATGAGAGGGAATGAAATTCGATTTAATGATTTTTTTACTAAAACTCCCAAAATACCCCTGTATATTCAATTCTTTATTTTAAAATAGGGGTCTAATAGTAATATTGTCATAAAATGATTCCATTCTATTCCTTCCATGTTATTCCCAAACAATATTACTTACATTCCATTTATTTTCATTCATTTCCATTCCTTTATTCTAAAACATCCAATCAAGTTTACTCAATTTCATTACATTCCATTCATTTCCCTTACTTAAATACATTCCATTCCATTCCATTATTTTTCATTTTCTTATGATCATTCCATTCTATTCAATTCCCTTCCCTTATGAACTCCTAAGCGGAGCCTAAGTAGGAGGGAATGAAATGGGTAGGAGGGAACACTCATTCCTCTCTATTCCCTTAAAACCTCAAATTTTCATTCCCTTCGAAATTGGGAGGAATGGGAAGGAATAAAATTTGATTTAATGATTTTTTTTTTTACTAAAACTCCCAAAATACCCCTGTATATTCAATGATTTCATTTTAATGATTTTTTTTTTTACTAAAACTCCCAAAATAGGGGTCTAATAGTAATATTGTCATAAAATGATTTCATTACATTCCCTCCATGTTGCTTCCAAATAAGATTACTTACATTTCATTCATTTTCATTCATTTCCATTCGTTTATTTTAAAACATCTAATCAAGGTTACTTAATTCTATTTTTTTCTATTCCTTTCTCTTACTTAAATACATTTTATTCCATTCCATTCCATTCCATTCATTTCCATTATTTTATGATCATTTCATTTCATTCCATTCTATTCTATTCCCTTATGAACTCCTAAGCGAAGTCTAAGGCTCTGCTTGGAATGAGGGAATAGAATGGAATAGAATTGAATGGAAATGAACGAAAAGAATCATTTTGGAATTTTCTTCCCTTCCCTCTTTTCTATATAAGTATACGTTAATAAAATTCATATTTTAATCACATATAAGTATATCTATATGTGTTAAATTTTATACTTTGTATTAATACTAATTCAATAAGTTATGTGATAAATTAGTAAGAGGATAAAAATAGTGAAAAGTTGAAAAAGTGAAAGAATATAATAGATTTAGTTTTTCATGTGTGTTTGGTTAGAATGATTAAAAAGTGAAGCTATAAAAAAAATGAGAGGATAAAAACTATAAATTGTATAAATTTACATTTACGATCCTATTACATAAAATAAAAAATAAAAAAAACAAGTTTTTTTTTTTTATATACTTTATAAAGTGATTTTTTTAATTACTACAAATTTAGAAACTAATACAACTAATAAAATATCTGGCATCCAGCAAAAAAAAATAATAATAAAATATCTGGCAAAGGAAAAATAAATAAATAAAACTTCCGTTTAACATGAAAAAATCAAAACAAAACAATTAAACAACCAACGGGTAGATGAGTAATTTTACCTTTATCCTTAGCCAATCTAGTTTTCTTTCCATATATCTATTCATAGGATTGTTGATTTTTTTTTGTGGGTTTTTAAAAACCACGCCATAATCTTTCCCTTTTTTTTCCCAACCAAACAATCCAAATAAATGTTTTTTTGTCCTATTTTCCACCATCCTTTCCTATCCTTCCTCAAATCAACCTTTCACCTTGTAACTGGTCCTCTAGTTACTGTCACCCACTCAGACTTTAGTCAATAAGTCTTAATATTTTACTTTATATTTTAGACTTGGGCATAGGACAACACAAGCCAGTCATGTAATCACATCAATGCTGCTACAGTCTTTTGCCGAGTATACAGAAGATACTTTTTTTTTTTTTTTTCAGCCCTACTCAAAAGTTTTTAATAATAATTTTTTTGACATATAAAATTTTATTAATTTTATTTTTTTACACAACCATCATTATTCACGCACTTTTTTTATACATGTATAAAAAAATAAAACTAAATGTAAAATGATATTATGAATAAATTTTACATAATTATAAATAAACTAATGTGAGAGATTGTGGGAGTTTTTTTTTTTTTTTTTTTGAGAAACCAGACCCGAAGGTCTGCTAAATTGAACGAAAATAGAGACTACAAAACATCATTAGAAACCAGAGGAGCTATATCGCTAGGAACGGATTCAATCCAGACCTGAAGCTCATTACCAGACTTAGACAATCTAGCAAGATTATGGGCAACTAAATTGCCTAAACGTTTAACATGAACAAAGTTACAAGAACGGAAGCTGCGAGCCAGAAGCAGGGAGTCCGACAGAACAAGGCCGAACTCGGGATGATTCGTATCACCTCCACATAGAGCCGATGTTACAATTAAAGAGTCACCCTCAAGAGTAGCATCGAAGATACACAACTACAAAGCAAACAGGGCAGCTCTTCTACATGCAAGAGCTTCAACCGTGGCAACAGCAAGGGAAAGGGGAATTCTCTCTGAAATATAGTGCAAAATATAGTGCTTTTTCTAATTTAAAAAGCAAATGCTTTTAGGTTCACTTTTCTTCGAATCGAATTGGGGAATTAAAAAAATCAAATCTTGGACTTGGTTTGCGCATGGTCGTGTTTAGAAGTTGGGTTCCGGAAAAGGCACTCCCAATCCGTGCATCACGTGGGCAAGTCTGAATTTCAACGTGTGAACACCCATTACTATTTCCTGTAAACAATTACTTCTCTGACTTGTCCATTCCCAGCTGCTGCAGCTGCATTAAATTGAACTTTGCCCACCACTAATTTCTTCACCAGCCAGTCCTCTATCAGACGACATCTAAGTCGGATCAACGAGTTTTTGGGCCACTACCTACGGCAGTCCTCTTTCAAAATGTGAGCAAACTAACATTCAAGGCTCTCATTCGATCCATTCTTCTTCTTTTAGGTGAAGCGAAATGGCTGATTTACTTCATTCTTTGGACTTGTGAATAAGACAATACAAGCCAGTCACTTTTTTTTTTTTTACTAAATACAAGCCAGTCACTTGATATACAATAGCTGAAGAGCTTTCTTGCTCTTCTTTTGAGGTTTTGTCTCTTGTCACATCAATGCTGCTAGCATCATTTGTCAAGTAAATACGCAAGATCTATATTTTTTAATTTTAGCCCTACTCATATTTTTAATAATAATAATATCTTCCGATTAATGTATGTAGTGATATATATTAATAATTAATTTTACAAAATTTTTTATTGAAAAATTGAAAGAAAATGTCAAAAAAATAATCACTTTTTTATTAATAAAATTTCTAAATTTGATTACAAATATATGTAGGGGCGGCTTGTTATATAATAAGCTGGGTCTAAAGCAAAAATTAAAACGGAGGTTTTTATATATTTAAATATGGCTTAAAAAAGTTAAATATTATTTAAATTCTATTATTTTATTTTATGTGTAAAATTATTAATAATTAACATGAATCATATATAAATTTTTTTTTTTTATAGAAAATCTACGAACATAAAAAATTTGATAAAACTTTTTCACACTTGTTGATGTTTTAGAATAATAGTGGTAAGTAAATAAGTAATATTAGTGGTAGAACTAGGTGAGAACTAGTAAAAATTTGCCAACTTAATTATTGTGAAAAACGTTGTGAATTTTTTTGTGTATTGCTCTTTTTTATTTTTGAGAAGTGCTACATTCACAATAGAATCCATCAATGAAATTATTTTTTTGCCATCAATAATAGCATATAACAACCTGTTACTTAGAATTTGTTATAAAAATGTTGTGAAATATATTATGAACGCAACATTTCTATCACTCTTTTTTTTTTTCTTGTTTTTCATTTGATAAAAAATATTATTTTATTTATTGGCTAATATTAGAGCTTAATTAAATTAAAATTTGAGGCTCTTTTTTTTATACTTCGGGCCTTAGGCGAATGTATCAATTACAGCTGCATTTGATTTAATGTAAAATGATTTCAAGGTGTAAAATATTTTTCGGAAATAAAAATGATTTCAGGTGTTTTGGTCCCTATCACAAAAAATATTTTGGAAAATATTTAAGGTGTTTGGTTGTGTTTCTGAAAATTCTCTAGAAAACACATTTTTTCAGCTTCCAAACAAATATTATAATATGAAATCCGAATATATAAATCAAATCAACAATAAAACATAACCAAACAAAATTCAGTCTTTCTCTTTTCATCAGCACCAATTGTGAGAGAGGGAGAGGGAGAGCTAGATTAAGAGAAAATATTGGTACGGGACCATAGATCGGTGAGTGAGTCTGAAGAAGGTGAGATGGGCGGGTGGGTTTGACAGTGGCTAGATCGGCAAGTGGGTCCGATAGCGGTGGGATCGGCAGGTGGGTCTGAAGGAGGCGATAGCGACAAGATTGGTTTGTAGATCCGAGATCGTGGGTGGGTCCGATAACTTCTAGGCTTTGGTTGGTCAGAGGCATGAAAGCTTCCTTGATCGGTGGTGTAGATTTGTGGTGAAGACGATGATGGTCGGGTGAGGCCGAGGCATGAACTTGCGGCACGATCGATCGTGGCGAAGGTTGGGTTGTCTTTTTCACTTTCCCTTCTAGCTCTCTCTCTGTCTTTGGGTGTGTGAGTCCACGTGGAGGGGACGAGGACGGCAATTTGACCGACGAGGATGTGCTTGGGAATCACTTTAGGTGGAGTGTGCTTGAGCTCTCTCTCACTCTCTCTCTTTGGGTGTGTTTTCCAGAAATTTATTGAAGATAAAATAAGAGTGTAAACAATTTTACACTCAAAAGTGTCTTATTTTCCGGTCAACGTGGGGTGTGTTTTCCGTTAACCGTATTTTCCGTAGGTACCAAACACCCACAAGGGTGTAAAGTAATTTCCTAAAACCATTTTCAAGCGAAACAAGCGTGACCTACATGTAGCGTTTAGTTGGCACTGAATGTATGCCTTAAGGTATACGTTAGTCTCAATTGGTAAAGTCTCTGAAGGTTGAATAAGAGATCCGAGGTTTAATTTTTGCCTACATTAAAAACCGATTGATGTCTTAATCTGATGATAAAGAATTATCATTAAGAATGGATGCTATAGGTTGAAACTCTTTAAAAAATAAGGTATATGCTAGTAAAACTCATATTTTAATAACATATAAGTATATCTGTATGGGTTTAAGTTTATTCTTTGTATAAATACTAATTCAATAAGTTATGTGATAAATTAGTAAGTGGATAAGAAATAATGAGACGATGAGAAAGTGAAAAAATATAATAGATTTAGTTTGTTATGTGTGTTTGGTTGGAATGATTAAAAAGTGAAGGGATAAAAAATTGTAAATTGTATAAATTTACAGCTCAATTACATTTTAAAAAAACAAGTTTTTCAATAGTTTATAAAAAATAATTTTTTTAATTACTACAAATTTACAAACTAATACAACTAATAAAACATCCGGCAGAAGAAAAATAAATAAATAAAATAAAACTACTGTTTGATATGGAAAAAACCAAACAACACAATTAAACAACCAACCCGTGCATGTTATGTTACAGGGCAGATGCTCTGGAGTCATTTTTCCTCTATCCTTGCCCAATCTAGTTTTCTTTCCATATATCTATCCATAGAGGGGTTGATTTTTTTTTGTGGGTTTGGGAAAAGAACGCTTGAATGATTGTCACACCAAAATCTTTCCCCTATTTTCCATCATCCTTTCCTATCCTTCCTCAAATCAACCTGACGGAAGCCTTCACTTGTATCCGGTCCACTAGTTACTGTCACCTACTCAGACTTTAGTTTAGTTTTTAGTTTTTAGTTTTTTATTTCTTTTTGAGAAACAGACTTTTAGTTAATAAGTCTTAATATTTTACTTTATATTTTAGATTGGGGAATAAGACCATACAAGTACATACAGAAGATACTGTATGATTAGCCAGCACGAGTAGGAAAAAAACAGGGCTCGCAGTCACAGTATTAAAAAGAAAAAGAAAAAGACTGGCTGTATACAACAATATAAAATATAAAATATAAAAATAAAATAAATTACTTTGTATACAACTTATTTATAATTATGCTGAATAATTGAGGCTAGCATGGTTCAGGTTTTCTATTTTGTTGAAACGTTTGCTAATAGCATGATTCTAAAAATTTTAGTATTTGGAGCCTGTACTGTGTTTAAACAAAAATTTTCAATTTTTTTTTTAAAATACATGTAAGTGAAATTTTTAGTATTTGGAGCCTGTACTGTGTTTAAACAAAAATTTTCAATTTTTTTTTAAAAATACATGTAAGTGAAAAGTGTGTAAAAATACGTGTAATGTTATTTAAAAACTGAAAACAGATGTTTAAACTTGTGTACAAAACAAGACCTTAATATCTCAAAAAGAGAAATGATATATTCACAACATTTTTACTATAAATCCTAAGTAGTATGTTGTTAGTGATTGTTATTGTTAGGACAAAAAAGTAATTTTAGTATTAGGTTCAAATTTCAATCAATAACAACAAATCACTTATAATTTTATTGTAAAAATATTGTAAAAATATTATGAACATATCACATTTCTCTCAAAAAATTGCTTTATCTATTATACTATCTCACTCTAAAATACATCCAAGACCAAAATTACTTTTTTTATCATTTCATTTAAAATAATATAAATTACTCATTAAAATAATAAAAAACTTCACATATCACCTTTTCTATCACAAATATTAAAAAAATAATATATATTTTTTTAAAGATTAGAGATCCAATGAGCTTTCAAAGATGAAAGTTAGCTCAGTTACCTTTTTATTTTTATTTTTTATTTTTTATTTTTATTTAATGAAACGTTTGCTGTAACTTACTTTTTAGTCTTTTTTTTATTTTTTATTTTTTTATAGATTTATTGTTAAAATTTAGCATTTATAGTATTTAGTCTTCTTTGCTCACGTCACAAAAATCCAAAGCACTTTATCTTAGGCACTGGCATTTGATTTGACACAAAATTGTCAGTTACAAAGATGAAGAAAACACAAATTCCAAAAACTACTTTTTTTTCTATTTTCTTTTTGGGTTCTGTAAAGTGGAAATTTTCATTAGGATAAAGAAAAGGAGGTGCCTGAGGTAAAGTAAAGCAGAACTACAATCGGCGTCGGTGTGGAAAATTTAGAATTTAAATTAGGTATAACTTTAAATTGAAAATTGAAAATTAAAAAAATAAATTTTAAATTTCAACTATTAAATAAAAAAAAGTAAAAAAATTAAAAAGTTAAAATTAAAAAATAAAGTGATGAAAATTGATGTGAGTGGGTGTGGTGTAATTGGCTAATTGTATGGTAAAAATGGATGTGAGTGGGTGTAATTGCACCAAACCCGGTGTAATTGCACCCGGATCCAGATCGGAAAATTTAGATACGGTTGACCGTTGAAAAAAGAAAGAAGACCGAATTTAAGTGGAATGAAATTATAACAATATAAAATATAGTTATAAAATAAATTACTTTGTTCACAACTTGTTTATAATTATCTCTAAGGCTTGAAGCATTTTCCTCTCTATCTCTCTCTCTCTCCAACAACTTGCATATAGCAAGCTGTATATAACCATATTCATGTTATGTAACTGTTATCACTGATCCAGTGGAAACAGAAGTGCCTAAAGGGCAGGGTTGAGTGAATTCTTACAAAGAGAGTGTAATTTCTTGCAAAGTCTGAAGTAACATCCAAAGTCCCTATTCATCTTCTTTCTGGTGAAAAGGAATGGCTGTGTCTGTTGTGTCCGGTGTGGTGACAAGGCTTAGTAACTTGCTCCTACAAGAGGCAATATACTTGATCGATGTGAGTGACAAAGCTCATGAGTTACAAACAGAGCTTATACGGATGCAATTCTTTTTAAAAGATGCAGACGCGAGGCAGAATGAATCAGCGTTTATAAAGAATAGCGTTGCAGAAATGAAAGATCTTGCTTATGATGCAGAAGATGTCATTGCGACTTATGCCCTCACAGTTGCATCCAGAAAGGGGAGAGGCATACAAAAGGTCCTAAAGAGGGGTGCTTGCATCTTGGTTGAAGGAATTACGGTGCATCAGGTTGGGTCAAAGATTGATGCTATCAAGACGAGAATATCTAATTTGAAACAGAGCTTTCAAGAATATGGCATATTAAGAGAATCAACCATTCAAGCTGCTGGGCCGAGTTCTTTGAATGAGCCACAACCAGAGCAAAGAAAAACATATCCTTATCTTGATGATGACCCTGTTGGGTTCAACGATGAGCTTGATAAATTGGTGGAGATTTTGCTGAAAGAAGAGGAAGGCAATACTAGAGTTGCTTCAATATGTGGTATGGGTGGTCTGGGAAAGACCACTCTTGCCAGAATGGTTTATAACGACCCGAGAGTCAAGCAGTACTTCAATGGCGGACTCACTTGGGTATGTATCTCACAACAATGTCAAAAAAGACCTGTTTGGGAACAAATTATGATTAATCTTCTCCCAAAGGAAAAATCTCAAAAGGATCCAAAGGAAGAAATTAAAAGGTGGAGGGATGAAGATCTTATCAGGGAACTTCGTGAAATTCAGCAAAAGCAAAAGTGTTTGGTTGTTCTAGATGATATTTGGAAAATTGAGGATTGGGACATTTTATGTCAAGTCTTCCCAGTGAAAGATACTAAAAGTAAGATATTGCTTACCTCTCGTAATACAAATGTGGCTTTGAAAGCGGATCGTAGAGGTATTCATAACCTGGAGTGTCTAAGTCCCGAAAAGAGTTGGGAATTGCTTGAAAAGATGGCAATATCTTGGAGATCAGGTACAAGTAATATCTAGTACTACTTTTTAAAATTTTCTTTTTTGGAAATATTTATATTTGAAGAAATTTATTTTTT
The DNA here is from genome assembly GCA_028216015.1 of Quercus dentata. NCBI lineage: Eukaryota > Viridiplantae > Streptophyta > Magnoliopsida > Fagales > Fagaceae > Quercus > Quercus dentata. Next base: position 54,688,402 of record CP116454.1, on the reverse strand, counting down.
AGTTTTTCAAATTAATTTGACATAAAAAAAAAATAGCGGAAGTTGTGTTACTTGCATAAAACATATTTAGGGCATGTTTAGAAGGCTATAATAAACGAGCACAATTAATTAATATAAAAGATTTTAAAAGACAAAATAAAAAAATAACATTTTTTTAGAAGGTTCTAAAGGAAAACATATAAATGTGTATGCATGTTTTTTTTTCTCTAATATCAATCTTTATTTGGAACTTGTGAATGTAGAAAGTAGAAACTTTTTAATCCCAAAATTATGAACAAAAATGTCGCCTCAAGGAAAAACAAAGGGTCTTATTTCAATTTCATTTGTTATGGCTAAATTGCATTTGATGACATCAAAACATAAAATTTCAATATGACGAATAAAAGATAGAGAAATATTTCTTTAAAATATTTGTACAAGTGTACGTAAATGCTAGTTACATAATTTTAACAATAGATAAATTGATGCATATAGACTCGACAAACTTTAATTTTAAATTGTGTAAATAATTCTTGTCACTCCAGACATAAAATTGACAAATGGTCAAGCTTACAGTTCATATTTAAATTAGATGCAAACCGACTGATGATAACGCTCTGTTTGTTTCAGCATTAACGTTTTCTAGAAAATTGCTCATTTTCCAAAGAGCATTTTCTAGAAAACTATCTCATTTTCTAATGTTTGGTAACAACCTTGAAAATGAGCTTGAGAATGTTTTCTAGTGTTTGGTATGTAATTTTTTTTTTAAAATATTTCTTTTATAATTTAAAACATGTATATTTGTAAACTAACTAATATAATCATTATAAATAAAAAACCAATAATGAATTTGGTTTTCATACTAAAATTTTGACAATAGATACAATCAAAATTAATTAGTTGTCAAATTTTCATGATCTCTACCAATCATCTTGCTTATATATATAGACAGTAACGCACGTACACACACATATATCAACCATTTGTCTATATATATATATATATATATATATATATAAATTTGACAGGAGAATACATTTCCAATAAGTATAAATAATAATAACTTTTAATTGTCTACTCTTTTCGTTGGTATACTAATTGTCTACTATGGTCAACCACAAGTTTCTAATATTATTCTAAATTATGTATTTACATAATGTACTATATAATATATCATCACTGCAAAATATCTGCCAACAAAAAAAAGTATTTGCCAACAAATGCAATTCTCCTAAACAATTATCATTCATTATATAACAATATTATTAATCCACGGTAAAGATTGTCCCATGTAAAAGCAATTTAGAGCAATATAGGTACTATGTTTAAAATTTTCATCTTTTACTTCATTCTTTCTTTCTTCTTCTTCTTCTTCTTTTTATTTTTATTTTTATTTTTTTTGCACTCTATGTACGAAAAAGAAGTAACTTTTGCCTGGAATCCATCAAACTGAAAATTTCTTAGAGAAAAAAGAAAATCGAGCTTGAAATTCAAAACAAAGAATTGGGATTTTGGTAGAGAGGAATGAAATAATTACCACTTTGCAAATTTGTTCTCATTTGCAAGTCGGAGCTATTGACCGATTAGTGAAGGAAAAAAATCTAATCGAGAATTGCGTTACGAGAGGGGAAGAGAAACATGGAGAAAAGAGAGAAGAGAGACAGAGAGAGTGATCTATGGGAAGATGAGAGACCAGAGTTAGTGACAGTGAGGGTGTGAGGAGAGAAAAAGCAAAGGGAAGAGAGAAAAAGTGAGAAAAATTACCATGAGAGAGAGAAGGTGCCAAAAAATTATGTTTCCCACAACTATAGACGAAGATAATATTTATAGGAGATGTAACGCGTGAGAGAGAGATTGTTTTCCAAAAAAAAAATTTTTGGAAAACAACCTATAGAAAATAAGCCTTATTTTTATTAGAGTTTTCTGTTGACCAAAGATAGTTTTCCATTGACCAGATTTTTTTTTGTGTTACCAAACACTGGAAAATGTGAAAAACTATCTTTCTGAGTAAGGTTTTTCGATGAAACAAACAGAGCGTTACAATTCTTGAGACTGAATACTAATGCACATAAAATGAAATTTAAAAAAAAAAAAACTTTGAATTAAGTTTAATTGAATCTTAAATTAATTTGTGAAACTGATATGACCAAGCGCCTCTAGATGGGCCACCATATATTATTATACGCTATAAAGTAGTGTTATTGACACAATAGTTTTAGAACAAATTCACAAGAAATTAAGTCAAGATAATAGGTTGTTATTAGTTTTCATTATAGTCTACTACTAATATCACTTGTTTACCTAGTATTAAGTATTAACAGCTTGTAAGAGGTGGCATGAGCTTTAGTACGAGGGTTCAAATGAACCCTTAAGTTGGCCAAAAAAAAATTTAGATACAATTTTTTTTCTTTACCCCCCTAAAATAAAAATTTAAACTCCTTGAATATGATCCACTTAACAAATTATTCTTGTTAATAAAGTTACATTTAATTTATACTTTTCACCAAATCGGTGACTATGAGTGAAGTGGCTAAATTTGAACGTGCTTTTAATTGTTATTTGTTAAGTGGGGATTGGGGCGTGGGTCGGTTAGTCGATCAGTGGTTAGCAAAATGTTCACACTAAAAGATAATTAAACAATTATACAACGAGTGATTCTAAAATAAATAAATAAATAAAATTAGATAAGGGGCATGTGACAGGGTAGTGATTGAGTGAAGTAAAAAACAAATGTTAAATTGTTAAAGACCAATAATTGTCAAAGTTAAGTTGAATTGTTAAATAAAATAATTGTAAAGAGTATATGTATTATATTTGGAGGTATTTTTAAGGGGGGAAAAATTACATTTGACACTCAAATTTACATGTGTACGTATATGTATAGTAATTGAGACTCATTAGAAAAACAAGAATGTGCATTCTCAAAATAAATAAATAAAAAAGACAATGAACTTTGAAATATGTACGGAGCATAAAATGAAATTTTTTATCTTATGTCAAAATTTTATTTTCCAATTGTTCAATTACTTTGGTATTAATTGCAAGTGATAACTCACAAAGAGGAAAAAAAGTACTAAATGTTAAATCAAATCATTGTTTGAAAACACTTGTCATCAATTTTAAATCTTTAAGAAAGTAAGAACTATAATCAGACCATGACTTTTTTTTTTTAAATTTTCATTTATAAATAATAGTTGCGCTTCAAAGCCTATATATTAGCAAATTACATGATTGATTTGATTTGCAACAAAAGTAAATCTCAATCTTACAAATGTTTGACAATTTTTTTTTTCTCCTACCCCTTTCCTTTGAATGATTTCTTATCAGTATTTTTCCAAACTTAGTTTCCTTTGTGAAGTTATTTTCTTTTTTGAACAAATCATTATCAGTATTTTAATTGAATGTTCTACCAACATGGAATAAATGAAAGTTAGATGTAACCTATTTCGTGAGCTCAAAATTGATAATGAAGATTGGATATTAAAGTATGAGTCACAAGATTGTGGGATGTTTACAATCTAAAAAATAATGAATTCATTGATTTTTGGGAAAAATACTATTTTGATCTTTTTATTTTGGAGTCACAATTAATTTAGTCACTACATTTTGGTATTAGTTAAATTAGTCATTGTTATTTTGAACTGACAATAAATATGGTTCTTACCGTTAACTCATTAATAGGAAATGTCTATGTGGCAAATTCTGTGCATTGTTGGCACACTTGAAGCCTACATGGCAATTAAAATAATAATAATTTTTTTTATTAACTTCAAAAAATTTCACATCAGTAATTAATTTATTAATTTTAAAGAAATTTTAAAATATAAAAATCAGATTTGAAACACGCTGATTTTAAACTGGAACCAGAAAATCAAACCTAAATCAATTTTCACAGATCTCAGTTCTTCAATCCTCACCTATACAGACCATCATGTGGCTCAATCATCTACAATTTCTCTTTCCCTCAACGGTACCAATAATCTCTCTTTCCCATCTTCCTGCAGCAATCCCCAATCCAAAATCAATCATCTATAATCCACAACCAAATAAAACCCAAATCCAGAAATATTCAATCAAGTAATCAACCCAAAGGCGTGGAGAGAGAGAGAAACTAGCATATGCCAATTACCCACTAATCTTCTTCTCCACAATTACAGAAAGCCAAAGCCTCAAAGTTGAAATCTAAACTTATCCACTGCTCTTTCTTTTAGCTGTTGGACGAGTGGACTAGGATGATTCAAGGCATAGATCTGAAACCTAACACAACGCTGCCAAACATGCCTCCACATGCGATTTACTTCATTTCCCATGCACCTTCTTCTATTTATATAATAAAGTTGCGACTGGGTTGGTCGGCCTAGATTCCTAAAGTGAAGACTGAGATTTGTGAAAATTGATATGGGTTTAATTTTCTGGGTTCAGTTTAAGATTAGCGTGTTTTTTTTTTTTTTTTTGAAAGGAAGATTAGCGTGTTTAAGATTTGAATTCAATTTTTAAAAAAAAAAAAAAAAAGATTAAATTGATAAATTAATTAATGATGTAGAATTGTTTAAGATAATAAAAAATTTTATTATTATTTTTGTTGTCACATAAGCTCCAAGTGTACTAACAGTATATACAGTTTGCCACGTAAACATTTTTCATTAGTGAGTTAACAGTATAGACCAAATTGATTGCAAGTTCAAAATAACATGTACTAAATTAACTATTATCAAAATTTAGGTATCAATTTGACCGTGACCCCAAAATGTAGGGACCAAAATGGTGTTTTCACCTTGATCTTTATATGGTTTTTATTTCTTAGAACATGTTAGATATACATGCAATAATATGATATATTTTTAAACATTGATTTAATTAGTGTTTTTCTTCTTTTGAATTACTGATTGTTTGCGTAAAATCATGGTTATATACGGCAGTAAAATACCTGCAACATTTAAATTTACATTTACTCTTCACTTTACGAAGCATTAAAGGAATGCCATATTTATGACATTAAGAGGAATTTTGGTGTTACTCCTAGTCCTAATACTTAAACGTTAAAATAGTCTTTGTATAATATTTAATTTTAAATTTACAAATATATAATACCCATGCAAAGCACAGGTTTACAACTAATATATATATATATATATATATATATGTGGGGTTCAATAATTTGTGGCCACGACCCATTTTTACGTCGGGGCCCATGCCGAGGAGGGTGTGTGCCGAGGACGAATGGGGAAAAGCTGAAATGTCGAGGGGAAGCAGTGAGGTCGTCCTCGGCACTCCAGGACTTTAGGGGGTCGTCCTCGGCACTCCAGGACTTTAGGGGGAAAAGCAACGTCTCGATGAAGGTCGCTCCCAAAAAGCCCCCTGAAAGAGATGCGAGTAAAATGGGACGCACGTGGGGGTACGGTGCAAAACTAGTTCGGGGTAAATACGTCCCCTCCGCATTAAATGCACCCGCCGCGGGCGTCGTCGACCATGTTAATGAGAAAAGACGCTGGGTCGGGTGATTTCGATCATCGCAACTAACAGAAAGCAAGGAGAGACAGGTGATGGGACGGCAGTGCAGTGGGCACCTGCCTGACTAACAAGTGGAGGGTTAAGATCAACCAAGAAGGGCTATATAATGTGAAAGCTAATGCACCAAAAAGGGGCTGGGAAAAATTGCCAGAAACCAAAGCCTCCCGGCCCGCCTCCAGGAGAAAGACTCTTAAGGCGAGCACGATTTAAATTATGTATGAACACCGCGGATAGCCACCGTCTTGTGACCAAGGCCTAGCCTTTCAAACCCATGCTCTATAAGGGATATTGTTTGGGCCTTTTTACGTGCGAACCCAACATTATTATGGGTCGTTACAAATCGTGTCCTTACAATTGGCACCGTCTGTGGGAAAGGCTTGTGTGTTGGCACAAGCGGTAGGTCGAGACAATCCCTTTGTCGTTTCTAAACAGCCGGTTGTAGTGTTCTAGCGTAAAATTCCGATAAGGGCTACGTTTCTTCACTAGGGGCTGCGCTTCGTAGCGTTAGTAGCGCTGATGGTTCTAGGGGCTTGGACGAGGGGCTAGTCCCCCTAAACCAAGGTCCTACGCCATAGCCGAGTGGTTAATTCCCCCAACTACTTAGAAATCTAGTTTTGGACAGAATCAAGGTATTGCATGGTCCTTGGACTCAAGCCTATGGGGAAACCAACTACCTATCAAAAACAAGTTTTGGAGAGAATCAAGGTATTACATGGTCCTCGGACTCAATCTTATGGGGAAACCAACTACTTATAAATATCAAGTTTTGGACAGAACCAAGGTATTGTATGGTCTTCGGACTCAAACCTATGGGGATACCAACTATTTAAGAAGAATGTTAGGTTGCTCGGACATACGGGAAGATCATTTACTATAAGTCGGTTTAAGTCCTGGGCATAATGAAGATCCCGATCTGTCCTTAGAGCTAAGGCTCTAAGGGAATTGATGCAAACGAGCGTTTGAAACTCGGCATGGTTGTACCTCGGTCCTCGGATTGGATACCAAAAAAAAAAAAAAAAAAAAGATCGAGGCTACAAAAGCTAGTAGGAAGGCGGCGAAACACTCTAAGTACTTGGCGGCCTACATGGACAGTCTGCCTTGGAACCACCCATCCTCGGATGGTTATTCCCTACACCGCACCGAGCATTCAGGTGTCATCTCGGCTATTTTGGGGTATGTATCATTTGTTCGAGTTAGCCTTATTGTGCCAAACAACTCTATTAAGTTCATAATGATATCTTTTCCTTAGCAAGGGTTTCGACCTTAAGTATCATTTGTTCAAGTTGGCATTGTTGTGCCGGATAGTTTCAATAGGCACAGAGCAAGGCCTTTTTATTAATTGGGATTTCGGTCCTAAGCATCGTTCAGAATACAAAAATAGAAAAGAAGTCATATGGTAGCACGTCTATTTATGGCATAATTATTTTAAAAAAGAAGAGGTAGAATGTACAAAATAAAGCAATAATGGCTTTTATTAATATAAAGGAGTATTACATTGTACAAAGAAGGGCTTAAACAAGCCTATATAGAAAACGAGTTACAAAAACAATAAAAAAAAACGACAAACGAACAGCCAGAAATCTTTTTAAGCTCTGCTCTCAAGTCTTTCCAAATTCTGCCCCAGTAGCATCCATATTGAGAGGAGGACCTTCCTTGGGGGGAGAGGAGAAGAAGAGGAAGAAGGAAAAACACCAGGATGGATCGGTGATGGAAAAAGAAGAAGAAGGAGAGGCAAAAGAAGGCACCGGTGAAGGAAGAGAGGAAGAAGTAGGGATACTTTGTCCCTGCGTCGATCCCCGACTCCTAACACGCTGGTGCCATGTTAGCTATGCTCATAAGAGAGCGGCTGGTACTGATAATGGGTGACCCCAACTCAATTGTGCCAAAAGTTTGACGCGGCGAGCCTCGCTTCAATTCGGATGAAAGGAGTATGAGAAGTATCTTAAGTCTCTGCCATCCCTGCCCCGACCGAGCCATTTTGAGTTTCACAAGAACGTAGCATTTCTGGGAAGGGTATGTTCTCTTCATTCCCACTCCTGTCGTGGGGGAAGGGTATGTTCTCTTCATTCCCACTCCTGTCGTGGACGAATCACAATTCAAGGTGTAAGCGAGCGGATAAGGGAAACTCTGGGGGAGGCTAAGGGTTTTCGGTCTTTAAAAGGATTGAAAGGTCTCTGTGTAAAAGAGGTAACCTCGTGCTTGCCTTCTTATATGAAGGGCAAAACGGGAGGCATTTAATCTATCCAAATTTCCAAGAAAATCGGTAAACTAGAATATACCCATTCCACTTCCCCACGCCGTCAATAACCGTCGAATTTAAATGGTCTCGTAAAGGGAAATCATTAGAGGCGCGTTTTAGATAATGAAACGACAGGAACGCATCATGAATGGATTCAAAAAGAATGTTTCATAGTTCGGTATGTTTTCTGGATAGATGAAGAGACATCCACATTGATGAAGGGCAGATCTATGCGGACCACAATAAAGGCGTGGCATTACCAAAACCCTACTCTCCTACCAAGAGGTCGGACAACATGATTTTGAGGAGCTATTGTGGGGTCCAATAATTTGTGGTCCTGTTCCATTCTTACGTCGGGGCCCATGCCGAGGAGGGTGTGTGCCGAGGACGAATGGGGAAAGGCCGAAATGTCGAGGGGAACAGCCGAGGGCGACCCTGTCCTCGGCACTCCCGGATTTCAGGGGGAAAAGCAACGTCTCGATGAAGGCCGCCCCCCAAAAAGCCCCTAAAGGAGATGCGAGTAGAATGGGATCCACGTGGGGGTATGGTGCAAAACTGGTTCAGGGTAAATACGTCCCCTCCGCATTAAATGCACCCGCCAACAGTCTTGACCATGTTAATGAGAAAAGACGCTGGGACGGTGTGACTTCGATCAATGCAACTAAGAGAAAGCAAGGAGAGACGGTGATGGGGCGGGTGCAGTAGTGGGCACTTGCACGACTAACAAGTGGAGGGCTAAGATCAACCAAGAAGGGTTATATAATGTGAAGGTTAATGCACCAAGAAGGGGGCTGGGAAAAATGGCTAGAAACCAGAGCCTCCCAACCCGCCTCCGTGGGAAAAACTCCTATGGCGAACACGATTTAAATTATGTATGAACACCACGGAAAGCCACCGTCTTGTGACCAAGGCCTAGCCTTTCAAACCCACGCTCTATAAGTGATATTATTTGGGCATTTTTACGTGCGAACCCAACATTATTATGAGTCGTTAGAAATCGTGTCCTTACAATATAAAAGTTGGAATCTCAAGCTCAATCGTTAAAGATAATTATTTTAATGCGTAAGTTACTGTTAGCTAAATTGAGAAAGTTTCTAATTGTTGAATAGAAGATTTTGAGTTCAATACCTGCTTGATTAGTGTCTTGGTCTGATAATAAAGAGTGCAATCATTAGAAGTAGATGATATAAGTTCAAACTATGTATATATATATATTAAAAAAAAATTTAATTTAGTCTTCAACCTAATTAAAAAATTTCGTTTATTTCAATGTATTAATTATTTGTCACATGTTAATCGGGGTAAATAAATTTCTTTCTATGCATTCTATATTTACAGATGGTGCATCAATTATTTATATTAAAAAGATTTATTTGAAATACTTATTATCAAAATCAAAAACACAATTTATTTGGAATTTGACATTCTTCCTTATAACTATATACTACCTAATAACTTTTATCAAGTTGATATATTAAAATTTGCAAGTTGGATCATGTGTTCTCTAGGTTCTTAAGATGCGTGCCACATTTCGTGTGAATCAAATTTTGTTTACTATTCGATGCATAAACTCATCTTTTATATATTATGTTAATTTTTTTTGGAAAAACTTGAAGTTAAAACATTGTATAATGAAGTAGTTATTGATCTCAAATCATCTTAAAAGTTTTGATATTTGGAGGGTGAAAGAAAAAAAAATATATAATCTGATGGTAGGTTTTTCTAAATTTGTACCCTACAAAATAACATTTCTTTTTAGAAACCTATAAAATAACATTAAGAGGTGTAAAATTGCTTAAATTTTATCTAGTATAACTTTTTTTATACATAAATATTTAGTGTAACTTGAACCTTATATATAGGAAATTTTTTAGCTACGTTCGAACCATAGTGAAACAGTGCTCTTTCCTTTCACATTCATAGTGAACCCTAGCCTACCATGAATTTAATGAGTGGACCTCACCATGAATGTAAGAGGAGGAAAGAGAATTATCTTCATTTAGTCTTCCATTTCATCAAAACTTTGGAGTATGATACTTTTTATAGAAAAATATTATTTGGAGTATGATATTATACCTCATATTTATTTTTATTTTTTTGAGATTAAAGATAGAATATTTGGTTTCTTTTTTCCTTTTTTTAGAAAAGAATATTTAGTTTCTTTGACAACAATGGAAACCAAAAACATAAAATATATGTACATATATATATTAACAAAAATAACAACAACAATAAAAGGGTAAAAAATCATTGTGTCCTTATATTTATCATGATATTTTTATGGATTTACTAAAGTACTATGTTTATAACTATAATTTATTAATATTAAAAATTTATATTTCCGAACTTTTGTAATGACGTGTAATGTGTGTATGTGGGGGAAGGGTAGAAATAACATTGTAGCAGCCTAATTATGTGCTATGTAAATGTAATTAAACAAAGAATTAATGGGGTAAATGGATTTATTTTCTTTAATTAATTATATATGGGCATTGTTCAAATTAATTATTTCAAATATTTTTATGATGAGTAATATTACAGATACAAACTATTTTATATCATTTTTACAAACTACTGATATGGCTTAAGTATTTTTCAAATAATTATTGGTAAGTAAAAATGTGATATTAGTAGTGGGTCTAGTGGCCCTGATTAGAACTAGTAAGAATTTGCCACATTAATAATTTGTAAAAATATTGTAAAATAGTTTGTGATTGTAGCATTTCTCTTTTTATGATTAGTTTTATAAGATTTTATATCAGAAACAATTAATTTGAAAGATGAAATTCTTGCTCAAAATTGAGTTGCTTCACAATAAGTGAAACAAAATCTAAGAAATTATTAAAAAAAAGTTTTTAACAACACACAATCAAGAATATCAAAATAATTGCATGCTTGCATTAGTGGAAACAATTAACTATTTTTCAATTCACTCAAAAATTAGATTCATATTCTTAATTATATAAATTCTAACGATTTGCATCTCCTCTCACTTAAAAAAAAAAAAATGCATTTTCTCACTTTCTAATCACATGTAAATGGTATAGTCGTCCAAAAAAAAATGTATAAATAAATGAAATTTGATTCTGACCGAGAGTTTGTTGATGAGCTAAAAGCCATAGTATAGTCCACATGCAAGGAGCAAAGTTCCCCAATTGGTTCATCTGAAGGCTTTCAAGTCTTGAAAAATATATATTTTTTATAATTATTTTAGTTATGGATGTTGTGGTAATCGTTGTTCAAGAATAACAAAATTATTTTGTTTGTTGTTGGCTTCCTAGACTCTGAGACCAAAACTTATATGAAGAAGTTAGGGGAGGAAATGATTGAATATTGTGGGGGTTTACCATTGGCAATCACTGTACTTGGAGGTCTTTTAGCAACAAAGCAAACTCGTGAAGAATGGGAGGATGTGCATAAACATGTCAAATCATACCTTCATGAAGAACGAAACTTACGAGTCAACAAAGTGTTAGCTTTAAGTTATAATGATTTACCTTCCCACTTGAAACCATGCTTTCTATATTTGGGTCATTTCCCTGAGGATATTGAGATACCAACAAAAAAATTGATTCGAATGTGGATGGGTGAAGGTTTTATATCACAAATTCAGCACAGAGGAGGAGGAGAGGATACAATGGACGATGTTGGAGACCGATATTTAAGGGAGTTAGTGCAGAGGTGCATGGTTTTGGTGGGGAAAGAGGGCTCACTTGGACGGATCAAAACTTGCCGAATGCATGATCTTATGAGAGACTTTTGTGTATCAAAAGCCCATGATGAAAATTTTCTCCATTTCACCAATACTCTGTCCATGAAACAACGTGAAGCACAAGTTGGTAAAGTTCGAAGACTTGCTATAATATCGGAATCAGGTGATAATTCCATCGAGGGAATTAAATTTAATGAATATCCTTACCTCAGGTCTCTTCTCTACCTTCTGCCTCCAAGTGATGAATCTGTTTTTAATGAGTCATGTTTCAAAAAATTCAAGTTGGTTAGAGTCTTACATCTAGAATATTTTAAAAAACACCTAAGAAAATTACCTAAAGACATTGGATGTCTCATCCACCTGAGATATTTATCTCTGAGAGGAAGCAATATAATTGAGGTGCCATCATCTATTGGCAATTTGAGATGCTTGGAGACACTAGATTTGCGGATCAGTTACTTCTTCATTGTCCAATGTAATAATTTAGGGGGCATCATCTCCTATTATTCGACGAGAGTGCCAAATGTGTTCAAGTATATGAAACAGTTGAAGCATCTTTATTTACCCCAACGTTATTGGGTATGTGGTAAGTTGGAATTGGCTAATCTTTCTTACTTGCACACATTAGACAATGTCCAGCCCACTATCATCCAAATTCCCACATGGTTTAAACTCAACCGTCTTCGGGTTCTTAAAGTGAGGAATAAATATAATAAACGGGCCCGAGTTGCAATGCAAATGCTAATATCAAGGTGTCCGCTTCTAGAAAAGCTAAATCTACATCACCGTATAAAGAAGCTTCCAGAATTTGACCAATTCCCTCCAAATCTTGCCAAGTTGACCTTAGAGTGGACTGAACTTGAAGAAGACCCAATGCCAACCTTAGAGAAGTTGCCCAATTTAAAAATCCTCCGCTTCATAATTTTCTCTTTCTCAGGGAAGGATATGGTTTGTTCTAAAGGAGGATTTCCTTTGCTTCAGTATCTTCTCCTTGAAAGCTTGTACAACTTAGAGGAGTGGAGGGTGGAGGAAGGAGCCATGCCCAGTCTTAGCCATTTGAAAATTAGCTATTGCTTCGAGTTGAAGACTATTCCAGATGGAATGAGGTTCGTCACCACCCTCCGAGAATTGGAGATTCAGGGCATGCGAAAGTCTTTCAAAGATAGGCTTGGCGAAGGAGGACCGGATTTTGACAAAGTCAAACATGTGCCTTCCCTTGTATTTGAAAACTGTGACTTAGAGTGATAATCAGGTACAGTAATGAATTCTTGCATATTTGATAAATTTTAGGGCGCTTCTTTTCTTCTAAATATCTCTCTCCAATTAATTCAAAATTTCCCCGATAATATCAAGCAAAATATTGCCGTAATGTAAGGGTATTTCTTTTTTTGATTAGAATGAAGCTCTTATCTATTCTTTTCACTTTTTTATTAGGTCTTTTTGAACCTACAACCTTTCTGCTCATTATATTACAGGTAAATTCTTTTCTGCTTCATCTTGTGGTGGAATCTTAATTTTTGCCTCTGTTATCAGTAAATGAAGCAATGAGTTTTATTTGACAGTTTTTCTTTTAATTTCTACAGCTCAAATATATTGGTTGACGGCACAAACATAGTTCTAAATGTTGCTTTAATGAGTTTTGTATACAACATATTCATTTTAATTCGTTTTTGATGTTTTGGGGCTTTAATCATTTTAGTTGGTTATTTTCCTCTATTCTCCTTTGCTTTTTTTTGGAAGGTGAAATTATCCATGGAACAAAAGTTTCTACTCTGCTTCAACTAATGAAAAATCAACAAAATATTTTCACTGCTTTACAACTTTGTATGAGTTTGTGACAGTTTGGGGTCTTAACTACTTTTGTTTTTTGGGTCCTAATTTTTCTTTTCATTTCAACAGCATGACTATATTTGTTTTCTAAATATAGTTCTAAATCTTACTTATTTGAGTTCATGTCTATAGGCTATAGCATATTTCATTTTAATTCCTTTTTTGAGCCTAATCATTTTAGTGAGTTTTCATTTTAGTTCGTGTTTTTTTTTTTTTTTGGCAGGTGAAATCATCCATGGTGCAAAATTTTCTACTCTGCTTCAACCCATGAAAATCAGCAAAATATTTTCACTACTTCGCAACTTGTACAGGTTGGTTTCAGTTATACAATTTGATGGATTTGATTGCACAGACTCATAAACATATTCTCTGATGCCTAGGTATAGTGCTGTAACAAATTGTTTGTTTGTTTGTTTGTTTTATTATTGCTTTGCTATTATTGCACCCTTTGTTCATGTATCCTATTGAATATAGGAGGCCAATGTCTCATTGGAAGAGAAAAATAATTCTTCATTTAATTTGGGATTCTTATATTTCATTTAGCTATGTTTATCTCACGGTAGTTTAGATGCACATTGTTTATAAGGAAGCTAGTTCAGTCTGTCCTTTTGTTAAACTGTAGCAGTGTATCTTATTGAGCTGGGAAATCAAATAGAATGGATGGAATCAGTGTACTAAAACACTAGTTATGTGAAATTGAGAAATAAACAATGATGCAGACAAATTGTGAAATTCTTCTTGTAAACAAGAATCCCAAATTTGAGGGTCATCTAGGTGATAATAGTGTGCTTAGTATTAGTTCGTATGCAAGATGTGTAATAAGGATATTATAGTGTGCAACTTGCCAAATATTTTCATCAATCATGTTCTATCTTTCTCCACTCAAGAAACATGTACTAGCTAGCCCTGTTTCATTCTCATATGTTGCGCTTTGATTGTGAACCATGTACTGAGCAAAGATGCTCAATATGTGTAGTCTTTCTAGTGACCTTTACATTATAAGCTTGAGACCACAAACTAGTTAAAATTAAAGAAACGATGGAAAAAGTAAAAACTGAACTTTTTATGTAGATGATAAAAACTTGCCAATTTGAGGAGTATCCTTTACCGGGAAATATTGCTAGTCTTAATATTTATGCACTGTCTTACTGCCAGAATCATTTAGGTTGCTTCAATGCTTTACGATTTAGTACATGTAGTTGTCCAATAAGCTAATTTTACCAGCCATCACCAACCAAGGAAATCTGTATATAGGATTTCCCATGCTAGCTAGTCAGACATACTAGATCCTTAATCCACAGAATTCTGCATCTTCATCAAATCAAGAAGACATGAGAGTTCAGATTGGCAAACATTCAACTTATGATGAACTTATGCAGCTTAAGAATTGTTTGCTTGTCATTTTTTATAACATTCATTTACTGAGAGAGCAAGTAGCATTATAACAGCCAATGAAGATGATTATAAGTTCTTTTGGTTAATTAACACATTCACAGAGGAAAATCAAAAAAATTCGATGACATGATTCATCTATAGTTCCTTGCTATTGAATCTATAGTTCCTTGATATTGAAGATTCATCTATAATTTTCTCTAAAATACTTGATTGTTATCATTCATACTTCAACTAGAACATCAAACAACTTATATTTATCTTTCCAAAATATAGGATATGCTTTTAATTACTTACTCTAATCAAAACAGGTTATTCTACATAATGTTTTCCTGAAAATACTTGATATAATTTCGCACCTAAAGTTGAGATAAGGGCAAGACATATGCTTTTGATTACTTGTTGTTACCTAGAATATCTTCCTTTGTCACATGTCAACTGGATAGCTTACTCATGGATGGCTTTTTGAGGAGAGGAATTCTCATTTCCATGTACTGAAAGCATTGCTTCAATTTCACTAGTTGTGATTATCCCAAAATTTTAAGTTATTAGGAAATGGTGAATTTAGACATTCAACCATAATTTTAACAGTTGGTTAAAAAGACAACGTCTTTATACTATTATGATTAGTGGGGAACCATAGCCATTGCATATGTATGACATTTTTTTGAATTTTTTCTGTTGAGAGCAGTATCAATTGATTATTTATATTTTCCATTTCTCAGATTACCTATAATTGATGTTTAAGACAAGCCTTGAATTGATAACCATATGGAAGTTCAATTTCTTTCCAAACATTTTAGAGCTAATTGATGTTTTAGACAAGCCTTGAGATTAAAGATGAAGATAAAGCTAGGTGGTCTGCTACTAGATCAGGCCTCTACCCTTCTGCAGCCACTGGCAATGAACTTAGAGCTGAGGAAGATGAGGTGGAATGGTGGAGAATGTTGTGGTTTAGCCTTGCTATCCCATGGCTGCCTTTACTGGTTGGTTGGGAATCAAAAACAAACTGACAACTAGAGAAAGTTTAGCTCAATGGGGCTATACTAGGGGTTGCTTGTGTGTGTTTTGAAGAGACTTTATAGCCATCCAAACCGCTGCCCAAACCGCCACTCAAAATTGAGAGAGAGAGAGAGAGAGAGCTCAAAGAGAAGGGAGAAGAGAGATTTAGAGAGAGAGAGAGAGAGAGAGAGAGAGAGAGCTTTTGTTGAGAGATGAGAGACTGAAGAGACAGGGAGAGAGGAGGTATTTTTCATTAAAATAATATATTTTCCTTTACCCTCAAGCTACAGTAATTCGTATATATAAGCATTCATTGTTCATGATTGCTAAAATTTTTTAGCTATATCTACCAGGATAAAGCTCATGTTGGGCTTGTTTGATTGTAAAATAGCAATTTGGGGGGGGGGGTTTTACACCCCCCCATGCTAATGCTCTAAAGATTTGTTTGTTTGGTGACGGCACTCTGTGTTGTACTAATTTGTTGGGTGGCTTTTTTGCATTGTAGTGTATTTGTTTTAGTGTTGCTTTCTTGTTCCACTTTTATGGCTTTGCTATGATTGCATCCTTTGTACATGTATTATGTTGAATTAAGGAAACTAATGTATCATAGGAGGAGAAAAATAATTCTTCATTTAATGTGGGATTCCTCATATTTCTTTAACTTATGTTTATCTCACAACATTTTAGATGTATATTGTTTATAGTGAAGCCAGTTTAGTCAGTCATTGTGTTAAGCAGTAGCACTGTATCTTATTGAGTTGGGAATATCAATTAGCATGGATGGAGATCGCTGCTTTTTCCGTATCCATATGGTAACTAAAACACCAGTTATGTGCAACTGAGAAATAAAAAGTTATGTAGACAAATAATGTTAGATGGAACATCTATTCCTTTTAGATTTTTTATGCCATAATTGGAACTCTATAAATTCAGTATCATACATAATCAGAGTAATAACTAAGAAGGAATTTGGTTGTTCTTAACAAGAACTTAATTCGTTCTAGTTGAATAGAGTGTTGGGTGAATATAAGCTGCAAAATGCTTCTTGTAAACTAGAAGATGAGGTTCTCATACTATTGTGATTAGTGGGGAATCATAGCCATTGCATATGTAGGATATTTTTTTGAAAATTTTCTGTTGAGAGCAGTATCAAATGATTATTTAGTTTTCCATTTCTTAGTATACCCATAATTAATGCTTTAGGCAAGCCTTGAGTTGATAATTATATGAGAGTTTTATTTCTATGCAAACATTTTTAGTGTTTACAACTTGGATAGCTCAGCATAGTTTGACTCTAACCTCAAGGATTGTAGAACTTTCTATGCCTCCATTGGCAATGAGAGGTGTGCAAGATTTTACCTCATGATAGGTATTTTTGTACTATAAAGGACCCACAAGATTTGTACATGGGTCCTTAATTTTTGCCACTTTTATTAACATTTTCTTCTTTCTTTTTCTCCCCTTTTTTGGGGTCTTCCTATTTTTTTATTTGGGTCCTACTTTCTTTTCATTCCTATAGCATAAACATATTGTTATATGGTATAAATATAGTTCTAAATGTTACTTTAATGAGTTCATGTCTACAATATATTTCATTTTAATTCGTTTTTTATGTTTCTAGGATTAATCATTCACCTTCGGTTTTTTTGCAGTTGAAATCATCCATGGTCTGCAACTGGTACGGGTTGGTGTCTGTTATACAATTTGAAGAATATGATTTCACAGACTCATTAAACATATTCTCAAATGCCTATGGGTAGTGATGTAAAGAATTGTTTGTTTGGTGATGTTACTCTATGTTGTGATATTTTCTTAGGTGGTTTGTTTGCATTTGTACTGTATTTGTTTGTGCTGCTTTCTTGTTCTGCTTTTCTGCTTTGCTATGATTGCATTTTTTGTTTGTGTATTCTGTTGAATAAAAGAAACCAATGTATCATTGGAGGAGAAAAATAATTCTTCATTTAATGTGGGATTCCTCATATATCTTCAAATTATGTTTATCTCATTGCATTTTAGATGTATTTTGTAACTAGTGATGCTAGTTCAATCTGTCCTTGTGTTAAGCTGTAGAACTTTATCTTATTGAGTTGGGAATATCAATTAGCATGGATGGAAATTGTTGTTTTTTCTATATCAATAAGGTAACTAAAACCTAGTTATGTGCAATTGTGAAATCAGCAATTATGCAGACAAATTATGTTAGATGGAGCTTTTATTCCTTTTAGATTTTATGCCATAATCAAAACACTAAATTAAATATCATATAAAATCAAAGTAATCATTAGAAAGGAATTTGGTTATTCTTAATAATAATAATTTATATAGTTCTAGTTGAATGGAGTGTTAGGTGAATATGAGTTGTAAAATGCTTCTTGTAAATTAGAAGATGATGTTCTTATACTATTGTGATTAGTGGGGAATCATAGCCATTGCATATGTAGGATATGTTTTTTTGAAAATTTTCTATTGAGTAGTATCAAATGATTATTTACGTTTCAATTCTTAGTATACCCATTATTAATGTTTTAGGTGACCCTTGAGTTGATAACCATATGGGAGTTTTATTTCTTTGCAAACATTTTAGAATTTATAACAGCTTAGCATAGTTTGACTTCAACCTGAAGGATTGTTGAACTTTCTATGCCTCCATTGATACTGAGAGGAGTGCTAGATTTTACCTCATGGCAAGTATTTTTGGACTTTAAAGGTCCTACAAGATTGTACATGGTGCCTCAGAGTTGTCATAAAACTTAGAAGTGAGGTTAGAAGGTTCATAAAGTCTGATGTTGGGGATGGTAGAAGGTTTTCTTATGACATGACAATTGGGATCCTACTAGGATTCTTTTCATAACTTATAGCTTTAGGATTATCCTCGGTGCAGCAACTAAATATGAGGCAAAGACGGATTCTGTTTTGAAGAACAAAATAAGGGTTTGGAAACCTGCAAGGTCCAATGAATTGTATTTGGTTGAGCTTAAAGATGATAAATCTAGGTGGTCTATGACAAGATCAGGCAGGCTGCTCTTGTTGAGCCATCTGCAATGAACATAAAGCTACAGCAGATGAGGTGGGATGGTTGCGACTCTGCTAGTTTAACCTTGCTATCCCCTAATAGCCTTTATTGGTTGGTTAGAAATCAAAAGCAAACTGACAACTAGAGAAATTTGAAAATTTTGGAACAAAAATGTACTTGTATATAGTATTCGACTATAAAGAATCTGTAAATTAGAAGGGAAAAGATTCTAACAAAAGAGAGATTTGAAAATTTTTCATCTTAGATTCATTATTGATGTTTTTAAGAAATTAATTGGTATAAATATCTCTGAAAATTCTAAATATTGTTCCTTGTTGAAAATCAGATTTCTAATTAATCAATCTTCCCATTTTTGGATTAGAATTTTGTAACTGTGATGTCATGTATGAGAAAAAAGGGAACTCGCTCCATCATAGACACCCAACCATTATTCTTATAATTCATGATATTATTGAAATCCAAATTTATTCACTTATGCTTCTGCTTTATCAATCATGTTCTTTCTTTGTTTACTAAAGAATAAAAAAACTGGCCCTGCTGTATGCATATACAAAAAATTAGGCAGTTTGCATGGACTGCAGTGTTTTCTTCTGTTATGTTCATTAATGAATAAAAAATGTTAAGGTATGCACTGAGCAAAAAAGCGCCAATATGGGTAGTTTCTCTAATGACCTTGACACTACTAAATCTGAAGATCATGGAGTAGTTCAAATTAAAGAAATGAAACAAATGAAAAATAATAATATTTTGTCTAGATGAAAAACTCTTGCTCAGTCCCATTAAGGGTAACCTTTACCTGCAAATAATGCAAGTCTGTGGAGTGTCTTGGTGCCAGAATCATTTAGTTTGCTTGCGTTAGGTATTAGGGCATGTAGCACTCCAGTAAGTTAACTAAAACTACCAAATCAGCAGGCAGTCGGCTCTGACTAGTAAGATTGCCAAGCTAGTCAGAAATTCCAAATCCCGAATGCAGAGACTTGACTAGTTTAAGAAGACACGAGATAGCGAAATGGTTGAAATTCAACATTTAAAGCATTTATACAACTAAAAAAGAGATTATTGTGACTATTTTGACATTCTTTTACACTTTGGACCAAATACCTACCTCAATGCTACAGGGGACTCTATCAACAATAAGACACCTAGTGCACCCAAGTGTTCATATTCTTATCACAATAATGAATTATAAGTTCTATATTTAAATAATTAAAGCATTCACAAAAGAAAAATAATTCAACTAGATGATATAGTTCATCTAGGATTCCTTGATAATAAAGATTCATATATGAACCTCTTCTAAAAATATATGACTATTATTCACATCTATGTTTATGCTGTCATATTTATGCTTGGAATCATATACTTCAATTGTGCGTCTACAGTTGAGATAAATGCAGAACATGTGCTTTTAATTATTTGTTGAAGCCTGGAACATCTTCTATTTGCCATGCGTCCACCAGATAGGTCCCTTCTGAATGGTTTTCTGTTTAAACACAATTGCATTTCTATTTACCGAAAAATATCGTAGTTCAATTGGAATTGCTTCAGATTCACATGCTATTGATTGATTACTAGCTTCAGCTTCACATTGACCAGAAACCATTATTTGTTTATGCAGCTCTTGTGGTTGCTGTGACAAAGATGAGCTGGTGAACTGGACGAGTTTGAAAATAGATTTGGGTTGTGAAGTAAGAGAATTGCATGTGTGACAAGGATGAGGCCCTGATACTATTGTAATTATTAGGGGCTTGTTAGCCATTACATATGAATGACAGAAACACAAAATTTATTTAGTAAGAGTAATATCTAACGATAATTCATCTTCTTTTATTAGTGGCAGTGATTAATGAGTGTTACTAGAGCTAAAGATATCACACCCCCAACCCTGCCTCTTATCTCTAAATATACCTATAGTTGACATTACTGCATGCTTTGAGTTAGTAACTGTGGGGAGTTCAATTTTCTCTCCAAAAATTTAACATACAGACACTGTTTAACAGTGTTTGATACTTGGAGAGCTCTGTAGTAGTTGTACTTCAACGAGCATTGCTTCTTCATTTAAAGGATGTAGAACTTCCGATGCCCCTTATGTTAATAGAAGTTCTACATTTTTATTCTCATGACAGTAGTTGTATAGAATTTAAATCTCTTTTCTGCTTCCATTAATATCTCATATTTTTGCATAATCCAGGTATACATTTTCTTTAATCTCAGATTAACAATATTATCCAGTAATATTTCTGAATTATAAGTTTACATTATCAAATTATTGACATTGCAAGACAGGTCTGGTTTACTATCATTGTCTTGTGAACTTAATGGGGTCTGCCATATTCATTTGTACATATCTTATTGAGGGACCAAAATGCTGTTAGAACTCCTTGCTCATATACTTCTGATGGTACCCTTTAGGCCTTTATGTATTACTCAGACAATGTGCGCATGTTTTGCTTTTCTTTCTCTTTTAGAATGCGAAAACTTGGTTTTGCCTATGTATTATAAGTCAAAGTTTATTTGTAAGAATTTTGTCTGCCCAGATGTCTCCTTAATTTGGTCTACAAGGAGAGATCAAGGGAGTAAAGACTTGAGACTGCCTCCCACAATAGTCAACTGATTAATTCTTAAGGTTTGTTCATTTACGGTGAAACTCTTTCAGTCTCACAGTCTGATATTGTGTGCATGGTTAACACAGAGTCAGTGTATGCTTTCCTTGACAAAGGTTACTAAATTGAAAAACATTCTAAATGCAATTAACTTTAGTGACCATCCAGCCATTTAAAGAATTGCACGGTGCAGACTGCAGAGGCAACACTTGAGATGAAAGGCAAGAGGACTTTGTGAACTACGCTGGCCAAAAATGCTCTAAAATTTGTCTTGTAAAGTAGTACATACAGAGTAGGTTCAATTAATCTTGTCATATTTTATCATAAGGTAAAGTTTGAAGCAAAATATAAATAAAAGATGAATATGGACCATGAACTGACCTTCAATGAAACAGATATTCTCTTTTAAGTTATTAAGTACTCTAAATTTAGTTGAACATAATCTTTTCACCATTGTCTAACAATTTAGTTTGCATAACATAACAAAGCCTTAACTCACTTTTGAGTCCCGTACTAAGGCATATAAATAAACAATACATTGATGTGTAGAAATGAAAATTAAAAAGGAAAAAAAAAGTACTTTTATTTTTTTTGAAATTGAATCCACTTTTATTTTAGTCACTAAAATTTTAAAAGTTCATTTTGAATTCTAAACCTAAATTATGTATTAACTTAGTCCTTCTAGAATTTTAGCTTTGTAATTTTTTGTTTATGTGTCAAAATTCAACAAAGTCACACGACTTTTAAAAAACTTCAAACATACTAAACCAGTTATTCCATAATGAAACCGTCATAATTCTTGCTTATATGGTCAAATTTCACAAACTCACTTAGTCACATGGCTTATTAGGATGGGCATTGTCTATTACACACAACATACACATTTTAGTTTTTGAACTAAAATTATGACCACCTAAAGTCACTATTTCAATTCAAAAATTAAATTTTTTGTATGCACAATGTGTGAACTAATAATTACGATATTATGATATGACTACGAAATGACTAATTAGTTATGTTCAACAAAATAAAAAAGAAACTTTCAATTTTAGAAGCTCAGTTTTTCATTTTTAGCTTATGTACTGCTTTTTAAAACCTCAACTTTTCTTACTTTTTTTAAGTACAAGTATATTTTAGCATACTTTAAGTGAAAAATTTCAACAAAATGCTAAATAAACTGTTCCTAAATAGTCAAATAAGTGTTTGATTGAGAATTGCTTATTTTCAGTAGTTTATTTGCATAATATGAGACAAAAAGCTAAAAACTAGCTTATTTTTAAAAGCCATTCACTCCCTTCTCTTATTAGTTTGGATGGAAGATGTACTATGAACCTGTATTCTATGCTGATTTTAATAGCCTCCCTTAATGAATAAGAACTGACTTTCTTCTATAAAAAAAAATCATATATATAAAAAAGTTTAAGCTTGTATTATTTGAAATAAAATTAAGACAAAAAGTAGTATGGGAGCTAAAGTAATTGATTATTTTAGCATAAAGTTTGCTGGTTTTGACATAGACACTAAAATAGAACTTAACATTTTTGGAGCGAATGATATATTTTCATGTAAAAAAAAAAAAAAAAATTAGTATAAAAAGTTTAAAACGAAATATATATATATATAAGAAAAAAAAGAACAACAATTGACAAAGAGCGTTAGAAAGCAACCACAATAACACGTCAGCAGCAACTGGATGGGCAAAAGCCGTGTCTGTCTCTCCCTCGGTCTTTCACTCACTCCCACATCCTCTTCTTCTTCTTCTTCCTCTATCCTCACTTCTCTCTCTCTCTCTGAAATTCTAATGGACTTGACTCTCTCTTCGAATCCCCAAACCCTAACCCTAATCTCAATTACTCCTTTCTCCTCTTCCTCTTCCTCCAAGCTCCGTTCCATCCGCAGAGAATTCCTCGGTTCCACACAAACTCTCAGGCCACTTCGCTCCCGAACTAACCACCGAAGAACAAAGCTAGGCCTTCTTCAATTCCAGTCCCCGAAATTTCTCGTACGAGCTTCTCTCGATTCTAGCTTCGTCCTCGTCGTGGTTGCCGTAGTCACTTTCTCCGCCGTCTCCGTCTTCTTCCTCAATCGCTATAGAAGAAAGAACAACGATAGCGAGGTCCGTCAACTATGAATTATATATAGCTTTGAATACTTTGTCTTAAATAATTTATCATATACTACAAAAAATTGATATATGTAATTATTGAAGAAGCTCCCAAATGTTTGTGTTTGCAACACTTTTATTGAAGGAGCTGGAACTTTGGATACTGAAGATGTAAATCAGTGATTGTTATAAGTAAAAAGATAGAATATTTAATAAAAATTACCTTAGTTGCGTTTTTTCTATTAACAGTATTATGTGACAAAACTGATTAAGTTGCCACCTATATGACAAAGCTGGTGCAATTAAGAAATAGTGAATTTTCTTATAAAAAAAATAGTGAATTTTCCATTTAGAAAAAATAAAGAAATAGTGAATTTAGAAAGTGTTTGTTAGCTCAATTATAGTGAAGATTTTTTTTTTTTTTTTTTAAAGAAAAAAAAACTTGTAAAGTTTCTTCTTATTAAATAAGGAACATTGATTCAAATCTCATTTACAATTAAAAAATTAAAAGTGGCTCAATTATAGCTATTTTTTCATTAGGTTCCTTTATCCAAAATTGGCCTTCCTTTAGTTGATTCAGCATTGAAATATAATTGGGATTTCTATATATGGGTGTCTTCTGTGCCTGCTGTGGTTGCTTTATGCAATAACCATCCTTCTTTTCTATGTTGATTATTGGTGCTAGAGTCTCTAAATTTAGTGTTATCTGAATTAGCTCAGTGGCTTTTTTTGAACACTGGTAGTTTTAAAAAATAAAAAAAACTGGCTACCTTTTCGGTAGTCTCTTTTACACAACGGTGATTTAATTTGGGTTTAGAGTCATATTTTGTGTATCACAATTCTAACTAGTATGGAGATAAAACAATGATTCATATGAAAATGATTGTTCACCACTCATGATCAATCATTATAACAAATTGTGGTCATAAAAAAAAAAAAAATAGGATTTTATCCTCGTAAAATAAAAAGTCGATGTACTAACATGAGCTCACTCTTTGTTGTTTATAGGGGTCAAGACATCCAAATTTTGTGTCATCCGAACTAGGACAAGATGTTATGAATTGGGTCTTTGAAGGTCAGATTGTAGGCTTAATTTGGAGAGCTTCATGAGAGAACTGCCATGCTTTTGAGGATGAAGAGGCCCACGAGTTGATTTTCCAAACCACTACTTTGATTCATAAAGAGGCTCTTGTCACTAAAACGATATTACAGCAAACCTGTTTCTGATTTTCTCACATCTAGTGCTAATATTTCTTTGCATCGAGATGAACATGAAGTTAGAGGTTGTTCAGGGTTTTTTCTTTTCATACGTCACACAACGTGGTCTCATTACTCAAATTATGCCACGTCAACAAAAGGCTTGAACCAATGGAAAATAAAAAATGTCCCAGTTCATTCAAAGCTAAAGGAAAAGCCCAAAAAGTTTTTTTTTTTTTTTTTTTTTTTTGGGCCAATAATCTTCACATTCCAAAAGAATTGGGACTAAACATAGTTTTAATCGGAATGGGCTTGAGGGCCCATTATTTCTTGCTTCACAAGTTAGGCTTAAATGCCCAAACTTCCTCACCAGACGAATTGGCCTTGAGGCTTTTGAGCAATATTTTTGCAAAGCATACTACACGAAATGCGGTTACAAGCCCATAATCTCTTGCCTCATTAATTGGGTTCAAAGCAAAATCAAGTTTGGAAGCTCATGGCTTCACTCTATTAAAGCCCAAACTCCTTCAGCTACAGGAAATGGGCTACAAGAAGTTAGAGCTTCACTCAAGAAAGCCTTTTGGGCTATTCAGCTGGTCAAGCCCATGTTCTAGCACCAGCCTAGTGAAGCCCATATTTCCTCAACAGACAAAGTGGATTGGATTCGTGGCTGGTTAGCTGGACGAAACAACCAACAGTTGGACCAGTTACACTAGAAAAACAAAAATGGAGGAGTTAATGTCATAGGTGTAGCCGTGTAGGACACATGTCCAAAGGAAAAAGACACCTTTTCTTTTCTTTTCTTTTCTCTCACTTGACAAAACCTTTGGAAGGCTAAAAGAGAAATTTTTGTTCTTGAAGTTTTAGAAAAGTTTGGGAAGCCATGGCTAAAATTAAGTACACATTTGGTGACTAATTTAAGGAAGACTTAACTTACCACTCTTAGCAAATAACTAGGAAGAACGGTCAAAAACCTGTACTCAATAACTCTCATGACTGCATTGCAAGTGAGAGGATATATATTAGAAATGAAAAGTCATTCCTTTAAATACTTTGTTATATTTTACTGCAAGAAAACACACAAGAAAAGGATAGAATATTTACTATATTGTGTTTATCTATTTTTAGTTTTTTCACATGAATATATAAAATTTTTTTAATACTGAAATTCTGCTTACAAAATGAATTTTTAAGTAGCCACATAAATACCAATTACACTTTATGTAAATTTATATTGTTTTATGTAAATTAAAGATCATATAATTGTTCTTCTCAAAAAAATAAAATCAAAGATCATATAAATTGTCATATGTATAACCTGTTTGAATCCAACACAAACACATTTCTAACTTGTACATAGTTCAATCCATACATTAGTGGATCGAACTAAAACTCATATGACTTAATTTATTTGACTTGTGTCTAGTGTTCAAGTATTAAGCACCACACAAACATGGCACTAATTCCTAGGTATATAGGCATGTGAGGTAATTATCTTAGGCCCCAAATGTAAAAAAAAAAAAAAAACCTCCAAGTATTAACCAATAAAGATGTATTTTTACTTGTAAGAGTATTAATTAAGCCCCTATTATTAATAGATTATAAAAATAATTTTTTAAAATGAAGGTGCTAAAGATGTCAAAATTTTTCTTAGCCACCTAATAGATGATTTAACAATGGATGTGATTGGTACTCCCCTAATAAATGTTTTTTTTTTTCTTTTTTTGCGATTTGTGACATAACGCTTTTATTATAAAAAAATTGCTACATTCACAATAATTTCACAATAAATCATAAATGGTAAATTATTATAAGTTTTAATTTGAACCTACTACATAATTTTTTTTTTTTTTTTATCCACCAATGTATAACTAATGGTTGGTTTTTTTTATGAACTTATAGACTTCCACACATAAAAGCTAAAAACTCACTCACTCTCTCAACAAAATAAAACTAAAATCAAGCAAAAAAAATAAAAAAATAAAGTCTGAAACCTCATTTTTTTTGGTACTTATTTGTCAAAATTTTTCCACTCTCTCCATTTAAAGTATAAAATAAATAAATGTTTTAAGCTTCTTTGTAGTTGCGCTGGATCTTCTTCTGCATTCCTTTTAGGTTGGCTCCACTTCAAATTTGTTAAAAACCTCTCTCTCTTACTTTGCTTTTCTTTTCTTTTTTTTAAATAGGTGAAAACTGGTTTTACTTTATGTTTATTTTACCCATGGTAGTATTCTACAATGCAAACGTGATTTCTTTTTTAATTCCATAATTACGCAAGTGTTTCATGTCATTGTATATTACGGGCAAATGTAATGATAATGAAGATGGTGTCCCTTACATTCAGTAGTTGGAGGAGATGATGTCCTTGTTGTTCTATAGTTATTGCCATGGATTTCTTCTCACTCTTGTTAGGGGAATAAATTTTACCTTTTGCAGATGCTTTCGGAAAGATTTGAACATGAAAAGCAAAAATTGGAGATTTTAAGTTTTTGAATTTATGGGTTTTCTTTGAGATTTCTGGGTTTCGATGTTTGTAAGCTATTTCTGGGTTTTTGAGTGTTTGATTTGTCGTTTTCAATGTTTTGGTGATTGCTAAGATCTGGTCTTACTAAAAAATATATAACTTAATTATATAATTTAATGTTTTTAAAATTACAAGTTCATAATTTTGTTTTTTATTTTTTCCGACGTGACTTTTTTTATTTATTAATTAAAATGCTGAAATTGCATTTTTTTTACACCTAATAAAATTTTTAAATATTATTTTAATCCCCATGTTAGCTTTATGCCTGCTAGATGCACCTGGTGTGTCACATAAGCAATTTATGTTAGTAAGAAGATGATAGAGACTAAATTGAGAATCATTTTTCAGTTTTGGGAACCAAAATTGAAAAAGAAAAAAAAAAAAAGTAGAAACCAAATTAAAAATCAGCCAAAAATCTACAGACCAAAAATGTATTTTTCTTTTTCCTTCTTCCTTTTTTTTTTTTCTTTTTAAGGCAAAATCACCCATGGTGCAAAGGCTTCTTCTACTCTTGGACTCATAGAACACCACCAAAATATTTTCGTTGCTCTGCGTCTCCTCCAAAGTTGCGTCAATTTTTAGAGGGTAAATTTCCATTGCACAAACACATCCAACATATCTGGCAAGTCAGGAATAAAGTGATTTTTGAAGGAGTAGAACCTGACCTTGAGTCCCTTAAAATAATGTTGGCAAGAATAGTAGCTGAGCACTTTGTCCTTAGCTATTCCTCCAAACTTCCTCTACCATTCTAGAAGGCATATTTCTTGGTCTTTGCGATCGCCAGGGACAATTAAAATTAATGTGGATGCAGCGGTAGGAACAGTTAAGTTAACTCTGTGGTTTCATAGGTGGCTAGAGACTAGAGAGAAAGATTGGTATTTGCTTGTTCTAAAAGGGTAAACACCAGTTTTCCTCTCCATGCCGAAGCTAGCTGAAGCTTTGCAATGGGCAGTGTCGCTAGCTCCATCCCTCCCTTGTGAATAAGGCATAATAGAACGGAACCCACAAGGATGCATCCAAGCAATTCAAAATAATGGTCGTAACTTTCACTGGAAAGTTAAAAATATATTAGCAAAAATTGTTGTTTTGGCTAGAGCAACTCCTAGTTTCTCTTTTAGGTGCGTTCCAAGAGAGGCCAATAGAGGAGCCCATGTGTTAGCGAAATGGTCCTTTAAGACCAAGTTTGTTGGACCTTTTGATTTTTTGTGATTGTCCCCCTGTTTGTCTGATATTTTAAAGGGAGGAAGCTTTTTCTTTTGCTGCTGTGCAGCTTCCTGTCTGTTGGTTGGAATAATATTTTCAGTTCATCAAAAAAAAAAAAAAAACTCATCCAACATATACTCCAAATTCCAATAGTCCAATTTTTATGCGTAGTGGTATTGTTCGGTTGGTCACGGACTCACAGTGCCTTACATTGTACTATTTGGGTAGTTTGTTTATCACAAAGTGAGTTTATTAGAGCATTCAAGGCAGCATTTATAGAATTTTTTGTTTATTTTAGTATAACTCTTTTTTTTTTTCTTTTTCTTTTTTTCATATTTAGACTTCAAAAATCTCATATCAGATTATATATTTTACACTATATTTTATTAAAATATCAATTTCTTTTAAAAAAAATTCTTTCTTCACACATCAATCATCATCTACTATCTTTATTAAAATAAAAAAAATAAAAAAATAAAAAAATAAAAAAAACAAACAAATAAACAAACAAACAAACCAAAAGAATTCCTCATGTAACTGCCGGCCCAACCACTAAGCTATTTGAACAATGGCCTACTAAGGCCTCAAGTGGAAGAAGGTCATTTCTAGCCAATAAAAATATAAAATATATTATTTAACTCACATAATTACAGCACCAAAATTTTAATTAGGGTGTCTCTATTATTTAATATTTTCTTCTACACAATCTAACAAAAAAAATTGAAAAATAATCTCATAATCATTGATTTCACAAAACTACCCATAATAAGAGTCAAATGACTGAGACAATTCCTCCTTTCCAGCGCACCATTTCTTCAATACCAAACTGCCTATGCCACTTCACATTATTGTTGATATATTAAGAAGAGAGATGGATTAAATATTTTCTTCTCCTCTAAGTAGGAGTGCTTCTTCTCACTTCAAGTGAGTATTTTCTATCACCAAACCCTAAGGAAGAGGTGAGAGTCTTTCTTCGCCTTACCTACTATCCCTATAGTGGGCGGGGCAATGGATTTCGATTTTATAGAACAGATAGAGAAGCTGAAACTCACGATGGAGCAAGGTGAGGAAATAACAACCCGATCCACACAGAGAGAGAAAATATTAGAGGAGTGGTCACTCAGTCTTATTGGCAAGTTCCCGGGTTCTTGAACCTTTAATCAGAGAGCGACAAAGAATTTACTACGATCAGTGTGGAAGATAGGGAATGACACGAAAATAGTGGACATTGGAGAAGGATTATTCTAGTTCAAATTTTCCATTGAGAGCCAAATGAAATGGGTCCTAGATAATGGCCCATGGAGTTTTGAGAACCGACTCTTAGTGTTGAGATGATGGAAGAAAGGGATGACGCCGAGATTAGTAAAGTTCACAACAGTTCCTATGTGGGTGCAAGTATGGGGTTTACCTTTTGACCTTATTAACGAGGACGCAGGGAGAGATATTGGAAGCTGTTTAGGCCGAGTGGTGGTTGTGGACTCAAAAGCTCTCGGCTCTCATGGCGGACCAAGCAAGATTCCTCAGGATTCAGGTGGAGATTCCATTAAATGAGACCTCACGACGAGGTAGTTCGGCGATAAGCCCAGAGGGCGATAAAGCACTAGTGGCATTTAGATATGAGAGGTTGGTCGGGTTGTGCTATAGGTGTGGTACGTTGGGCCATGAAGAAAAATTTTGCATGGTTTCCTCGGAGATGGTGGAAGGGGAGAATCCATACGGAGAATGGATGAAAGTAGGTTACAGAGGCGATCGGGGAACATAGGGAGACATCCACAGGGCTTTCCACAGCAAAACGAAAGGAATGGCAGTGGTGACCGTGGTAGAGGTTCGACACACGGGGTGGCGGATTCAAATTCAAATTATGGAGTAATGGTCATTTATGAGAATGTCGAACAATCAGGGATTAATGATGAGGCAAATAAAATCCCACCCGATTTGGAAGCAATTCCAACGGAAACAGAGTTGATGATGGTTGACCCTACAGTTAAGGAACCCGAAATAGATGGGGGGAACGGAGTATCCTTTGAAACCACAAATCAAGGTATTAACCTTTATAGTGTCCCTCTTAATTACAGCATTAACTCTATTCCTTTTGGAACAGAAACAAATGCTAAGCAGAGTACATCCGGGCCACGTGATTCACCATATGATGGAATTTTACCCATGCACCCAACCGGCCCACAAAACCAAAAAGCCACAAGGAAGAAAGGTTTACATAAAAGTGAGGCGGCCAAACAGGAGGTAGTGAGATTTAATAAAAAAATAGGACTAAAGAGAGAGCATAGAGCTTGGGAAGATGTCGCAGAGTCCGAAAATACAGAATTCAAGAAGGCAAGGATTGAGATGTAGATGGAAAAAACAACTAATCCAACGGTGGAGGATGGTTGCCGGCCCCGCCAATCGCAATGAATGCCCTCGGTTGGAACTGTTGGGGGCTTGAGAATCAACGCACGATTAATGTCCTTTCCAATTTGGTGAGGGAAAAGAGACCCAAAATTATATTTCTCATGGAGACTAAGCAAACGGTTGACGAAATGAGAAAGTTGAAGGAGGAATTACACTATCAAGGAGGATTGGTAGTACCATGTGTGAAGGCTGGGGAGGAAGATGGGGTGGACTAGCGATGCTTTGGAAAGATGATGTTGACTTGCATATACAAACTTATTCTCCACATCATATTGATACTATCATTCGAACACACCCAAGATCTCCGTGGAGGATTACTGGATTTTATGGGTACCCTCGGGAATGTCACAAACATGAGTCTTGGATTTTATTGAGCCATTTCCATTCTAGGTTGTCTTTGCCGTGGGTGTGCATAGGAGATTACAACGAACTCCTATCCTCTGATGAGAAGCAAGGATGGATTGAGAAGGCTTTTCACCAATGTTAGCTTTCCGGAATACACTAGCTCATTGTGAGTTGATCGACTTGGGCTTTCAAGGAGGCAAATTCACATGGAATAATGGCAGGCTTGGAGTGGAGTTTGTTCGGGAGAGGATTGATAGGGCCTGTGCAAATCAAGCATGGAGAGACTTATTCCTAAGGAGTCAAGTATTACATCTCTTTGCTTCTTATTGTAGTAGATATATTATTTTACTGTATTGTTTATGTTATTCTATTGTGTTGAAAGCTAAAATAAAACTACTAATATTGGATGTTTTATAAAGTAAGAAGGTAAAATAGATAAAGTAGTTTTTGGTGGAGTTAAATAGCTAAAGTTATAGCTCCACCAATGTGGATGCTCTAAAAGTTATACAAAATTAAAAGCTAAATTTAAAAAGGTCAAACTTGAAAAAGATGAATTGATTGCAAAATTGGATGAAGCAAATAATTTGAATGAGAATTTAAAAAATCAATTTTCATCTCAAGTGGATAAAATTAAGAGTTTGGAAGAGCAACTACTTGAGTCTAAAACTGAATTTGAAAAATTAACTAGTTCCAAACTTGTTGTTAAGCTTAGCGCAAAAAGAAAAAGAATTTTATATTTCTCCATTTAAAAGGAATAATTAAAAGTCGAAGGCTTATATTGGTAAGATAGAAAAATGTGAAAAATCTGATGGTAATGCTAAAGTTTCTAAACCCGTGTCTAAAACACCTCCTAAGATGAAATAAAAATTTGAATTTGTCCCCACTTGTCATCATTGTCATATTGTGGATCATATCAAGCCAAATTGTCCTAAGTTAAGGTCTTTGTCAACCTCTAAGATTAGACCTCCTTCTAAAAAGCTTAGTAGTTCTAAAACTACTCATGTTTGTCACCATTGTGGTGCTTCCAGTCACACTCATGCTAATTTTTTCAAGTTGTTTCCTCATAAACGAGTGTCTAATAGGTCTCATCCTTTGTCTAAAGGGTCTGCACCTATTCTTAGTGAGTTATTAAAAGCTCTGAGCATTTTAACTCAATTTCAAGGGAATTCTAATTCCTCTGTCCTTTAGTGGTCATACTAGGACACGTGTCTTTTCATCTTCTTTGCCAAAGTCATCTTTGTGTGGGTGATAAAGGATTCTAAGACTTAATTGTCTTTCTGTTTGTCCTCTACTTTAACTCTTTCCATCTAAAGCAGGACTTTCTTGTTTGATTTCTTATCTGTTTTTGGAATCATACTTTAATGCATTGCATTGTTTTTGCATTTATTTATTTTCAATTCTTTTATTGCTTTCAAAAAAGGGAAAAAAAAGGAAAATTTTGAAAAATATAAAATAGTGTGTGTTTGTGTATACTGGTACTTGTGTACCTTTGGATGGCCTTTGAAACAAAGTTTCTCAACTTTGTATCTCTTATAGCTTAGATGAGCATCCTCATGCACAACTAAGCAATGTGAGATTTATGGCTCATTTATATGATTTCTATGATTTGGTTAATCTTTTATCATTCATATCCTTATCACTCTTTTTGATAGGAAGGACCAAAATAATCTTACGAAAAAAGCATAAATAACTATCTCACTACTAAAACTCATCAATCATAAAAAATCTGTGTGCAATTCATAAAAGTAGTGCTCGGTAAGGTGTAGCACTTACACAGCAAAAACAAGATGTTTGGCTTAATAATTGGGTAATTCTTTTCTCTCTTATATATCCATGCATGTTATGTTAATTTATGCTTCAAATAAAAATAAGCAAAGAACATGAAAAGCAAAAAGAATCAAAATGCTTTTACATATGTTGCAAGCGTGTTTCTAGAAGATATGAGAGTTATATGATGTACCTCAAAGGTGATGGTCCCCATCAAATAGTTATGATTATGTGTGGATATATTTGATTCTCTTATATCATTACTCTTCATATAATGTGATACTTATGCTTTCTTGCAAAAGTTTCACACACAAACACGCATAATCTTTGCTACACTTGATACTATTGTATAGGTACAATGTGATTTGGCCATCATAAGGAATACATGTGGTAGTATAAGCTTACTAAACTGTCTTAACTTGTTTTTGAAAATAAAGTTGGTTAGACTTGTTTAGTGTGTGTTTTAATCTAGGAATGATTTGCATCTAGAGTTGTTGATGTGTTTGAGTACTTAACATGCTTTTTTGATGGTTGGTATAGTGTTTATCTTGCTTGCGTTCATCACATGTGTTTTTCTCTCCTTGAAAAACCTTCTTTTGGTCTACTCGACACTAGCTTGATAGAAGCTCGATACTAGCTCAACACCTCTCGACACAAGCCTCTTCTATCGAGGTTTTTTGGATTTTTCTTGCTCCCTCATGACAGATAGCCCAATCCATTAAGCTAAATTTCTCTTCTCTCTGTTTTCTTGATAGAAGCTCAACACATCCTTAATCCATCAAAGCAGTTTGGTCGTCGATACATCCTCAATACCTCTCGATCTATCGGGTTTTTGTTCTCGATACTTCCTTGATCTATCAAGATGCCTAATCCTATATACACTTGAGGTTGACCCAATCAGTTCATTCTCAAATATCTCAATCTCTTTCTCTTCTCTCTCAATCCAAACACCTTTTTTCACTAAAGTCCTTCTTCCCACCAAGATTTCGGCCCATTTCAAGCTTCAATCCTTTGGTATGTGTTCTAAATCTTCTCTCTTTCTCCTCGTTCATGCATTTCATGCATTTTGTGACTTAGGTTTTAGTTTTTGGGAAATTTTTGGGGTTTTTGAGTTTTTGTGAAAGTTTTTGGGTTTGGTTTTGTTGATATGTTATCACATGCCCATGCTTTGCATTCCCTATCATTATAACAACGTTTCATGCATTCTAGGTGTGTGTGACTGATTATAACTTGTGAGTGCTATAGTTTGGATTGAGTTTTGCCCATGATGCAATTTTGGTTTGCATGTAACATGTTTATGCATTACCATGCATTGAACTTCTTCCTTCTTTCCTAAGCATCTTCTCTACTATGTTTTCTTTTTCTTTTACTTCTCCATTAGTTTTCTAACTATGGCACCTAAAAATTCTGTCCTTTCTATTAAGACATATGTCATTCACTTGTTAAAACATATGTTACTATTTTATGTAATTGGCTAATTCTTTGACAAAACACATTTTACTTGTAATTGGATAGATCTAGGATGTGTTTAATACTTCAAGAAACCGTGTTTCAAGATCAAGTATTAAAGCCATGCAAATGGCCCAAGATTCAAATCGAAGAAGTGATGTTCATTAAAGCTCAACAGCTAGCTCGACAACTAGCTCAATGACTAGCTATCTATCAAGACATGTAGAGTACAAATTTCAGCCCCATGGCTCGACAAATGACTCATGAGATAGGGTATTTATCGAGGTTTATGAAAAACAGAATTCCATTTCTGTTTTAACTCTAATCCGTGATTATGTGTTTGGGTTTTCTTTTCTCACAACCCTGGACATAAAAAATGATTATTTTAAGGGTCGTCAAAGTGTTCATAAGTTGCACAAGTGTTGAGCAAAGTTTGTTCAAGCAAATTGTGATTGGAGACAAAATTTACCCTTGTTCATCTTTCTTGTGAAGAAGTTGCTGTGTTTGTGCACTGTAGGGTTTTGTGACCAAGCATCTTCTTGATCTTCATCATTGGGATGAATTGAAGAACCTCGCAACCAACAACTTTCTCTAGTTGGTGATTAAAGTCATGTCTTGGGATCCGCACAATTGGTTAGTCACGTACTTGGAAGTCGTGCACCAAAAGGAGAAATTGTCACTACAGAACAAGTCTAATTGGGTATTGGGGTAAGGGTTCAACTGTAGATTGTTATAAGGTATCGAGATTCCTTTACTTGTAACCGCTTGTCGTCGCGGTGGTGACTTGAAAATCACCCGATGGGGTTTTTGTTGTGTTGGTTTTCCCCATTCATAAAAAAATCACCGTGTCAAATTTATTTTCTGCTACATACTTAATTTATTGGTGATTTGTTTGTGCTACCATGTGTTTGCATGTTTTAAATTAATTAATTCACTTGGCTAAATTAATTGGTTAATTCATCACAAGGGTCAATTTGTTTTTGGCCTATCAAGTGGTATCAAAGCAAGCACACTCTTATTAGGGTTAATCTTTGCTGTGTTGATCCATTGACCCTTATTTGTCATGGATAGAGGAAAATTATTAATTATACCTCTTTTATTCGATGGAACTAACTATGCATACTGGAAAGTACACATGAGAGCTTTCCTGCAGTCTCTAGATGAAAAAGTGTGGCAAACTGTAGAGATTGACTGGACCAAGCCAAAGGAAGCGCTGGCCAATTGGGATGATGCCAAGATCAAGGCAGCAAACTTCAATAGCAGGGCATTGAATGCTTTATTCAGTGTAGTCACCAATGAGGAGTTCAAGAAGATATCCTCTCTGAAATCGCTAAGGAGGCATGGACCATCCTCCGGACAATTTATGAGGGAACCAAGGCTGTCAAGGATTCGAAGCTACAGAGGCTCACTACAAGCTTCGAAGAGATTAAGATGGAGGAGGATGAGTCATTCAATAAGTTCTATGCCAAGCTCAAGGACATAGTGAACTCAACTTTCAATCTCAAGGAAACCATTCCTGAACCCAAGATTGTGAGAAAAGTGCTCAGATCTCTACCCGAGAGATTCCATGTCAAGATTAAGGTGATCGAGGAATCAAAGGACATTGATAAGATTCCTTTGACAGAGTAAGTTGGCAATCTATAGACCTACGAGCTAGGGTTAACTAGAATTGGGAAATTGGGTAAAGGTAAGAGCATGGCATTGAAGGCTAAGTGCGGTGACATGGATGAGTCTTCAGGCGATGAAGATTCTAAGATGAAGTCCTACATCACTAGGCAATTCAAGAAGTTAATGAAGAATGCCAATGGGAAGGGCTTCGACAAGGACCGTAGGCAATCCAATTCTTCTCAATTCAAGAGCCAAGACAAAGGGAAGAAGGATGCGAGGGATCGCGGTCATTACACTGTTCCCACAGGACCTAAGTGCTTTGGGTGTCAAGGCTTTGGTCACATGAAACAGGAGTATCCCACATATCTCAAGAGCATTAGGAAGAGTAAGGCACTTACTGCTACTTTGAGCGACATCGAGCACGAGGATGATTCCGACAATGAGGATGACGAAATCTTGAATGCCTTCATCGCCACTTTGTCAATCCTACCGATGGGATTGTTGAATATGTGGATGAAGAAGAAGAATTGGTGGAATCCAAGTTTGAGAAGATGGATGATCAAGATGATATTCATACTGCCTATGAGAAATTATACAAACTTTCTGAGAAACATGAGAAACTTTATAGGCTAGCCACCAAAAAGCTCAGTGATGTGGAACTTGATCATGAAGAGCTTTCCACAAAGCTTGATGAAGCTAATTAGACTATTAGAGCACTGAGGTTCGAGAACAATTTCTTGGCTAAGAAGACCAAGAAGCTTGAAGCGGAGCATTTCAAGTCGAGCTCAATTGGAAAGGACTTCAAGTGCAAAACTTGATGAGATGCTCAGTCTTCAGAAATATGCTTCTGATCGAACAAGTTTAGGGTATGGTCTCTCTTCTGCTAATATTGCTTCTACTAGTACTATTGTTTTTGTTCCTCCTAGTAATAATGTTATTGAGAACAATGATGTTAAAACTGAAATAGCTAGTAAGAACATAGAAAAAGGTAAATCTATCTTAGGAGCACCTCCTAAGCAAGATAAAAAGGAAGCTAAAAACCCTGGGCTAAGAATGCTAACTCTCAAAAGCCTAAACAAAAGAAGCGACATCTCTGTCATCATTGTAGAGTTGCCGATCATACTAGACCAAATTGCTATAAGTGGTTAGTCATTCAACAGAGCAATGGCATGATAGCATCCGGAAACCAGAATCAGTTTCAATCCTCTCTTGCTCCCCTTAGAAATCTTCTCAAAGATCTCATGTTCGTTTCGAACTTGAATGGTTTAAATTCCTCCCCCTCACCACTGATTCAAGGGTACACTCAAAGGAAAGGTTCTTCAAAGGCATGGAAGGAAAAGGGCTCCAAGTGATTCTATCACTTTTCTCTTTCTCTCTTCTTCTTTTTGTGTGTGCATTACTTGTGTGTTTTACTTTCAAGTTTTGAGTCAGTCTAATTTTATGCTTTACTTTGTTTAACTTGTTTTTGTTTGTTTTCAGTTTTGTTTATTTTGTTTTTGATATAAAAATTTAAAAAAAAATTGAAAAATCAGAAAAATACAAAAACAGTGTGTGTTTGTGTACATTGATACTTGTGTACCTTGTGATGTGAACCCCGTCAAGAATAATGAGACCCAACAACGAAAGGGAACCTAAGATCGTTCTATGGACTGATTCAAATGGGAGACCTCAACCCATTGTTTATGACAAACAAGAACCTCAGTATAAGGAAGATGCCATAAACGGTGGTGGAAACTCCATTTGATAAGTCAAGATGAACGCCACAGGAATTCTAGATAAGTTCGAGTAGTTCTTCAAAGAACCAAAGAGAATAAACCTCACAAGTTTTATCAATAATATCTCTGAAAAACGTTTACAGACTTAGATGACTATTTAAGGGCTTCTTAAAACTTGACAGACAAGAAAATATATTCTAAAATAACTCCTAATTGATACCTAACCATATTAGGAATAAAGTTTGACCTAAAAAGCATTAAATGCGCCTAAAAACAAGGAAATAAATCACCTAAACTTATAATAACGTTTTTTACATAGACCCAAAATATTTCATGCCAATTCTTAGCCTTGACCGGATCCTTCTAGAACTTGAATCAAGGTGACAATTTTTTGTTGCCCACGTGGATCATGCTCAATAGGCCTCCATGAATTTGCTTTATCCCATAACTATTGGATGAGTCCGTTAAGTACATCCTTGAACTTCTTTGCTCATGCTCTTGTAACCGGCCTAATTGGTACTTGAACGAGATCCTTCGGAGCGGTGCCTTGATCTCCATCATTCCCCTCCTCTTGAAAAGGATTTGTCCTCAAATCATCACCTACATCAAAAGGACTCAAATCAGTAACATTAAAAGTGGCACTTACATCGTACTTACCAGGTAAATCTAGCTTGTAAGCATTGTCATTGATATGCTCGAGGACTT
This sequence comes from Quercus dentata, assembly GCA_028216015.1. NCBI lineage: Eukaryota > Viridiplantae > Streptophyta > Magnoliopsida > Fagales > Fagaceae > Quercus > Quercus dentata. Next base: position 54,650,077 of record CP116454.1, on the reverse strand, counting down.
GGAAGGGACCATCTCCTCTTGGGAGCAATTTGGAACATTTTTTCACCGGGAGTCTTTCTTTTCTCATATGCAGCCAAACCCAATATCCGGGTTCAAAAACCAGTTTACAACATCCCTTGTTGGCTTGTGTGGCATATTGCTCCGTTCTTCGCTCAATGTTAAGTCTTGCTTTCTCATGAATTTGCTTCACAAAGTCAGCTTTCTTTTTGCCATCTAAATTAACGTGCTCCGTCAAAGGTAAAGGAGATAAATCCAATGGAGTTAAAGGATTAAACCCATACACAATTTCAAATGGCGAAAATTTGGTAGTAGAATGAACTTGACTCTATTATATGAAAACTCAACATGTGGTGAACATTCTTCCATGTTTTGATGTTCTTTCTAATGATTGCCCTTAATAGATTAGACAAAGTCCTATTTACTATTTCAGTTTGACCATCGGTTTGTGGATGACAAGTAGTGGAAAACAATAGCTTAGTACCTAGCTTACACCACAAAGTCTTCCAAAAATAGCTCAAGAACTTAGCATCTCTATCCGAAACAATTGTCCTAAGCATGCCATGTAATCTCACAATCTCTCTAAAGAACAAATCAGCAACATGTGAAGCGTTATCCATTTTGTGACATGGAATAAAATGTGCCATTTTAGAAAATCTATCCACGACCACAAAAATTGAATCTTTGCCACGTTTAGTCCTAGGCAATCCTAACATAAAATCCATTGAAATATCAATCCAAGGCTCACTAGGAATTGGTAAAGGAGTATACAAACCGTTGGGCTGCACTTTGGATTTAGCTTGCCTACATATGACATATCTACCACAAATCCGTTTGACATCTTGTTTCATGTGAGGCCAATTGAAGTGTTTACGCAAAATAGCTAAAGTCTTTGCAACTCCAAAATGTCCCATTAATCCCCCACCATGTGATTCCTGTACTAATAACTCTCTTATAGAATAATTAGGCACACATAGCTTATTTTCTCGAAATAGGAATCCATCAAGCTTAAAGAACTTACTAGAGGTGATTTTCTCACAAGCTCGATATTCCTCACAAAATTCGTGGTCTTGAGCATATAATTCTTTAATGTGTTCAAAACTAAGCAATTTTGCATCAAGTGTGCAAAGTAAGGCATACCTACGAAAAAGTGCATCGGCGACTACATTCTCCTTACCTTGCTTGTACCGAATGATGTATGGAAATGTCTCTATGAACTCCACCCATCGCGCATGCCTTTTGTTTAGCTTGTGTTGGCCCTTCAAGTGTTTCAAGGACTCATGATCGGTGTGATTCACGAACTCCTTAGGCCATAAGTAGTGCTGCCACGTCTCTAAAGCCCGAACCAATGCATACAACTCCTTTTCATAGGTTGGGTAGTTTAAGGCTACCCCACTGAGTTTCTCATTGAAATAAGCAATTGGTCGTCCTTCTTGCATAAGAACGGCTCCTATACCAATACCTGAAGCATCACATTCAATTTCAAACGTTTTAGAAAAGTTGGGCAAAGACAACAAAGGTGCGTTAGTCAATTTCTCTTTGATTAATTGAAATGCCTTCTCTTGTTCTTCTCCCCACCGAAATCCAACGTTCTTCTTGATCACTTCGGTAAGCGATGCGGCTAAGCCATCAAGTCCTTCACAAACCACCGGTAGAAACTAGCAAGTCCATGAAAACTACGAACATTACCTACACTTGTGGGGCTCGGCCAATCTTGGATTGCACGTACCTTCTCTTCATCAACTTGTATACCTTGTGCACTAACAACAAATCCCAAAAATACAAGCTTATCGGTGAAAAAAGTACACTTCTTTAAATTAGCAAACAACCTTTCTTTCCCTAGCACATCTACAACGGATTTCAAATGTACTACATGATCGTCTATGTTTTCGCTATAAATGAGTATATCATCAAAATAGACAACAACAAATCTGCCTATAAATGCATGCAAAACATGGTTCATAAGTCTCATAAAGGTGCTCGGAGCATTAGTCAAACCAAAAGGCATAACTAACCATTCATACAAACCATATTTTGTTTTAAAGGCGGTTTTCCATTCATCTCCTTCTTTTATCCTAATTTGATGATAACCACTTTTTAAATCAATCTTAGAAAATATGCAAGAACCATGCAGCTCATCTAACATATCATCTAAGTGTGGGATAGGATGACAATACTTTACCGTTATGTTGTTGATGGCTCGGCAATCAATGCAAATTCTCCACGTCCCATCCTTCTTAGGTACAAGTAAGACCGGAACTACACATGGGCTCATGCTTTCCCTTACGTGCCCTTTTTCCAACAATTCACTTACCTGCCGTTGAAGCTCCTTTGTCTTCTCGGGATTGCTCCTATAAGCTGGTCGGTTTGGAATGGTTGCACCACGAACAAACTCAATTTGATTTTCAATCCCTCGGATTGGAGGTAACCCATATGGTGTTTCCTTGGGGAAGACATCCTCGTACTCCTATAAAAGAGAAACAATAGAACTAGGCAAAGCAAGGTCAAGTTCGTTAGTGTTTAAAAGTGCCTCTTTGTACAAAAGTACAATCATTGGCTTATTTGAAAACATTGCTCGCTTGATCTCGCTCACTTTTGCATAGAAATTCTTTGTTTTCTCTCCGATTTTCTTTCAATGGCCGAACTTTGATTTTCTTTTTCTCCCTCATTTTTCTCGGCCTCTCTCTGATTTTCACTCTTTTTCTTTTGCTCACTCTCTTTCTTTTGATCACTCTCCTTTTGTAATTGTACTTGATCCTTATATACTTGCTGTGGTGTCAATGGTACAAGAGTGATTGATTGTTGATTAAGAACAAAAGAGTACTTGTTCGTAAAGCCATCATGCTTCACTTGCCTATCAAGCTGCCATGGACGCCCTAGCAATAAGTGTCCCACTTGTATCGGTACTACATCACACAACACTTCATCTTCATATTTACTGATTCGAAATGCAACTAACACTTGCTTGTTCACCCCGATCTCACCACTATCATTTAGCCATTGCAACTTGTACGGTCTAAGGTGCTTTATCATGGGCAATCCCAATTTCTCCACCATAATTGTGCTTGCAACATTAGTACAACTACCACCATCAATACTCACACTACATATCTTGTCTTTAACGTAGCACCTAGTGTGAAAGATGTTCTTCCGCTGTATTTCATCAACTCCTTTTGCTTGCAAGCTCAATGCTCTCCTCGCTACCAATGTCAATGCGCTAGGGGCTAAATACTCCTCCTCGGAAACATCCTCTAATGGCGGCATGTTGTCGGTGTCGGAATCTTCATCATCGGTCACAATTTCACCATTGACTTGCAACACCATGACTTGCTTGTTTGGACATTGACTTGCTATGTGGCCCCTGCCTTGACATCTAAAACATTTAATATTACGATTCCTAGAGGTAGAGGCTTCGGTTTTACCTTGAGGAACGTGGCTGGTGGTTGTGGACTTGGGCTCTGGTTTGGGCATTTGTGACTTGTCCAGTGGCTTAGCATGACTCGATTTCCTAGAGGTAGAACTAGAGTTATGGCCTGCATTTGTCCCATTCCCTCTCTTGAGTTGTTGTTCCACTTTGATAGCCACATGCACCATATCTTCCAATTCCATACAATCTTTGCATCTCTACCTTATCATGGATCTCCCGGTTTAAGCCAAGCAAAAATCTAGCCATTGTAGCCTCCCGATCCTCTTCTACATTAGCGGATCATAGCAATCTCCATCTCCTTGTAGTAGTCCTCTACGCTTCGACTCCCTTGTCTAAGGCCTTGTAGCTTTTTGTACAACTCTCGGTAGTAGTAACTTAGAACGAATCGCTTTCTCATCACTATTTTCATCTCCTCCCATGTGTCTATTAGGTGTTCTCTATTCCGCCTCCTGTTTATCACAAGTTGATCCCACCAAGTAATAGCATATTCAGAAAATTCAATGACGGCTAATTTTATCTTCTTTATCTTGGAGTAATTGTGGCAATCAAACACGAACTCCATCTTCTTCTCCCACTCAAGATATGCCTTAGGATCAGACCTACCTTGAAAGGATGGAATCTTCATCTTAATACCACCTAAGTTGTTATCTTTGCGATTTCTAGCTTCTCTAAATCTTCCTCCAAGTCTCCTATTGCTAACAATGGAATCCCGATCTTCTTCTTCATCAAAACCGGACCCATAACGCTCTTCATCCTCCTTCCTTGGTGGAACTCTTTCCCTTCTATGCAAATTACGACCGTTTTGTGGTTGCTCCTCACATCTATTCTCCATCCGATCTATCCGTTCGTGAACCTGCGCCATCTCCATCTTCATCACACACCTCATCTCACTCATCATGGCCTCCAAAAACGCTTTCGGATCAGCCAATTTTGTATCATCTTGAGCAATGCTCTTACCACTATCGTGAGACATGATTGCTTTGCAAAACAAAGGTTAGAAGAAGAAAAAAAAAAAAAAAAAGGAACCTCACAAATCACTCCCTTACGTGTTTACACTCAAGAATGTGGATCACTCTCCACTCGTGTTTCACTCAAAATAATATGGCTTTTACCCTCTGATGTTCTCACCACTCTTGCCTTTTTCCACTTGATAATTCTCTTTCAGTTCTTTTGAAACTAAACAAACAACTCAAAATTTCCAGCAACAATTCACCAAGAACTAATCAAGGAATCTCAAATTTGAACGTAAGGAATATGGAAATTTTCATATTAGAATTAGAAGGAATATGGCAGTTTTGGAATTTTGGAAGCACAGAATAGTGAATTTTTTTTTTTTTTTTTTTTTGTTCGGACTTCTTTCTATCTTCTTCTTTGAGTATTTTTTATTTTTTTATTTATTTATTTTTTTATGATCAGCAACTAGCTTTTGAGAATAATGAAATAAGATTTCGAAATAACTAAGAGATGTGAGACCGGACCAATAGTTTAGACATCAACAAGACAAACAAAGATTGAACAGATAGGGTAAAGGAAATTCAGCTAAGAAGAGATAAATATGTTAAAGGATAGGCAAAACCTGAACTAGAAACCTTGCTTTGATACCAAATGATGTGAACCCCATCAAGAATAACGAGACCCAACAACGAAAGGGAACCCAAGATCGTTCTATGGACAGATTCAAATGGGAGACCTCGACCCGTTGTTTATGACAAACAAGAACCTCGGTATAAGAAAAACGCCACAAATGGTGGTAGAAACTCCTTTTGATAAGTCGAGATGAATTCCCGATAAGTTCGAGTAGTTCTTCAAAGAGTCAAAGAGAATAAACCTCACAAGTTTTATCAATAATATCTCTGAAAAACGTTTACAGACTTAGATGACTATCTAAGAGCTTCTTAAAACTTGACAGACAAGAAAATATATTCTAAAATAACTGCTAATTGATACCTAACCATATTAGGAATAAAGTTTGACCTAAAAAGCATTAAATATACCTAAAAACAAGGAAATAAATGACCTAAACCTAGAATAACGTTTTTTACATAGACCCAAAATACTTCATGTCAATTCTTAGCCTTGACCGGATCCTTCTAGAACTTGAATCAAGGTGATGATTTTTTGTTGCCCACGTGGATCATGCTCAATGGGCCTCCATGAATTTGCTTGAGCCCATAACTCTTGGATGAGTCCGTTAAGTACATCCTTGAACTTCTTTGCTCGTGCTCTCGTGAATCGCCCAACTGGTACTTGAACGAGATCCTTCGAAGCAATGCCTTGATCTCCATCACCTTGGATGGCCATTGAAACAAAGTTTTCTAAACTTTGTATCTCTTGTAACTTAGATGGGCATCTTTATGCACAACTAAGAAGTGAGTTTTGTGGCTCTTGTTTGTGATGAGTAAGATTAAGTGATCTCTTATACTTAACACTCGTATCACTCTTTTTGACGGGAAAGACTAGAAATCCTAAGAGAAAGGCATAAAGAACCATCTCACCATTGTTGCCCGCCAATCATGAAATGATATCTGTATGCTTTGGCATAGCAAAGATGCAATGTCAATGACATTTGTGACATTTGTGTGCTATGGCATAGCAAAATTGGAATGTCAAAAGCTTAACATAATTGTGTATTTCATTTCTATCTCTTATTGCCCATGCATGATTTGCTTAAAAAGAAAAATATGTAAAGAAAAATAAAAAAGCAAAAAGATCAAAATGCTTTAAATATAATTGCAAGCGTGTATTCTAAGAGATGTGGGAGTTATAAGATGTACCTCGAAGGCGATAGTCCCCATCAAATAGTTATGATTGTGTGTGAGGTAAAGTGATTTTCTTATATCTTAAATCGTCATAACATGTATAGACTTATGTAATCTTGCGATGTTTTTCACACACAACACGCAATATTCTTTGCTACTCTTGAGACATGTACAGGTACAATGTGATTTGGCCATCACAAGGTTTTACATGTGTTAATGTATGCTCACTAAACTGTTATAACTTATTTTTGAAATATAAAGTTGGTTAGACTTGTTTAGTATGTGTGTGTGTGTGTGTGTGTGTGTGTGTGTTTTTGGGATCATTGTACTTAAAATTGTTGTTGAGAGATGATTTTGAGAGCTTAAAATGTTGATTGGATCCTTGGTTGAGTTGCATGCTTGATTGCATTCATATATATGTTTTTCCCTTCTTGAAAAATTGATTTTAAGCAATCTTGACACCTCTTCGACACCTGGCTATCTGTCGAGATCTTAAGCTGTTTCTTATCGCAATCTCGACGGATCCTCAACAGCTAGGTAGATCAATCGAGAAAGTTTCGGGATCCTCGATAGCTTTTCGACAGCGGGTGGATTGATCGAGCTTCTGTTCTTGTGTCTTTGCTTTGTTCCTCGACACCTTCTCGTGACTACATCTGTCGATGTTGTTTTTCTCAACACCTTCCTCGATAGATGTCTCGACACCTCTATCTATCAAGAATTACCGAGGATCTATATAAAGGACAACCACAATCTGGTTCTCACTTTTCTCGATCTCTCTCTCAACTGAAGTGTCTTTTCACCTTACAAACCTCTCTCCCTCACTCCAAATCCTCTTCCCAATTGATTTCTAATCTTTTTCGATTTTTCTCTTCACTTGGTATGTTTCTTTTCTCTCATTTACAAGCATTTTTCATGTTTTGAAACCTAGGTTTTGGGGTTTTTGAAAATTTTGGGCTTTTTCAAAATTAATGAGTGTTTGTTGAAATTTGGGATGGGTTTTTGCTTAAATGAGTTTAAAAACTCATACATTGTATTCCATGTGCATTATAACTGCATTTTCATGCATTTAGTTGTGTACTATACATGTTAAACTGTTTGTGTGCTGGTAGGATTGAATTGGGCTGAGCCCATGATGAAATTTCTTTTGCATATCACATGTTCATACATTCCCCATGCATACGTACTCTATTTTCAATATATTTGTTATATTTGAATTGTTTTGGGACTTTTCTGATTGTCTCTTTCTCTCCCTCTCTTTTTTGTTTACGTTAGTTGTGTTTATGGCAATTAAGCATAAGTCGCCTTCATCCCGGAACCCTCTTCATTCTGGGGCATCGTCTTCTTCCGATCCTACTCCTTCTCATATTCAGTTTCGTGATGAGGATATCCGAAAGGACTTCTCAAAGAACTTTTCTCGACGAGGTGTTCATTCGGAATGCCGAGTCATTTTGGCGGACTTCGCCGACACATCGACCTACCCGATGACATTCTCGGTTGAGGTTAAGTCACTGTGTGACGTCCCGGTCATATGTCCTTTAGTGCTGATTTAGGAGTTTTACTCCAATATGCATGGAATTGATTCTTGAGTACCTCTATTTTCTACTCACGTTCAAGCGCGCATTGTTGTCACACCGCAGCTTGTTGCGAATGTGCTCTATGTTCCAAGGGTAGAGCATCCCGACTACCCTAGATGTGAGCATTTATGGACTGTGTCCAAAGACGAAATGATGTTTGCTTTCTGCGAGCGCCTTTCTGATTGGGGTGATCGTCAATTTACACCATGTAAGACCTTTGCTAAAGGTCCTAGATTCATGAACATGGTGATGACTATTTTTTTTTTTTTTGCACCCACTCCCTCACTATAACTCTATCACAAAGTCTCATGCTCGATTTTTGCTTTCTTCGTTAGAGCACCTCACTATAGATTTTCCTTCACATTTTATTCTTTCTCTTATAGATGTGTATAGGGATACGGCTACCAATGATAAACTCATTTCCCATTCGGCTATCACATGGATTTTATGTCATTTTTCTGTTCCTCTTCCCTCTTCCAACCATTTTTTCTGTCATGTGTGCAATAGAAGTCGCTATCGTTAAATGTAGCAAGGTGCAATTTAGGTCATGACAGTCGGATTCCGCAACTCCTCCCTCCCATTCAGTTCCATCTCATTCTGCTCCATCCACATCTGCTTCTTCCTCTTCTACGAGCGATGTGTCACTCGGAAACATCATGGCTCAGCTGCAACGCATGAATGCTCGCCTTGATACACTCTCTACAGAGCTGTATTGGGTGAACGTTCATGTCGGTTGTATTACACGGCTATAGGCGATCATGGGTGGCTATGCTCCCGAGGCTTCTCCTCCACCACCTCCTTTAGTGGCTTCTGATTTTAAGGATGAGGATAATGATGATGGTGATGACAATAATGCTTTTGATGATGGAGATGCTAACTCTACCGATGAGATGTCTACTTGACACTCTTGCCCTTTATCACTCGTGACAAAAGGGGGGAGTAGTTTTGGATATGAGGGTAGTCATTCTTAGGGGGAAAGTTAATATAGGACATTTTTGTTAGGGGGAGTGTTGATATTTTTGAGGGATGTAGCGAGGATTACATGTATCTTTTTATTTTCTCTATTTTAGATACATTTATTCTTGTACATGGGTTTTGTGACCATTTTTGACATACATTGTACTTATTTTCTTTATATATGAGAATGTATATTTCTTTCACCTATCCTTGCATGTGTTGTTTCTTTTCTTTCTTTATACACATGGTTTTTATTACTTGTATATAATCTATTATTTCTATTTCATACAAATATGCCTTGATGAGTTTTGTTTAAAGTGTTTCAGAAATATAGGTTGTCAAAGTCTACTTGCCATATACTCTTTTCTTGCAAAGTTTTTCAAGAGTATGTGTTAGGATAGATTTTATTGTATTCAACAAGTAAATATAAGTTGAGTGATTTATGACTTTCTCATATGTTCATTTGTTTGTTGTGGTTTTGTCACAAATTGCAAAAAGGGAAGATTGTTAGGACATATGTGATTCACTTGTTAGGAACATATGTCACTATTTTATGTAATTGGCTAATCCTTTGACAAAACGCACTTTACTTGTAATTGGGTAGATCTAGGATGTGTTTAATACTTCAAGAAACTATGTTTCAAGATCAAGTGTTAAAGCCATACGAGTCTATCCAAGATTCAAGCTGAAGAAGTGCTTCATTAAAGCTTGATGACTAGCTCGACAGCTAGCTATCTATTGAGACCTGTAGAGTTGTTTAGCCCCGTGGCTTGACAGCAGCTCGATAGATAGGGTATCTGTCGAAGTTTATGAAAAATAGACTTCCGATTCTGTTTCGACTTTAATCTGTGATTATGTGTTTGAGCTTTCTTTTCTCACAACCCTAGACATACAAAAGGATTATTTTAAAGGTAATCAAAGTGTTCACAAGTTGCACAAATGTTGAGTAAAATTTGTTCAAGCAAATTGTGATTGAAGATAGAATTTTCCCTCGTTCATCTTTCTTGTGAAGAAGTTGCTGTGTTTGTACACCGTAGGGTTTTGTGACTAAGCATCTTTTTGATCTTCATCGTTAGGATGAACTAAAGAACTTTGCAGCCAACAACCTTCTCTAGTTGGTGATTGAAATCGCGTACTAGGATCCATGTAATTGGTTAGTCACATACTTGGGAGCCATGCAACAAAAGGAGAAATTGTCACTACAAAATAAGTCCAATTGGGTATTAGGGTAAGGGTTCAACTGTAGATTGGTATAAGGTACTGGGATTTCTTTACTTGTAACCGATTGTTGTGATAATAGTGAAATTTCAGAAATGGTGACCTAAAAATCACCTGGTGGGGTTTTTGCCGTGTTGGTTTTCCTCATTCATAAACAAATCATCGTGTCAAATTTATTTTCCGCTGTATACTTAGTTTATTGGTGATTTGTTTGTACTACCACACGTTTGCATGTTAATTAACTTAATTAATTCACTTGGCTAAATTAATTGGTTAATTCATCACAATGGGTCAAATTTTTTTTTTTTGGCTTATGACCTTCCAAGAACCCAATCACTCAACTTGGTTCTTTTTCTTCTTTTTCTCTTCTTTCTATTTTTGCTAGGGATAGGTTCTGTTTGTTTGTTTAGACCCCTTAAAACAAGTTGTTTAACCTACAGAATTAGCCAAGTGATTATTAGGTTAATTATAAGATCTAGGTTAAATAATAATAAATCATATCATGCAAAGCAACGGAAAGTAAATAACACCACGATATGATGACCTAGGAAAACCGATGAAACCAACGACTTCAAAGTAAAAACCTGGGGAGGATTTAACCTTGATTATCTTCAAGGTAAAACAAATTCACTATAAGAGAATTGAAATTTTTACAATTAGATTTAACCCTAGATCTATTGCTACATCTAGTAGTAATTTACTAACACGATCGCGTGCAAGCTCTGAATCCATGGACTCTTTCTCTCTTGGATTTGCAACACACAAGCACCCACACTTGTGACCTTGAGATCCCACTTAAAGGTTTGAGATCACGACTTGTAGATCTATGCAACAACTAGATTCCACCAGCACTTGATTGTAGACCTTGTTCCAAAAGATGTTCGTAGAGTTAGAAGGTACAGAAACTCTCATGTCTCACAGGAGTAATTCATAAGTCTTCCAAGAGTCTTCAAAATGTGGCTAGGGTTTTCTTTTTATATGTAGGAGTGTTGAATTGAAACCCTAAACATTTTTGCGGGCTTGGGCCTGTTTAAAAATTCTGCAGAAATTATTTTTCTATGATTCTCGATCGATCGAGCCTAATCCTTCAATTGGTTGAGCTTCACAGAAAATCAATACTATTTCCTATAGCTTGTACATTCTTGAGTTTTGACTTGTACAGCTTTGAGCAATGTCTAACATTTATCCTAGACATGTTTTTGTTCTAGGTTTACCAACACTTACAAGTTGAAATTCTAAACATTTAATCCTAAATCTTTAGAACCTAACAAGTTCTGTATACCCTTGATGATGAGATGACTGATACTCGGTGATCCACCCTTTGTCACTTATGACAAAAAGAGGGAGTAGTTTTGGTTATGAGAGAGTAGTCATGTTGTTAGGGGGAGAGCTAGCATCGAGATACACTAGTTAGGGAGAAAGTGCTTTGAGAGATGTCATGTGGTTTTGATGTATCTTTCTCACTTCATATACCATGGTCTTGTAACCACTTTACATACATTGAACTCTTTTGATATATATATATATATATATATGATGTATGTTTCTTCACCTTTATCTTACATGTGTTGTTTCTTTTCTATGTTTATACACATGTTTCTTCTTTTCTACAACTTGTCTATGTTTCACACTTGACACCAAGTATTTCAGATAAGACAGGTTGCAAATCTATCATGCCATCATCTCTCTTCTTACAAAATTTTTCAAGAGTTCATTTTATTAGTCAGACTTATGTAATTCTATGTGTAATAGTTATGGAGATTGTCGTTTATACTTCTCTCATAATTATGCTTGTGGTTTTGTCACGGATTGCCAAAGGGGGAGATTGTTAGGGTAATATTTTCTATGTAATTGGCTAATCCTATTACAAAACGCATTTTACTTTTAAATTGGGTAGATCTAAGTTGGGTTTGATACATATCAAATGGTTGTATTAAAGACACGCAGATTGATCCAAGAAACAAGTGAAGAATGTGCAGCTTGACATAAGCTCGATCTCTCTAGCTTTACAAATTCAGAATTTCTAGATTTAAAATTTGGCCCATGTTGATTTATTTGTTTAGGGTTTCTTTTCTCACAACCCTAAACATATATAAAACTTATTTTAAGAGCCATCACACACATATATAGAGACCAAGAGTTTATTTTTTCTCTGTGAGAAGTTACACGCCATAGGGTTTTGTAACCAAGTGCTTCCTAATCTTTATTGTTGATGAAGTGAAGAACTTTGTAACCAATACTAATCTTTCAAGTTCTTGGAGTTAGTCACGTATTGGGATCCATGCAAAAGGGTCAGTCATAGATTGGAGATTTGTGTATTAAAGGAAAGAAGGCTACTAGAAGATCAAGTCTAATTGGGTATTGGAGTAAAGGTTCAACTGTAGGTTGGTATTTTAGGATAGGCCAAGGTAGTGGTAAGATTCCTTATACTTGTAACATCTTGATTGTTGATTAGTAGATTTTTGGGAGTGATAACCTTAAATTCATCTAGTGGAGTTTTTGTCTTGCGGGAGGTTTTCCACATTTGTCAACAGGATCACCGTGTCAAACTTATTTTCAATCGCATTTAGTATTTTTGGTGATTTGTTGGTGCCTCCACAATTTGCATGCAATTTAACGTAATTAATTAACTTGGGTAATTGAATTAATTAACCGGGGTCAAGCTATCTTAACCCAACACTTTTAGATTTTTTATGCAATAATTGGAACTCTATAAATTCAACATCATACATAATCAGAGTAATAACTAAGAAGGAATTTGGTTGTTCTTAACAAGAATTTAATTTGTTCTAGTTGAATAGAGTGTTGGGTGAACATGAGTTGCAAAATGCTTCTTGTAAACTAGAAGATGAGGTTTGTAGACACTCGATTTTGCACCCATGATTTAATCAACGAGAATGACTTGAATGACCATCCATGTACTCCCAAAAATCATGATTGCATTACATGCATCAATTTGTTCTTGCATTACATGCTTCAATTCATTCATTCCATATCATAAAAATGATCTTGAGATTCCAACGGTCGCAATGGTGTGTCCAGCTTCCAAATCGGACCACCGAATTGAAAGGTATCGCATGATCAAATTTGCACGGTTAGCATGCATTGTGTCTAGGTAAAGTCAACCACACATGATTTATTTAAATTAATTTTGATTGGATAAACAATTAAAATTAATGAAGTAATTTTGTGATTGGTTGATAATTAGTGTTTAAAATAGAGATGCATGTATAGGAATAAAAGGGATTATTGGATAACAATAAAATTGTGGATAATCTGAACTTTATCAAGATTTATTTTAGGGTATTTATCTACAAGATAATTATTCCTAAAAAGCCCGAATTATCTAGAAAAGAGATTAAAAAAAAAAAATCATAGACTAAGGATGAAAACACGTCTAGGTGCAAGGACCAAATCAAAAAACCCTAGAAAGAGAGTCCAAAACGCACTTGAACACGAAAGTGTGTTCAGCATCCAAGAGCACCATTTGACACTTTTGGAGTGCCGAACGTCACTTTAAAAGTGCCGAATTCGCTCCTTTTGGGCTTTGGTCCAACTCCCTTCGAGTGACGATAAGGCACACCCTTTTCGATCATTTCGCAGAAGGATGAGTTCTGATTCGCGTTCTACACGTCGGAGCTATTTTTTAGAGTCTTCTGGCCTCTATAAATAGAGATTGGATCTCATAATTTAGGGACTTTTTTTTGGTGCTCAAAGAGGCATACATTTTTAGGCTCTCGAAGTGATCATATTTGCTAATCCTCTTTGATATTTGTTGCTAAAATTAGGTTTTTTAGGTTTCAAAGATAATTGAATAAATTTATTTGAACCCTAAAACATCCTCTCAAGAACATGTAGTGCTCTATGCAAGAGGTTGTTTTCAATCACCCTATTCCTTTTCTTTAATGTCTTTCTCTTATAATGATGCATGCTTTTTTTTTTTTTATCAATAACATGAATTGTTAATCATTGTTTTGTTAAAGCATGATCTTGATTTTTTTATATAATTGTTGTGATCTCTTTCTTAATTTCAATAATTTGCATACAACCAATGCTTTTTCTTAAAATAAAAACAGACCTGCATTTTTCTTAGATGTAGATTTGAATTTTTCTTAATAAAAAAATAGATCTGCATCTTTCTTAAATGTAGATCTGAATTTTTCTTAATCCAAATAGATCTGCATATTTCTTGGATGTAGATCTGAATTTTTTCTTAGTAAAAAACGGATATGCATCTTTATTAGATGCAAATCTAAATTTTTCTCGAATCAAAAACTGATTTGTATCTTTCTTAGGTACAAATCTGATTTTTTTAACATATGCAAATTTTGAAACAAAGAAAAAGATTACGCATGATTGTGTTTATGGTCATTTGTTTTGATTGTTTCATATAGCATAAATTTATTTCATGAATGAAACTCCCTTAAGAAAAAGAATCTTTTCCATATTTTTTTAAAAGTATAAAAACAAATCTGGTTTTCCTGTCATCAAAAAACCATTTTTTTTAGATTCTTAAAAACAGATCTAATTTTTTACAAAACCAAAATCAATTTCTTTTAACCACCAAAACAGATCTGAATTTTTATATCCAAAAGCCAATTTTTTATTACAAAACAAATTTGGTATTTTTAAGGAATCAAAATTAATTTCTTTTAATCACCAAAATAGATCTGAATTTTTCCACCAAAAACCACTCTTTTTAATTATTACAAAACAAATCTGGTATTTTTAACAAACCAAAATAAATTTTTTTTTAATCACCAAAACATATTTGAATTTTTTAAAAACAAAGAAGAGAATTCATTCATATATAAATTTATGTGATTTAATTTTTTTTTTCACATGATCAACATATCATTCATAGCATGCATAAAGGGTATATAGGCCACAAGAGTCTAAAAGACCGGACTCCGTCTGGGCCGAATGGGTGCCTAATACCTTCCCATTCCATAACCTAGCCTCCGAATTTAGGTCTTTGGATAAGTAGATCTAAGCCTTGTCTTTAATTTTTTTTTTTTTTTTTGGGTAGAATGCAACTAGGACAAAAGGCCATGTAATTATTTGGTAGTTTGTAACTAGGACCCAAAGCCATGTAATTTTCAATTTTTCAAATATGTGTTCTTTTTAAAATCAATGAGAGGAAACAATTCAGTCATGTATTTTATATATATTTTTTCTTTTTTTTTTTGCATAAAAAATAAGTAGCAACTTCACATCACCTACCCAAAAAAAGAGGTGCCCTAAAAAGTACCCAAATCTCTTTTTTGAGAGGCACCCCCAATTTTGACAGTCTCTCACAAGGTTCTTATACTATTGTGATTAGTGGGAAATCATAGCCATTACATATGCACGATGGAATCACTATTATTTCCATGTCTTTATAGGTACTAAAACACTAGTGATGTGAAATTGAGAAATAAAAAATTATGTTAGATGGAACTTTTATTCCTATTAGATTTTATGCCATAATTGGAGTTCTTGACATTCTACATCATACATAATGGAGCAATCTTTAAGAGGGAATTTGGTTGAATAGAGTGTTAGGTGAATATGAGCAATGAAATTCTTCTTGTAAACTAGAAGCCCAGAGTTGAGGGTCATCTAGGTGATAATAGTGTGCTTAGTATTAGTTTGTATGCAGGATGTGTAATAAGGATATTATAGTGTGCAACTTGCCCTGTTTCATTCTCATATGTTGGGCTTTGTTCGTGGACCATGTACTTATCAACGATGCTCAATAGGTGTAGTCTTTCTAGTGACCTTTACACTATAAGTTTAATACCACAAACTAGTTAAAATTAAAGAAACGATAGAAAAAGTAAAAACTGAACTTTTTATCTAGATGATAAAAACTTGCCAATCTGACGAGTATCCTTTACCAGGAAATATTGCTAGTCTTAATCTTTATGCACTGGCTTCAATGTTTTATGATTTAGGACATGTAGTTGTCCAATAAGCTAATTTTATCAGCCATCACCAACCAAGGAACTCTGTATATAGGATTTCCCATGCTAGTCAGACATACTAGATCCTAAATCCACAGAGTTCTGCATCTTCTTCAAATTGAGAATACATGAGAATTCAAAATGGCCATCATTCAACTTATGATGCATTTATGATTTATGTAGCTTAAGAATTGTTTGCTTGTCACTTTTTAACGTTCATTTACTGTGAGAGCAAGTATCATTATAACAGCCAATGAAGATGATTGTAAGTTCTATTGGTTAATTAACAGATTCACAGAGGAAAATAAAAAAAAATTCAATGACATGGTTCATCTATAGTTCCTTGATATTGAGAATTCATCTATAATTTTCTTTAAAATTCTTGATTGTTATCATTCATACTTCAACTAGAACATCAACCAACTTGTATTTACCTTTCCAAAATATAGGACATGCTTTTAATTACTTTAATTAAAACAGGTTATTTCTACATAATGTTTTCTTGAAAATACTTAATATAATTTTGCACCTAAAGTTGAGATGAAGGCAAGACATAAGCTTTTGATTACTTGTTGTTACCCGGAATACCTTCCTTTGCCACATGTCAGCTGGATAGCTTACTTATGAATGGTTTTCTGCTGAGAGGAATTCTCATTTCCATGTACTGAAAGCATTTCTTCAATTTCACTAGTTGCAATTATCCCAAAAGTTTAAACTATTAGGAAATTGTGAATTTAGTCATTTAACCATAATTCTAACAGTTGGTGAAAAAGATTAGGTCTTTATACTATTGTGATTACTGGGGAATAATAACCATTGCATATGTATGACAATTTTTTGAAAATTTTCTGTTGAGAGTAGTATCAATTGATTATTTAGGTCTTCCATTTCTCAGATTACCTATAATTGATGTTTTAGACAAGTCTTGACTTGATAACCATATGAAAGTTCAATTTCGTTCCAAACATTTTAGAGTTAATTGATGTTTTAGACAAGCCTTGATATTAAAGATGAAGATAAAGCTAGGTGGTCTGCTACTAGATCAGGCTGCCACCCTTCTGCAGCCACCGACAATGAACTTAGGCAGATGAGGTGGAATGGTGGAGAATGTTGTGGTTTAGCCTTGCTATCCCTTGGCTGCCTTTACAGGTTGGTTGGGAATCAAAAACAAACTGACAACTAGAGAAAGATTAGCTCAATGGGGCTATGCTAGGGCTGATTGTGTGTGTTTTGAAGTGACTATATAGCCATCAAACCGCTGCCCAAACCGCCAACCAAAATATATATATATATAGAGAGAGAGAGAGAGGGAGAGAGAGAGAGAGAGAGAGCTTTTGTCAAGAGATGAGAGACCAAAGAGAAAGGGGGGAGAGGAGATTTTTTCATTAAAATAAATTTTTTTTTTTCCTTTTATCCTCAAGCTACAGTAATTCGTATATATAAGCATTCACTGTTCATAATTGCTAAAATATTTTAGCTATACCTATTCAGATAAAGCTCAATTTAGGCTTGTTTGGTTGTAAAATAGCAATTTGTGGGGTTTTACACCCCCAATGCTAATGCTCTAAAGATTTCTTTTTTTTATGTTTGGTGATAGTACTTCATGATCTACTAATTTGTGGGGTTGCTTGTTTGCATTGTAGTGTAATTTTTTTAGTGTTGCTTTCTTATTCCACTTTTATGACTTTGCTATGATTGCACATTTTGTTCATGTATTCTGTTGAATTAAGGAAACTAATGTATCATAGGAGGAGAAAAATAATTCTTCATTTAATGTGGGATTCCTCTTATTTCTTTAACTTTTGTTTATCTCACAATATTTTAGATGTAGATTGTTTATAGTGAAGCTAGTTTAGTCTGTCCTAGTGTTAAGTAGTAGCACTGTATCTTATTGAGTTGGGAATATCAATTAGCATGGATGGAAATTGCTGCTTTTTCTATATCAATATAGTAACTAAAACACCAAAATGTGCAATTGAGAAATAAACAATTATGCAGACAAATTATGTTAGATGAAACTTCTATTCCCCCATTAAAAAAGAACTTCTATTCTTTTTAGATTTTTTATGCAATAATTGGAACTCTATAAATTCAACATCATACATAATCAGAGTAATAACTAAGAAGGAATTTGGCCGTTCTTAACAAGAATTTAATTCGTTCTAGTTGAATGGAGTGTTGGGTGAATATGAGTTGCAAAATGCTTCTTGTAAATTAGAAGATGAGATTCTTATACTATTGTGATTAGTGGGGAATCATGGCCATTACATATGCAGGATATCTTTTTGAAAATTTTCTGTTGAGAGCAGTATCAAATGATTATTTATGTTTTCCATCTCTCAGCAGACCTATAATTAATGCTTTAGGCAAGCCTTGTGTTGATAATTATATAAGAGTTTTATTTCTATGCAAACATTAATTTTTAGTGTTTATAACTTGGATATCTTAGCATAGTTTCACTCTAACCTCAAGGATTGTAGAACTTTCTATGCCTCCATTGGCAACAAGAGGAGTGCAAAATTTTACCATATGACATGTATTTTTTTACTATAAAGGTCCCACAAGATTTGTACATGGGGTTGCAGAGCTATCCTAAAACTTAGAAGTGAGGTTCATAAAGTTTGATGTTAGGGATGGTAAAAGGTTTTCTTATGACATGATAATTGGGATCCTACTAGATTCCTTTTCATAAAGTATAGCTTTAGGATTATCCATGGTGCAGCAACTAAATCTGAAGCAAAGATGGATTCTGTTTTGAAGAACAAAATAAGGGTTTGGAAACCTGCAAGGTCCAACAAATTAATCACCATACAATGCCAGTTGTTTTTGGTTGATCTTAAAGTTGATAAAGCTAGGTGGTCCGCCACTAGGTCAGGCTGGCTGCTCTGGTGCAGCCATCTGCTAAGAACATAAAACTAAGGCATTTGGGGTGGGATGGTGGAGACTGAGGTGGTTTAACCTTGCTATCCACCTAGTTGCCTTCGTTGGTTGATTAGGAATTAAAAACAAACTAACAACTAGTGCAATTTGAATATTTTGGAACAAAGACGTACTTGTATTCAACATTTGACTATAAAGAATCTGTAAATTAAAAGGGAAAAGTACTCTTAACAAAAGGGAGATTTGAAAATCTTGCATCTTAGAATCATTATTGAAGTTTTAAAGAAATTAATTGGTATAAATATCTCTAAAAAAATCTAGATCTTATTCCTTGATGAAAATAGGATTTCTAATTTATCAATCTTCCCATTTTGGATTAGAATTTTGTAACTGTGATGTCAGGTATGAGAAAAAGGGAACTCGCACAATCATAAAGACACCCAACCATTATTCATAACCAAATTATTATTTTTTTCATTTATTTAATTTGAGCTAGTCCTTGATATTCAGATTTAGTAGTGTCAAGGTCATTAGAGAAACTACTCATATTGGAACTTTTTTGGTCAGTGCATAAACATTTTTTATTCATTAGTGAACATAACAGAAGGAAACACGGCAGTCCACGCAAACTACGTAATTTTTTGTATATGCATACAGCAGGGCTAGTTTTTTTATTCTTTAGTAAACAAAGAGAGAACATGATATCACAGTTATAAAATTTATTTGTAAGAATTTTGTCTCCCCAAATGTCTCCTCCTTAATTTGGACTACAAAGTAGAGATCGAGGGAAGAAAGACTTCAGACTCCTCCCACAACAGTTAGTTAATGAATTCTTAAGGTTTGTTCATTCACACTGAATAGTGGAACTCCATAGAGAAGGCATTATATATGACACTCACAAAGCGCTATCTATAATTATTTATCACCTCCGGGCTCAAATGTCCAAGTCATTCTTTATCTTGTAAAGGCGTTTATTTCTGCTTTGCCTAACCTTAATTGTTGGAAGCCAATTGTGTACAATGCTTTATCTCACGGATGTTATGTACTGAGTCTTTGAAAGCTTGATTGTAGGCTTTGGAGAGCAAGGAGAACAACAGGAGGAGGAAGAAAAGCAAAGGGTTAAAGGATAAAATCAGAGAGAATGGCCAAGATTCTGGGGATAAAGATGCCCTATTGATTTTTCATGCCTCTGCTTTGATCCATGAAGAGGCTCTTCTCATTAAACTGTTACAATCACCAAGTTCTGATGTTCTCACATCTAGTGCTTTTGTTTATTTGCATTCAGATGAACCTATAGTTAGAGGTTGTTCAGGGAAAGGTTTTTTTTTGGTCCTGCGCCAGACAATGTGATCTCATTATGCAAATTATGCCACGTCAACAAAAGGCTTGAAACAAAGGAAAATTAAAAAAAAAAAAAAAAAATGGTCCCCGTTCGGAGAGCCCCAAAAGGTTTTAGGGCCTAGACGGGTTGGGCTTTTGCCCAATAATCTTCATATTCCAAATGAATTGGGCCTAAACTCAATCGGAATGGCTTTGAAGGTCCTTTATTTCTTGCTTTACAGGTTGGGCTTGAAAGCGTAAACTTACTCATAACACAAATAGGCATTGATACATCTTAGAATTAGTTCCAGTCTTAAGTCAATTTTTACCATATAATAAAATCTTAAGCTTTACTTTGTGAAGATATTTGTGGACTTGTATGACTTTTCCTTTTTATATTTATATTATTGTGTGGTATATATATATATATTTTTTTTCCTATATAACATTTTGGCCCACATCCCAATGAATCCAAAAGTAAGTACTTAAATGGTACATTTGGATAGGATTTGAGATTATAGATTTTAATTTGAGTGATTAAAATTCAAAATACTTGTTTGGATAGTTTAAAAGATCAAGAATTTGGATTTCGCCAGATCCACCAAGGATTTTGAACATTTTAAATTCTTGAATTTGAAATGATATCTAAAATCAATGTATCCGAAATCAAGATATTTAAAATCCAAATTCAAATTTAAGTTTTTCAAATGCAACCTTAAGTCCGAAAGACAAAAAACATCAAACCTAGAACTTGGAAACCATGCATACATGTATAAACGAAAGCCAAGGCCTAACTTATTAGCTAGCTCAATCCAAAACATAACTGGTCAGAGGAGTAAAGCTAGTCATGCAGATAGGTATTTGTGTAGTAGGCATGTTAAAAAGGTAGTAGCAACCACCATGCATGTATGTGCGGCCATAAAAATGTGTTCAAAACATAAATTCATAGAAAATTTATTTAATTAAGTTCGATTTTCACTATTAAAAAAGAAAAAGGAAAAAAACCTGTGGTGTTATTAATATGACATCCACGATCAATAAAGAAAGGACTATTCCAATATTATTGGAGTATATATAGTAATGTGGTACTCCCTCTTGTCATATAATATAAAATCTCAATAATTAAATTCATAGTTGATAGAGAAGCGGAAAATAATCCATCTCCGGCTCGTCCAAACGGATCGTCCCGAGCCTACAGCGCAGGTTGATCCAAGAGTCAACCAAGAAGAAGGAGAAACGTCCATTGAACAATAGCGCCACTCTATAAGTTAGTCTCCCATGGATGACATGATCGTCCATCAAGGTCGTCCATGAGCAATCATCAGATATCCTTGGACGACCAAACAGTCCTACACCGGATGGACGAAAGCACAACACTTGAATAAATTAACTTCCGCTGGCGGTTATAGTTTTTATATCCATTGAGGCCGTTAACTCCGGATCTGTTGGCTTCCACAAATCCTGGGGAGGTTATTGGACAAATAACCGTCCCAGGCTCCCTATATAAGGAACTGGTCCGAACCCGACAGCGGTAAGATTCTCTCTCAGACAATTTTCCAAAATACTTGGAACTTCTTTCTCTACGAGTCTAACTTCTCCATCGGAGGGGGTTCAACCGGTCTTCTCCGGTCTCCTCTTTGATCGAGTCTTCTTCCTTGCAGGCCATCAACCGTTTCTATAGCCCATCGAAGCCAGGCCATCCACCTCACCGATTCGGAGCGATATCGGTTGGCGCCGTCTATGGGAACAGAAGGTTGTTTTGCGACTTTCTTTTCCGCGACAAAGGGTTATGATGGTCAGGACCAGGTCGAGGGCTACTAGCCCTGGCCGTCAGGGAAGCAGAGGCGCTTCAAGTGATCCCCAGCGTGATCGCCAATCTGCACCAGTCATGCAGGCGTCATCCATTCAGAATATGCAATCCATGGCGGCTGCAATGGCGGAATTGACTCGCCAAAACCAGGAGTTAAGGATGGAGATCACTCAGAGGAGACAGACACGTGAGGAACATGCGGGGCAGACGCAAGGCCATGGTGACACACGAGAACACCGAGATTGGAAGTCGGTTTAGAGGCACCACTTCACGGACAATGCCACACTTGAAAGAGGAGATGGACCAAATGAAGAAAGTCATGGAGGAGATGAAGGAGAACATGAGGAGAACGAATCCTATAGAGGATTTGGTCCACAGGATCGACTCTCCTTTTACGGCTTCCATCAATGGCCACCCTCTACCATCAAAGTTCAAACTACCTTCCCTAGACTCGTATGATGGGACGCGTGACCCCTTTGATCACATTGCAACATTCAAGACAACAATGCACCTTCAAGGGGTCCCTGATGAAATCATGTGTCGAGCCTTCCCTACTACCCTTAAAGGCCCAAAGACAAGTTTGGTTCAAGTAAAAATCCCCCAAGTTCCGTAAGTTCTTTCGAAGAGTTAAGCAAATTGTTTGTTAACAATTTCATCGGGGACAGAGGCACAAGCGCTCTTCGTCTAGCTTATCGACCATAGAACAAGGGGAGAACGAAAGCTGCGGTCATTCATCACTCGCTTCAACAGAGAAGCCCTTAGTGTGGACGAGGTGGACGACAAGCTTCTCTTGGCAGCCTTCCACAACGGGATTAATTCGGATTTATTTATCCACAAGCTATATGAGAAGGAGCCTCAAACCATGGCCGAGCTCGTCCATTCGGCTCAGAACTTCATGAATGCAGAAGATGCAATCATAGCCAAGAAGAGGAAAAGAGCTGAAAGGATGGAAGCGCACCCAGCTCGACACTCAGAACAAGCCCCTCGTCCAAAGAAGGGACGGACGGAAGATAGGAAGGAACGAGATAGCAGGAAGACAGGTCCCTTGGGAAGAAGCGAGAACTATACGCCCCTGAACGCTCCACTTAATCAGGTGCTCATGCAAATCAAAGACGATCCTACTTTAAAATGGCCGGAGAAGATGAAAGGGGATCCCAACAAGCGCAATAAGAACAAATATTGTTTCTTTCATAGGGACCATGGGCATAACACGGATGAGTGTTATGACCTAAAACAACAAATTGAGAACCTTATCAGACAAGGAAAGTTGAAGCACTTCGTTGGAAGGGATCGTGCAGATGAGAAGCTGAAAGGCAAAATAGAGGAATCATCCGGCCCCCACTAGGAGAGATAAGGATTATCGTTGGAGGGAACTCGGACGGGCAATCTTCCAAGTCAAAGAAGACGTATCTCAAAGCGGTACAAAACGTCCGGCTCTGCGGACGATCACCAAGGACGAGACCAATGGACGAGCCAACCATTTCCTTCACCGCGAAGATCTTTGAGAGGATTCATCACCCGCATGATGATGCGATCGTCATTACACTTTGCTCATTGCAGATTATACAACCAGGAGAGTGTTAGTTGACAATGGAAGTTCAGCGAGACATATTGTACTACCCCGCCTTCCAACAGATGAGGCTTGTACGAGATCAACCGTCCAAAGTATGCTCGCCACCGATAGGATTTGGAGGAATGAAGGTGCAGCCCGTGGGTACCATTACATTACCAGTTGTGGTAGGGTCATACCCGCAACAGATAACCAAGAAAGTCAATTTCCTCGTGGTAGACTGTACCTCCTCATACAATGCCATTATTGGAAGACCCACTCTTAATAGTTGGAAGGCGATAACCTCGACCTACCATCTATCAGTCAAATTCCCTACAGAGTACGGGATAGGATAAGCACAAGGAGATCGGTTGGCGGCTAGAGAATGCTACTTAGCCATGATGGCTTTGGACGAACAGGTGCGGACAATGAGCATCGAGGAAAGAAGAGTTATTGCAGAGCCCACGGAAGTGTTGGAAGATGTTCTTTTGCAAGAAGATGATCACGAGAAATTTACGAGAATTGGAACATGTATGAAGGAGAAGGTAAGAGAAGACCTCATCCAGTTCCTAAGAAAAAGTATCGGCGTTTTTGCATGGAGTCATGACGACATGCCAGGAATCGACCCAAGTGTGATCACTCATCGGTTGAATGTATACCCCTTTTTTAAGCCTATCCGTCAGAAGAAGAGGGTATTCGCTCCCGAGTGGGACAAAGCAATCAAGGAAGAGGTTCAAAAGCGACCACGGCAAAGTTCATTAAGGAAGTCTATTACCCGGATTGGTTAGCCAATGTGGTGATGGTGAAGAAAGCTAATGGAAAGTGGAGAATGTGCGTAGACTTCAGCGACTTGAACAAAGCATGTCCCAAGGATAGTTATCCTCCGCCACGCATTGATCAATTGGTGGACTCTCTGCTGGCCTTCAATTTGCCGAGCTTCATGGATGCCTTCTCGGGATATAATCAGATCAAGATGGATGAAGGCGATCGGGAAAAGACTTCCTTCATTACCACCAAGGCTTGTTTTGCTACAAAGTGATGCCCTTCGGCTTGAAGAACGCAGGGGCAACTTATCAAAGGTTAGTGAATCACATGTTTCGTCCACAAATAGGACGGAATGTGGAGGTTTATGTCGACGACATGCTTGTGAAGAGCATAGACGAGGGAAGCCATCTAGGCGACCTACAGAAACCTTTGAAACACTTCGGCGATATAAGATGAAGTTAAACCCAAGCAAGTGTGCATTCGGAGTATCGTCGGGAAAGTTTACGGGGTTCATGGTCTCGCAAAGAGGAATTGAGGCAAATCCGGACAAGATCCAGGCTATATTGAACATGGAGCCACCGAAGAGTATCAAGGAAGTCCAATCCCTCACGGGACGAGTTCTTTGCTTTGAATAGGTTTGTTTGAAAGCCACAGATAAATGTTTACCTTTCTTTAAAGTCCTCGGGAAGGCATTTGATTGGACGGACGAATGCCAAAGGGCCTTCCAAGACCTGAAGGACTATCTCACAACTGCCCCATTATTAAGTCCATCCGTGCAAGGAGAATCGTACCTATACTTAGCGGTGTCCCCACACGCCGTAAGTTCGACTTTAATTAGAGAAGAGGGGAAAATACAAAAACCGGTGTACTACACTAGCCGGGCACTCGGAGGAGCAGAGGGAAGATATCCGCTCATGGAGAAATTGGCTTTTGCGATAACGGCTTCCAGGAAGTTAAGACATTACTTCCAAGTTCATGTCATCAATGTCATGACGGACCATCCGCTTAAGAAGGCAATGAACAAACTGGAATCCGCGGGGACGGTCGATTGTGGACAGTTGAACTTAGTGAATTCGACATTCGGTACCAACCGAGAAATGCAATAAAGGCTCAAGCCCTAGCAGACTTCATCAGAGTTCACTCCAAATTACGAAGACCTGGGGAAGGAGAGTACAATAACAAATGGGTCATCCATGTAGATGGATCGTCTACATTATATCTTTGGAGGAATAGGAGTTGTTTTGCGATCGCTTAAGGGGACAAATTGAAATACAAGGCCCGTCTGCAATACCGGACTACTAACAATGAAGTGAAGTATGAAGCCCTTTTAAAAGGGTTGGAGCTGGCCAAATCCGTAGAAGCGGACTCAATACTTGTCCTGGGAGACTCTCAATTGGTCATAGGCCAAGTCAATGGGACATGTGAAGCCAAGGAAGACAGAATGAAGAAATATCTAAGGAAGGTAGTACGCCTTGTGAAGAAATTCAAAAAGCGATTTTGTTCAAATCCCAAGGGAAGAGAATGTGGAGGCAGATACTCTTGCGAAGGAAGCATCTGCGAATGAGGCGATGGACGAAATGGATGATGTACACTACATGCCGAGTATAGACCTTCCAGAATTGATGCAGATAGAGGGAGAAGGAAATTGGATGACCCCAATAGTATCTTACTTAAAGGACGGAAGGCTTCGAGAAGAGAAGGACGAAGCTAGGAAGCTCGGGGTCAAGTCGGCCAGGTATGTGCTTATGGACGAAGTGTTATATAAGAGAGGTTTTTCCCAGCCTCTCTTAAGATGTTTGGCTCCGGACGAGGCAAATTACATCTTTGAGGAGGTTCATGAAGGAGCATGCGGGAACCATTCGGGAGCCAGATCACTCGTCCATAAAGTCATCCGTAGCGGATTCTATTGGCCAACCATCAGGCGATGCTAAAGCATATGTCAAAGTATGTGATCAATGTCAACGCTTTAGCAACATTCCCAGGACAGCCAATGAGAATATCTCACGCCAATGATGGCCCCTTGGCCTTTCGCACAATGGGGACTAGATATTTTGGGGCCCTTTCCGACTGGAACTCGGCAAATGAAGTTTTGGTGGTAGGAATAGATTACTTCACAAAATGGGTGGAAGCCGAACCCTTAGCCAAAATTACGCAGTGAGAATGTCAAGAACCGTGCGGAAGAACATTGTATGCGATTCGGAGTACCTAGAGTACTAGTGTCGACAATGGACGACAGTTTGACAACACACCCTTTGGAATTTTGTGAACAACTTGGAATGAAGAACCATTACTCCTCACCCTCCCACCCACAGGCCAATGGCCAGGCAGAAATAGCGAACCGATCCTTGTTGAAGATCATCAAGACTCAGCTCGAAGGGGCAAAGGGAATATGGCCGGATGAATTACCAGGTGTTTTATGGGCTTATAGAACGACAGCGAGAACTCCAACAGGAGAAACTCCTTTTAAGCTAACCTACGGAAGCGAGGCGGTGATACCAGCAGAAGTACACATGACGAGCCACGGGGTGAGGAAGTATCAAAGCGAAGAAAACGAGGAACAGCTCCGTCTTAACCTTGACCTTATGGACGAGGTCAGGATGGATGCAGAACAAAGGACTGCAAGGTACAAAAATCTCATGGCAAGACAATATGATACTATGGTGAAGCCTAGGCGTTTCAACATCGGAGATCTTGTCTTGAAGAGGGTTACCTTGGCAACAAGAAACCCGGCCTACGGGAAACTTGGCCCAAATTGGGAAGGACCTTATAGGGTTATCAACTGCAAAAGGCAAGGATCCTACTATTTGGAAGCTTTGGATGGGCGGAGGCTGGAACACCCTTGGAATGTTGAGCACCTCGGGAAGTACCATCAATAAGTGCGACTCTTCACCAGTGTCCTTGGACGAGATGTATGGACGAGAAGAAGTGTTTACTCTTGTCAAGTGTTTTTAAGTATTTTAATAATCCCCTAGAAAGTACATTAGTGTTTTCACTTTTGTGCTATTCATGGATGAGTTGGTTTGTATTTTTAATTCAATAAGGCACTAGCTAATGAGCATGTGCCATGCACGTGGACGAGTGTTTACATAAGTTTGGATTTTCAAATATATATATATTGTTTTCAAGTATATTATTGGAATCCTTATATGTTCATTCAGATTGATCCCAAAAAAGAAAGCAAGCATGGACGAATGAAATCCTTGGACGCAAGGATATATCGTCCATAAGCCTTCCTCCAAAGGAAAGATGAAAAGGTACATCCGTCCAAAGCAAGAGACAAGATGAAACCTAAACTGAAAATTAAGCCAGGATCCATCCGTCCAGAACATGGGACGAGGTGAAACCTAACCTGAAAATGAAACCGAGGTTCATCCGTCCAGAACATAGGACGAGATGAAACCCAAGCTAAATGCAAAGCAAGTTTCATCCGTCCAGAACATAGGACGAGATGAAACCCAAGCTAAATACAAAGCAAGTTTCATCCGTCCAGAACATAGGACGAAATGAAACCCAAGCTAAATATAAAAGCAAGTTTCATCCGTCCCGAACATGGGACGAGATGAAAAGGGCATACTCGTCTAGACCCCATGACGAGATGAATTCCCAAAAGTGTTCGTCCGAGACGCGGACGAGCAAAGACTTCAAAACTAGCTTAACAATCCATTACATTGGACGAGAAATCGCTAAAAAGTCTAATCGTCAAGGGCGACAAAATGATCGTCCATAATTTTGGAATGACGAAAAATCTAGTCAAAAGGAATCAATTTACTTTATCTTGGTGATGTAATAAAATTCACCCCCATGCCCAAGACGAGGTGAACTAAATTCCTAGATGGACGAACCACACTGCTGATATGAAAATAAAAATTTTATACATAAAGCTGGAAACGTATATATTCAAACACAATGGAAGTAAAAATAGAAGTATTCATTTCTTTCATGAAATTCAAAGGGTGGACGACCAACGTCCAAAAACCCCTTTAGTTTTGAATATGTATATTAAACTCGTCCATAATCCTGGACGAGATGATTGTACTTGCATGAACTTTAAAATAAAAGAAAAAGAAGTAAAAAGCCCAAAACAACGGGCACTTCCATGAAAAGGCAAATAAAAGTAAATTTTCAAAAGAAATAGATTTCACTTGGGCAAGTTCGTCTTAGGGTCGTCCTGAGTGACTTCGGTGTTAGCATCGTCCATGATATTGACGTCCTCGGAACTCGTCTGCAACATGGAACTCTCTGTAGCAAGAGGAAGCTTGAAGGAGTTGAAGTCCAAATCGGGATATGCGTCTTTGGCATCAGCACGGAAGTCTTCATAGCCAGCTGCATAGTGACTGTCTAGACGATTCTTATACTCGTCAGACTTCTTGAAGTCAGCAATTGCCTCTTCACGTGCCTTCTCCAAAGACGAGGTAAGCTCTGAAACTTGTCCTTCGAGATGGACGATGTGGGTATCCTTCTCTAAGTTGTCGACTTTGAGCTCCTCCACATCGTTCTTGAGCTTCGTCTCACTTCCCAGCAGACGATTAAAGTCCTCCGTCAACCTAATGACCTCCCCCTTCTTGGATAAAACCTCATGGCTTAGCTCCTTAACCTTCTCTTTGGCCGTCTTAGCATCTGAAGCAAGCTCCTTGGCTTAACAAAGGTTCTTTGTATAAAACTTTGACATAGCTTTGTATTTGGACGAAAAAGAGTTAGATATTTCATTCAAGATAAAATGTTTATACACAAGGACGAGGAATAAACTTACCTTGAAAAGGTCATGGATGCGAGCGTTCAAACTCCTTCAGCGACATGTTGTAACATTCGTTAACTTCATGATCGGTGGCGATTCCTTTGAACGTCCTCCATGCGTAACCCTCGTCCAGAACCAAATTAGGTGGACGATCGGAGGACTCTGAAGGGCTTGGCTTATGAGAAGCTTTGGGAGGAGGGGGAGGAGGGACTGAACAGGATGAACTATTTGGACGGGCTCCACGTCTACCACAGGTTCATCCAAATTCACTGTTGGTGGAACGAACTTAGGAACCTTGGGAAGGGAAGTCTTACTTGACTTTTGCTTCTTGTGGCCACGACGACTAGGAAGGTCGTCTAGGTCCACAAGACTTAAGATTGGTTTAGACTTCCTCTTCCCAGCCTGGACGGAAGCCACTTTGTGAGTGAGGGGCAGACATCCTCGTCCCGGTAGCCACTGTTTTCTCTCTGTTTTCCCTCATCGTGCTTATCCCTAGGACGAGGAAAATTAATTAAAAAACATATATATATATATATATAAATAGATAAATAAATAAAAAAGGAGAGCTGAAATGACAAAGTATAGTGGACGACACTTACTTCGACGAGTGAGCTCTTTGTGACTTAAGTTCTCGGCGGTTGGGACTGGACCAAGTCCCCAAGTAGCTAGACGACTAAGGGTAACTAAGTCGTGGAAAGTCCTTCCTAAAAAGGTGCGAACCACTTCTATCCGGTCCAAGAAAAACTTGTCCAAGTGTGGACGAACGACAATTTGCATCACCAAGATAAAGGGTTAGACGAGTGACAGAAAAAATTTTTAAAGGACAAACAGGGTAAAATGGAAATAAAGACATACCCTCGGGACGAAGACGACCTAGAGGGCTGGTAAAAGGTGGGAAGAGGGGAATACCCACATCAGCTGGGTCCCCAGCCCAATTTCCAAAAATAATAAAAAATTCTTTTTTCCAAAGCCGGTCGGACGAACTACGGCCCGTTATTAAACTGTAATATGAACCTCTGGACGAGAATTGGTAGAACCTAGCAGATTTTTTGATCTCTAAGGGCTTATAGCAGTAAAGGAACTCGTCCATTGTAATTGGACGGTCCCCTTCCAATGCCTCATGCCATAATACTTGCATGGCTACAATCGTCCTCCAACCATTGGGATTGAGGTGGTTAGGCCCAATACCCAACCTTTGGAAGAGGTCTCTGCAAAAAGAGTTTAGGGGAAACCTAAGGCCAGCTAAAAGATAAGAAGCATATACCCCTAAGCCGGAGGAAGGGGTGCAACACCATTCTCCAACCTTGGGTAGACGAGGGTTAAGCTCTTTAGGGATTTGATATCTATCTACAAGAGTTTTTAACTTAGCACCGTCTAAGGTGGATGCTACCTCCGGGGCACAACTATAGATTACATCTTCTTCGTCCTCTTCCTCGTCTTGAGGAGGACTAGATGGTTGTCCGGGACGAACTAGCCCTAGATCCGAGAAAGCTGCCCTACGTTGTTGTTCTGAAATTCCTCTAAGGGAATGCCGGGAACCCCCAGACAGTAATGCTCGCCTCGAGGAATCACTACAGACGAACTATCTACACTACCCTCACTCTCAGAGCCGTCCAGGTAGTTGTCTATCTCTCTCTCTAAACTAGAAGATGAAGACATGTTTGAAATGTAGAAGACTTAAAATGAGAGCCTAAAAAAAAAAAAAAAAAAAAAAAGAAAAGAGGAAATACACGATGAAACTAGGACGAGAGCTAGACGAGAATCTTGGACGAATTGGCGAGAAGAGAGAATGAGGAAAAAGTGAGGGGCATGAAAGAGAATGTACTATTTATAGGCCCCAGCAACAGGGTCAACGAAACGACACTCGCCACTCAGAGATAGACACGTGGTGATCCTTTTGGGAAACGAGATCGACACGGTCGGCCAACCAACAGTTTCGCGACACGTGGCATAAGAAAAAGTGAAATTTGGTTAAAATCACAACGATGTCCTGGACGACCCATTGAACAAAGGGGCAACTGATAGAGAAGCGGAAAATAATCCATCTCCGGCTCGTCCAAACGGATCGTCCGAGCCTACAGTAGCGAGTTGATCCAAGAGTCAACCGAGAGAAGAAGGAGAAACGTCCATTGAACAATAGCGCCACTCTATAAGTTAGTCTCCCATGGATGACATGATCGTCCATCAAGGTCGTCCATGAGCAATCATCAGATATCCTTGGACGACCAAACAGTCCTACACCGGATGGACGAAAGCGCAACACTTGAATAAATTAACTTCCGCTGGCGGTTATAGTTTTTATATCTGTTGAGGCAGTTAACTCCGGATCTGTTGGCTTCCACAAATCCTGGGGAGGTTATTGGACAAATAACCGTCCCAGGCTCCCTATATAAGGAACTGGTCCGAACCCGACAGCGGTAAGATTCTCTCTGAGACAATTTTCCAAAATACTTGGAACTTCTTTCTCTACGAGTCTAACTTCTCCATCGGAGGGGGTTCGACCGGTCTTCTCCAGTCTCCTCTTTGATCGAGTCTTCTTCCTTGCAGGCCATCAACCGTTTCTATAGCCCACCGAAGCCAGGCCATCCACCTCACCGATTCGGAGCGATATCAATAGTAAAATTTACCCTTTATGTGAGATGAAAGAGTAAACCTCAATCTACTATATAGATAAAAGCACCTAATAATTCTTTTTTTTACAACTTGCTTGAACTTTTTGTTTTCTCCCGGGGAGAAGTCTATGTCCTCATTCCTCTTTACACGGAATATTAATTTGATATGTACCTCATTGTTCAAGTAAATCAATGACTACATTATGGTTGGTAACATATTGGAATGCTAGCTTAGTAGCTGTATATGATTATATAATAAGATGCAATTTGGTTAATTGGAATGCTAGCTGTATGGGACTATAATAATATGCGACTTGTTGATCTAATATGACAAATTGGCAGGTGAGCAGTGTCTACTAATATCGATCGTATCATATATTATGAAACTTGTTATTGACATACCGGAGTCATTACGCAAGAGTTAGAAATAAATAAATAAAAATAAAAATTGATACAAAAGATGGCAAAATTACCATAATCTAAGCAAGAGTTAGAAAAAAGAGACTTCCAAATCTCATCAATTGTCTTTCTCTTGGGAAATGTCTCCTTTGCTATGAAAGAGTTGATTGCATTCTAGGATAAAGAGGACCACATTTTATTCTATTTTCAAAAATTAAATATATTTGAACATAGAAATCTATTTCATGAAAACAATGATTTTATAATCTTATCACAACACATGTTAACATAGTATATCTCAACAGACTATCTAGGGATGGTTACATGTATTTTTGTGTACTATTTTATTATATCCAAAATTATGTTTTCTTTCACTTCATTAAGTAACATGTTTATTATACTATTTTATCGATATTATTTTATTTCTTTAGGATTCCTCCTCAACATGCCAAATATGGGAGAAATTTATCCATGTCATACCAAAAAAAAGTAGAAATTTTTAATAAAAACAAGCATCTTAACGAGATGAAGGTCATCAAGGTGGAAAAATGTGAAGGATTATTTTATAATATTTAAATGAATAATAACATAGATTACTTTGTACACAACTTGCATATAATTAGATAGAAAGCTTGAAGCATTTCCCTCTCTCTCTCTCTCTCTACCAACTGGCTCTATTCTATTCCCGTTGTAGTTAGGCTTGAAATAATTAATTATTCAGTAATATAATTAAGTGTTAGATTAAAGCTTGTAGAATGAGTAAACTTGATTAAGTCAAACAAACTTTCGAAAATCACACTGCTTTTTGGTTTATTAGGACATTTTCATCTCATATAATCATCCCGACTTCATCATCATCATCATCATCATCATGGCTTCTTAAAGATTGTGCATGATATATGATCCTTTTCACACGGTATACCCACATGCCATGATGTTAAAAGTCAACATGTTTGACGAAAATTAATTTAATTATAATGGTAGGTGATTGTGGTCACGTGACTCTCTCACATATAACGTGTAGAGCAAGCTGTATATATACATATATAACGAGCAAGTGGTTCCTCCCCTCCCTCCCCCCCAAAAAAAAAAAAATAGCAAGTTGTCCCCCCAAAAGTCTACACGTTCTCTCCCTCTCCCTTGTCTTATCTCTTGTAATTTTTTCTACCAAAGGTCTACACGTTCTCTCCCTCTCCTCACCTTCCTCCATGGCCGAACCATTGAAGGTCCTTTATCCTTACCACCACCTCATATCACCTCCTCAATAAGTTGAATCCATCAAGTATGATCTTCCATGAATTTCGGCTACCCTAAATTAAGATTTTAAGGTAAGTTTCCATAGACCCACTTTCTTGATTATTTCATTTATGGCTCAATGCTTGTGTGGAGTTTATCTAATGGTTGAGGATAACTCTTTGGTAGTGGTACTATGATTTTTTATGGGTTTTGAGGTATGGGTGTGTGATGGTATTACGGGTATTCAATCATGGAGGTTTTGGGCACCTTGGTTTATTTGAGAGAGGAGGAGCTGATTTTTGAGTGTTTTACGATGATTTTTCTATTTTGAGTTGTGTCGTGGGAATATAACTTTTGACATGTGAGAAGTTGAAGAAAATAATAATCTTTTGTCCCAATTTCTTTATCTTCGAAAAGTAGGAAGAGAATATCATTTATTGTCTTATAAAAATTATAAATTTATAAAATTACCTTTAAATAAATTTATCAATTTTGTTATAAAGTGTTATTTTTAATGAAGCAGCTAGAAAGGTGTCCAATTAAATTGACTTTTTAAAATATTAGTTAGTTTTCTTTTCAAATAGTTTTGAAAATAGAGTAGGAGTATGATAGTAATATTAGTAAATTAATATTTTTTATTTTAAAAAATGAGACAATATTTTGGAACATCTCAAAATAGAACAGAGGACAAATAAACTAGGACAAGGATAGTAACTATTATTTATTTGCTTTAGTGGTGTGAGAATGTGCTTATTGCATGTTATGTGTTTGATTTATTTTTAAAAACACCGAACAATTGTGCCTTTTTGTTTTGCCCGTTAAGTGTCAGTATCTACTCACTATTTCACATAAGATATATGTACCAAAACAACAAACTTTTGTTGAGAAGAATAACATTAGCAAAACGTGTAAAGAAATCGTTTAGTATTAATATTACTACCATTGGTATGGCTTGATTCTTGGACCTTTTCACTATTTAACCAAAAAAAAAAAAAATCAACTTACAAATAGCAATTTTAGAGAAGAAAGATGAAAGATAAGAAGTTGAGAAGTTTTCTTTTTTTTTTTTTTTTTTTTTTTTGAGATGATATAAACAGAAAACATATGGGATGGCAAAGGAAGGAGTGGAAAGGCAAAACTTACAACACTAGCACTTACAAAAATGGCATAAATTGAGAAGAAGTTATCATATGAATATGAACCATTATTTATACCCAAAATATTATAACTCTTTAATAGACACATTTTCAGTTAATAAACACGTTTTCGGTCAATAGGTCAGCCGTAACAAACTTTACAAAATATATATAAATATATATATATATATATATATATATATATATATTACTATGCAATGTCCATGTAAAAGGTATTAATCAGGAAAAAGAATATATAAATTAAAATAAAAATCTCAATTCACACAGATACGTTCAGGTACAACAATCACAAAGATTCAAAGTTGTTGTTTATATATCAATAGCCAAGAATAATAATAATGAAATATTATACTATTCAAATCAACGAATCAAAAAGAAACAGTATAAATAGAACGCCTTTGCAATATTAAGATTCTCAACGCCCAATAAGTGATATAAACAACTTCTTGTAAACAACTTTTTATATATAAAAGGCTATAGAGAAATATATGCAATATAAGCAACAAAACTATAGCGATCTCAATAATCAAAATTTGCTTTTTGAATCTAAAGCAGACGGTTAAGTTTCAAAAAAGTTCTACAATGACGGTTATAAAATAATAACGTCCAGGAGTCTGGCCAAACCGAAGTTTTTTTTTGAAAATGTAAGTCAATATTTAAAGAAATCCACTATAAAAATATTGAACAGTTGTGGCTTTTCATTTTGTGCATTAAGTTTTAGTATCTACTCACCGTTTCACATAAGATGTATATATTAAAACTAAAAACTGTCATTAAGAAGAAAAGTATCGGTAAGGCATAGAGAAGAGAATAAAAATTTTAGAAGAATAGCATTCGTAAAATGTGTAAAGAAATCGTTCAGTATTATTGTTGCTACCGTTAGTATTGCTTGATTCTTGGAGCTTTTCACCATTTAACCAAAAAAAAAAAAAAAAAAAACCCAACTTACAAATAGTAATTTTGAAAAAGGTTCACAAGTTTCTTGTGTTTAAAAAAAAGATGAAAGAGAAAACGTCAAGAAGAAGTTACCAAAAGAGTATGAACCACTTTTTATATCCCAAAGGATTATGACCCTTCAACATGCTTCTTTTCATTCAATGTACACATTTTCGGTCAATAAACACATTTTTATTCAATAGGCACATTTTCAGTCGATAGGAACATTTCCATTCAATAAGTACATTTTTATTCAATAGGCTATTTTCATTCAATAGGCACTTTTTATATATATCCAATATGAAGAATTATGACCTTTCAATATTGACCTTTTAGTATATCCAATTTAAAGGGTTATGACCTTTCAATAGGCACTTTTTGGTATATATATTATAACCTATCTTGTATATATCTATATATAAAACATAAACTACACTAGAGAAGCAATATTATGTCTCTTATTCTTTTCCACAAAAACTAATATATAAAAAACATTGCTTTTTTATTTTATTTTTTTTTTCCCTTAAACTTATCTACTAATAACTATTCCGTGCATTGCATGGTTAGTGACTAGTTTAACTAATGTTTATTATGGATTGTTCTTTGGTTTGGTGACCAAAATAAATTCATGTGACTCGCTACTCTATTTAACAATGACGTGTATTGATCCTAGGGATTTCTTGTGTGCTTGTGTGATTTCCTACTTTAATAGGGAATAGGTCCTTACTATAGTCTAACCAAGCTAGGCTTTAGGCCATTTGGTTGGATTTTTAGAGTATCTTTATGATTAATTGGAGATAAGTGTGATGATGTACTTGGTGATGGGCGTTATTTTTGCTTGATGTTTGCATTTCTAGGTTTCAAGGTGCTTGGTGATGGACCTAGTAATTTGAGTGGTTGATTGTGTTGTGCCCAATTGAGGTAAAATTGAATTGGACTTCCGAGGTAAGTGGCTTCTTAATGAGATTTTTTTAGGAACATAATCATATTGCATGAAACGTTGTTTTGGGTTAAACACATTTTGAAAAATTATTTATGGAACTATGTTTTCCTAAAAAGTGTCATCTTGTGATCCTACCATAAATGATTATATATGAAAAGCGCATCATGTTTAATATTTGTATATGGGAAAATGCATGAATATTTGGCATAGAAAAGACAAGCATCTTTGAATTCCTTTGATAATGGATTTCATGGATTTATGGTATCATTTAAAAATACTAAAAACGCTTCTTATTTTGTATTATTTGGGAAATTGATGCAAAATATTTTTGACAAGAAATTGTTTTGAGGACTTTGAGAATATTGTGGATATTTGGTTATTGAAATATTTTATGAAACTACTTGAAAGTGGACCATGTATTTCAAACACATTAACTTGTGAGCTTTTGATGTGGGTTTGCCCTTGTGCTATAATATTGGTGATTATCTTATCTTTGTGACGATGGCTGTGTGATGTGTGATTACCCTGTCTTTGTGATGATGAGCTAATTTAGAGCCTCTCACTTTGCATGATGCGGGTAAATCCTTGGGTGTGTAGGTGAGGCCACTGCCCATAGGGCCAAAAGATCACATGCAAAAGGGGTACCGCATGACACGTCATTCCCCGCCCTTCACGAGGGGAAGAGGTAATCCTTGAGTGTGTAGATGAGGCTACATAGAGCCAATAGACCATATGCAAAAGAGGTACTATATGGCGCATTATTCCATACTACCCATGGGGGGAAAGTGTAATGATCCTAGTATCCCACTTAGATTAAGTATAAGCTTAATTATGTGTTTATAAGCTCTTGGGCACCTTTCCCTTGCAAGTCAATTTTTAAGGGTGAGTTCTACCCATGGGTTCCTAACAGAGTGAGGTAAATCATTGAGGGTGTGGGTGAGGGTTTTGCCCATAGGGCCGATAGATAACATGCCAAAAGAGGTACATATCATGCAATTGTGTCCGGGTTCTGACTTGTTTGTGGCGGTATGTCTTGGTGACATATCCGTCTTTGTGGCACTTTGTCACATGGCCTTGGGTGAGGTTTTTGGTTTTGAAATAATATTGGATATTTTTTTGGCTCACAGTGAATAATATGTAGTTTCATAATTATTTTGGGAAACTTGGTGCTACATTATTTCTATCATTCTTGTCGTGTTGTTGATGAAATTGATTTTGTAGAAATTAAATGGAAATTCCTAAAAAATTGCATGTTTTATAAAATGCTCATTATCATGAAACTTGCATTTCCCCTACCCTCGTTAATTATGCTACTTATTGGGCTCTAGCTTATCCTACTCTTTCACAATTTTTCAGATTAGTTAGTTATACCTCAAGCATGGAGCTTTCCTTGTTAGTGGTGGTTGGATTGCTATGCTAAATGGCAAACTAGTGTTATAAATGGTTAGTGACTCAGTCTTGCTAATTTTGAAGAGGCCATAGTTAGTTTAATTGGAGGTTAAATTCTTGAAGTTGTAAGCCTTGGGTGTGCGAATCCTAGATTTGTTGGTGGAGGTCTATGATCTTGTGTTGATTCATTTGGAGTTTCAAAAAAAAATTCATGTATTTTGGAGGCACGTGATATGTAGTTGTATGTTGTAATTATGTGATAGAGCTCTGACATATATTGTGGAGAGGTCAGTTTATTTATTTATATTTATCATAAAGAAAGAGAGAAAAAAAATTCCTTTTGATGGTTCCTTTTCTCATGCTTTGAACTCTTTTAGGTTTGGGGCGTGGAGCGTGACATACAGAGCAAGCTGTATATATATAACCAGATTCATGCTTTGAAATATGGAAAAAGAAGTGCCAAAAGGGTAGGTTGACTAAAGTCATACAAAGAGGGTGTTACCAATTCTTGCGAAGTGTGAAGTAATATTCAAAGCTTCCATTCATCTTCTCTCTGGTGAAGAGCAATGGCAGAGTCTGTTGTCTCCGGTGTGGCGACAAGGCTTGGTAACTTGCTCGAACAAGAAGCAAAATTCTTGTATGGTGTGAGTGATCAAGTTCAGCAGTTACAAACTGAGCTTAAACGGATGCAATCCTTTTTAAAAGAGGCAGATGCAAGGCAACACGAATCAGAGATTGTAATGCAGGGCGTTGCAGAAATGAGAGATCTTGCTTATGATGCCGAAGATATTATTGCAACTTACGCCCTCAAAGTTGCTTCCAACAAGGAGGTGGCGTACAAAAGGCCCTCAAGAGGTTCGCTTGCATCTTGGGTGAAGGAATTACAGTGCACCAAGTAGGGTCAAAGATTGCAGATATCATGACGAAACTTTCTAATTTGAGAAAGAGTTTCGAAGACAATGGCATAAGAGAATCAATAATGCAAGGACGCGGACCAAGTGCATTGAATGAGACGCAACGAGAGCGAATGGAAACTTATCCTCATCCTGAACGTATCGTTGTTGGGTTGGAAGATGATACAAATAAATTGGTGGCGTTTCTATTGAAAGAGGAGGGAGTTGCTTCAATATGTGGTATGGGTGGTCTGGGAAAGACCACTCTTGCCAAGATGGTTTATAATCACCATCAAGTCAAGCGGCACTTTGACCGCCGTGCTTGGGTATATATCTCTCAACAATTTCAAACAAGACGGGTTTGGGAAGACATTCTGATTAGCCTTCTCTCTCCATCTAAAGATCAAAGAGACGATATCCGGACCTTGAACAATGCAATGCTCGTTGAGAAAATTCGTCAAGTTCAACAGGAGCAAACTTGTTTGGTGATTCTAGATGATATTTGGAAAATTGAGGATTGGAACATTATACGTGAAGTCTTCCCAATGGAAAATACTGATAGTAAAATTTTGCTTTCCTCTCGTAATAAAAATTTGGCTTTGTATGTGGATCCTAGAGGTCTTCATGAACTACGATGTCTAAATAACGAAAAGAGTTGGGAATTGCTTGAGAAGATCGCAATATCTTGGAGATCAGGTAAAATTTTATTCTTTTTAGAAAAATTAATTTGATGAAATTTTATATAAAAAAAAATAATAATTTGAAGAAAAAGAAGATTAGTTGCTGGTGTTGCACGCATAAAACATATTTCGCGTGAACTTACTACTAATGCCCATATAAAGCAGACTTAATCAATAAAAGCATGAAAAGAAAAAAATAATAATAACTTGTAAATGATAAATTTATCTAGATCTGAGTTTTTTATATGTTATGTGTGTGTAGCCAATATTTATTTGGTGCATGTGTTCAATGTATAAACTAATTAAATCCAAACTTTTGAACAAAATATAGCCTCAAGGAAAGGAAAAAAGAGGGTCCTATTTCAATGTTTTTTTTTTTTTTTTTTCCTTTTTTTTTGAGAAGCATATTTCAATTTGTTTCGGTATGGTTAACTTGCATTTGATGACAACAAAACATAAAACTTCAATATGACTCTTTCTCTAAAATTTTTTAACAAGAATTTTTAACAAGGGTACGTAAATGCTAGTTTTATATATTATTTTAACAATAGATGAATTAATGCATGCATATAGGCTCATTAAAACCCATTGTACAAACTTTAATTAATATTTAACTAATAAATAGAAGTAATTTCATTTGGACTGGAAGACCATTATTTATTTTGAGGGAGAGAGAGAGAGAGAGAGAGAGAGAGAGAGGGGGTGGAGGTGGGGGAAGGAGATGCTATATTCTTGGTTTTGAGGGGCTTTAAAATATTACTATAAATTTGGAAAATTCTTTGACGAAAAGGTAGAATAGAAAATCAAGTTTTAACACTTTTAGAAGAGTGATGGAAAAGAAAAGAAAGTTATTTGGGTGTAAATATTTTGTTATATATGAGAAAATAACATATGGTCAATCAAATCACATAGACACATGCATATTTTTTCATGTATAAAGTGTGTGTATATATATATATATATATATATATATATATATATATATATATATATATTTAAGGTATATAATTAGTTGGCTCCCTAGAAATTTCTAGCTCCATGCTCTTGAAGTGGACGGGCCTCTCCTAGTCTCTACGAGGCCCCTATTAGTGCTAGACTGAAACAATATAATTAAAAGTTTAAACAAATTTTGTCACCCCAAATATAAAATTGACAAATGGCCTAACTTAAAGTTCAATAAAGTAGTAGCCTAAGCCTAAGGGTTTTATTTATTTGTTTTTTTAAGGAAAGCCCAAGTTTGTGCTGTGTAATTAAACAATATATTATTAAAGTAAATGGATTTATTTTCATGTACTAATTATTTATAGGTGTCGTAAAAATTATTTGTGAGGAATAAATTTTTATGATTAGTCTTATAAGATTTTGTATAAGAAATAATTGAT
This sequence comes from Quercus dentata, assembly GCA_028216015.1. Taxonomy (NCBI): domain Eukaryota; kingdom Viridiplantae; phylum Streptophyta; class Magnoliopsida; order Fagales; family Fagaceae; genus Quercus; species Quercus dentata. The sequence goes on along the minus strand of CP116454.1, from coordinate 54,609,514 downwards.
TTAAAATATGATATTCTTTTTCAAATTGAATTTCTTTTGCAATGATTGAAATGAAATCTAATAAAAAATAAAATAAAATTTGACAACAAACAATCAAGAGTATATAAAATAATTGTACACTTACATTAGTGGAAACAATTAATTTTTTTTTCAATTCACTCAAACAAAAGATTCATATTCTTAATAAATTAATTTTAACCGTTTGTAATTCCACTCTCTTAGTGGAAAAAAAATCCGTTTTTTTTTTCACTTTCTAATCACATGTAAATGGTTTAGTCCTTAAAAAATGTATAAAAATGAAATTTGATATTGACCTAGAGTATGTATAGATGAGCTAAAAGCCTTATATTAGTACAGTTCATACGGATAGAGCAAACTTCTCCAAGTGGTTCATCTCTAGGCTTTCAAATCTTAAACTATAGATTGATGTAATCTATATCTATATATATCAGAAAGTTAAAGTATAGTATTTATTGTTACTACATTTTTATTGAGTCACATCTGCATAGTCTTCCGTTCCATTCGATCTAATTCAATGATGCTTTGGGAGGAGATGTTTGTGTAGAAAGAGGATCTACTTTATTGACAATTATGTCACTTTCTCAGTGTAATGTTTATAGATTACGATAAAATTACATTTTTTTTTTTTTTTATGTTGTTAAAGTCTTGTTTCTTTTTCTAATATCAATGATTAAGTTACTTGTATTTGCTTCCTCTTTAAACCATTCAAGACTTATAGAGGATGAATCGTTTGTAAAGAACACTAGAAACAAATTTTAACAACACGCTACATAATTTACAAAATATCTCGCCTTATATAATAATTGAATGCAAAATGTATCATGTTTGCTTTAAAAAAAATTCAAAGAACAAATATAGAGAGCTTAATTTACAAAACCTAATATATCATATCAGCAATATTTTGTTTCCATAAAAAGAAACTATATTTTGTTAGAAAATAATTACATCATTTTAAGAAGGATTTAAGATTAATACTTATAAGTCTCCCCTACTATTTTCATTTTCTACTTAAGAAAAAAAATCATCAAATTTGTAAGCACATTGCAGGGTTCTACTACTAGCTATTTTTATTGCTAACGTTGTAGCTAGTTGTGGTATTTCAAGAAGAAATTATATTATTTTTTCATTAAAAAAAAATGATATTAGTGTTTTGTTTGTTTTTGGTTTTCCAGACTCTATAATGAAAGTTAAGATGGAAAAGTTAGGGAAAGAAATGATTGGATATTGTGGGGGTTTACCATTGGCCATCACTATACTTGGAGGTCTTTTAGCCGCAAAGCAAATAGAAGAATGGGAGGATGTTCTTAGACATGTCAAATCATACCTTTATGAACAACCAGACTTACGGCTTACCAAGGTAATGGGATTAAGTTATGATGATTTGCCTTGCCACTTGAAACCATGCTTTTTATATTTAGCCCATTTCCCAGAAGATTTTGAGATACCAAGAAAGGAATTGACTCGTATGTGGATGGGAGAAGGCTTTATATCACAAATTCAGCACAGAGGCGGAAGAGAGGATACAATGGAGGATGTGGGAGAGAGATATTTGCAAGAGCTAGTGCAAAGATGCATGGTTCAAGTGGGGAAAATTGGTTCACTTGGAAAGATTAGAACTTGCCGAATCCATGATCTTATGCGAGAATTTTGTGTATCAAAAGCCCAACGGGAAAATTTTCTCCAAATCACCAATATTCCTTCCACGGAAGAAAGTAATGCACGTATTGGTAAAATTCGAAGACTTGCAATCAATTTGAAATCAAGTGATAATTGCCTCGAGGGGATTAAATTCAATAAATATCTTTACCTTAGGTCTCTTCTCTACTTTGTTCCTCATGACAATAATTTGTATCTTAAAGAATCTTATTTCAAGAAAATCAGGTTACTCAGAGTCTTGAATCTAGAAAATTTTCAATATTATTGTGGAAACTTACCTGATGACATTGGATATCTCATCCACTTGAGATTTTTATCTTTGAAAAATACCAAGATAGAAATCCTGCCATCATCTATGGGCAATTTGAAGTGCTTGGAGACACTAGATTTGCGGTCTCAAGAATATGGTATGAAAGTGCCAAATGTGTTTAAGAATATGAAACAGTTGAGGCATCTATATCTACCCATTTATTATCGGGTAAGTGAAAAGTTGGAATTGTCTAGTCTTCATTATTTGCAGACATTGGTGAATGCTATCCCTGAAAGTATCCACATTCCCTCAAGTTTTAGATTCAACTGTCTTCGATCTCTTCGCACGACGACTTTTTTAAATGAATGGGAATGGGATTCAGATGTAGTACAAGTAGTATCAAGTTGTCCTGATATATATAAGCTAAATCTACACCGCTTAATAAAGAAGCTCCCAAAAGCTCACCAATTCTCTCCAAATTTGGCCAAGTTGACCTTATGGAGAACTGGTCTTGAGGAAGACCCAATGGAAACATTAGAGAAGTTGTCAAACTTAAAAATCCTCCGCCTTCTTTTTAATTCATTCTTAGGAAAGAATATGGTTTGTTCTCAAAGAGGATTTCCTTTGCTTCAATCTCTTGTCCTTTCTGAATTGAGATATTTAGAGGAGTGGAGGGTGTATGAAGGAGCCGCACCCAATCTTTTACATTTGGAAATTAGAGAATGCTGGTGCTTGATGACAATTCCAAATGGATTGAGTTTCATTGCAACCCTCCAGAAATTGGAGATCAATGACATGCCAAAGTCATTCAAAGATAGGCTTGACGAAGGAGGACCTGATTTTTACGAAGTCCAACATGTCCCTTCCATTGTATTTCAACAATGTGACAGAGAATGATAATCTTTGGCTAACAAGGTACATCAATGAATTCTTGCACTCACATTTTTGAAATATTTTATGGTGCTTCTTTTGTTTCAAATCTCTCCCCAATTAATTCAATTTTTTTCCTAAATAATATTGGAAAAGGTTTATCTCCAAACTTGTATGGAGCCTTGGGCTCCAACTACTAATAAGAAGATGACATATATATCGTCATATATAATATATAATTCACTTGGTTGAGTTAAGTGTAGGGCTGTAAATGAACTAAGCCGTTCATAAATAACTTGGATTTGGCTTGATAAAAAGTTTGTTCATGTTTGTTTGTTTATAAATAAGCCAAGTTTAAGCTTTAGTTTTAAACTTGTTTAATAAATGAGCCGAGCTTGAATAAAAAATATTGTTCATGAACAAGCTTGTGAATGCCAAGACTCGATACAAAAGAAACAAAGCAAGTTGAGCCTAGGCTTATTTATGAGTTTGGTAATAAAATTGATATGAGCTTGACAAGTAAACTCATATCCTTCTAAGACTTTAATTAATTATAAGTTGAGACCACTCATCTAAACCAAATAGGCTAGATAATAAATTTGATATAGGCTTGATAATATACTTGCGTTGGATTTCAAGCTCAAAAACATGATATTGAGCTTGAGTAAAAAATATTGTTCATGAATAAGCTCGTGAACGCCAAGGCTCGATACAAAAGTAACAAAGCAAGTTGAACCTAGGCTTATTTATGAGTTTAGTTATAAAATTGATATGAGCTTAATAAGTAAACTCATATCCTTCTAAGACTTTAATTAATTATAAGTTGAGATCACTCATCTAAACCAAATAAACTAGATAATAAACTTGATATAGGCTTGATAATATACTTGTGTTCATGATATTGAGCCTGAGTTTGGGCTTGAAATTGAGCTTGAGTTTGGGCTTGGTGTTGAGCTCGAACTTGTTGACTAATGAATTAAGCCAAGTCGAGCCAAACTCAAATTTTTATACTTTATAACGAGCTCAAGTTTGAACATTATTTGTAGGCTTGTATCAAGCCCAAGCCAAGCTTGAACATTCTACTTTTTCTGTCGAGCCAAGTTTGAACATTCACTACTCAACAAAACTCAGCTCGTTTACAGTTCTAATTAAGTGAGTCATGTGTATTGCACTTGATAAGGATTAATGACATCTTCCTATTAGGTGCCCAGGACTCTAAATATATCTAGAGCCAAACTTTGTCCAATAATATTTAACAAAATTTTCCCTAATGCAGGGGTACTTCTTTTGATTAGAATGAAGGTCTTGTCTATCCCCCCCTCCTCTCCTCAATTTACATACTTATTTACTTTCTTTTCCGCTTCATTTTTGTGGTGGACTCTTATTTTTTGCCATGTTATCAATAAATTAAGCAATGAATTTTTATTAACAGCTTCTTCTCTCTCTCTCTCTCTCTCTCTCCTTTTAAGGGAGTCTTTCTACTCTTTTTTTTTTGGGCCTTCCTACTTTCTCATTTCATTTCCGTAGCATGAATATATAGGTTAACTAAATATGGTTCTAAGTGTCTGTTTGTCGAGATTATTTTTGCCAACTTATTTTACTATTCAGCTTATTTTTTTTATTATTCATAAGTCACACTGCACTTTTTGGTACTATTTATAAGTCATTGTATTATTTCAGTTAACTGTTACATTTATTTATAGTACTTTCAGCAAAAAGTTTTCAGTTTTAGCAAAATAAGCGAATTCTAAGTGTTCTTTAATGAGTACATGACTACAGCATACTTAATTTTATTTTTTTATCATTTATTTTTTTTATTTTTTTATTTATGTATTGGGTTTAATCATTTTAGTTAGTTGTCTCATTTCTTTTTCTTCAGGTGATCTGATCCATGGTGCCAAAGTTTCAGCTCTGCAACTTATACAAGTTCGTGTCTATTCTACAATTTGAAGAACTTGATTTCATAGTCTCATTAAACATATTCTCTGATGCGTACATGTAGTGGTGTCAAGAATTGTTTACTCGGCGATTGTACTCTGCGTTGCACTATTTTGTATAGTGGTTTGTTTGGAATGTTGTGTGTTTGTCTTAGTGCAGCTTTCTTTTTCTTTTTCTTATTTTGATAAATAGAGCGGCTTTCTTGTTCCTCTATGATTGCACTCTTTGTTCATTTATTCGGTTAATAAAAAAAAAAAAACCTATGTATCTTATTGAGCTGGGAATTGTGAGAGACTGCAACCTTGGCCTGTTTGATTTTTATAGCAGGCCAGTCCCACGCGAATGGATGAGATCGTGCTTCAACTTAGCTCGTTATTGATTGGTTACTAGCTTTAGCTTAAGATTGACAAGAAATTGTTGTTTGTTTACCCTGCTCATGTTGTTGCTGTGATAGTAATGAATTGTATTGAGTCCGAGAATACATTTGGGTTATGAAGCAAGAGAAATTCAAAAGGGGTAAAAATAGAGGTCCACATAGTATTGTAATTAGTAGGGACAAGTTAGCCAATACATATGAATGGCATCATGAGTTCAAAATATTGTAAAAAATTGACATCCAGACACTATTTTACAATAATGTTTGTAAGTTGTAACTTGGAGAGCTCTGCAGTAAGTCTACTTCATCCAAAGGTTGTAGAACTTCCTACCTTTATGTCTCTCAAGTTAATGTCAGGAGTGCTACATATATACATATTTACCTCTCATGTAAGTAGTTGCACAGAATTTGAAAGAGATGACTCTCAAACGATGTCGTATTACGCAAGTGACCAAATGCCTTAGACTAAACGATGTCATACCAATAAAAAGCCAAGTGTGTGGTAGACTGGTAGTGATGAGGAATCAACTTAAGTCAGTCACGTGTTTGTTACGTGCTTTTGTAGTTTTGTTAACATAAAGATTACTTTAGACACGTGGTTTATCTTGAGTGGTTGGAATTGATGATTTATGGGTTTGTTTTAACTAAGGATTTTGCTAACGAGTGCCCTAAGGGCACTCATTAGTAATCCATTTTAGAAAAATTTTGATACTATTTTTATGGGAAATGAAAAAAATTGTCAAAATATTAATTACTTTTTTTTCATTTCTTATAAAAAATTTCTTTAAATGGATTATTAATCGGTGTTCTAATGACACTCGTTAACATTTTCCTTTAATTAAGTGTCTTTTTTTTTCTTTTTCTTTTTAGAGCTGATGGTTTTTTTTTTTTTTTTTTTTTACTACTAATTAAGAGTCAATTACCCTGTATGATAGAGCATCTTATGCCTTTTGTTTTTGATCAATGAGAAAACCAATTTTATTTAGAGGAATCAAGTGTTCTAAAAAAATGTTATTTTAATTTGTCAAAAAGTTACATTTACAACAAGGATAGACCCAAGTGGGGGGCTGGGCCCTTAGCCTTTTTTATTTATTTATTATTATTATTATTATTTTTTTACATATGCTTTTTTTCTTTTTTCTTTTTTCATTTTTGTAGTGGGCTCCCTCTTCTAAAACTTTAGCCACTCGTCCACGATCAATCTAGCCAGCCTAGCACAACTAGCAACAATCTAGTCTATCCAACCCAAAAAAATAAAAATAAAAAACTATTTGATCACCAAAGAACCAAAAAATCATGTGTTATTGGAGAAGTCAAAACTAATTTTTTTGCAACTATAGTAAATTGGTATAAATACCAATTGACTGTAACAAGTTGTTAAAAATAAAATATAATATTTTCTTAAGATTATCTCTCTTCTTTCAATTAAAAAATTCAAATTCTCTCTCATTCTTATTATTTTTAATGAGTTTTTTTTAATATTATTTAAATAAAGTGGTAAAAAAATAGAATATTTGATGTTGGGTATATTGTAAATGAAGTAGCAAAAAAAAAAAAAAAAAAAAAGACATCAAGTAGCTTTTTAAGGTGATAAAACTAAATTTTTTAGCACCACTATTGTAAATGTTCTAACTAAAAAAAAAAAAGCTAGCCTAGTTTAAAAAAAAAAAAACCATTTTTTTTGTTTTTGTTTTTGTTTTGTTTTTTTTTTTTTTGGTAGATGATTGCATCTTAATGTTTTATGAAACAATAATTTTGTATATTTATAATTTGTGAATATTATATAGATGCCTATTTGGAGTTTTTTTTTTTACTTATACTCCGACCCCCTCTAACTTAAAATTCTAGGTCTGTCCCTATTTTACAATACACTTTATATCACATCATGTTAAAAATTTACCATTTAACACCTAGTACTATGATAAAATGCAATTAACTTTCAATATATAAATTTAAGTCTTGTACATACATAGAGTAGAGAGTCTTCAATTAATCATTCTATCATAAGGTAAAACTTGAAGCAAAATATTAATAAAAGATCAAAATGGGCTATGGATTAATGTTCAATGAAACAACTATTGTCTTTCAGTTATTACTCTAAATTTAGCTGAAAATAATCTCAGCACAATGTCTTAACATATGAAGTTTTCCTAAAACAAAATAAAAAGCCTTAACTCTTAATACTACTTTGATTCAGTACTACTACATCAAAAAAAAAAAAAAAAAAAATGAAAAAACCTTTCCTAGACAAAACATTGATGTATAAAAAACAAGTCCAAAGAATGAGGAGTAAACATTCTTAATCTTATTTAACAATAAACAATAAACAATAAACAATAAAGTGGGAAGCAAGAATTATTATTATTATTATTGTTGTTGTTGTTGTTTGTTGAAATTGTGAATTCTAATGATAAAAAACTCAAAATGTACAGTGGGCCAAGAGCCCATTGGGCATGCACACTAATATTTTTCAATTTTAATTTTTAATATCCAAACAGGCTTTTGAGATGTAAGATTCTGTTTCTTTTTTAGTTCTTTACCTTTTTTTTCTATTACAAGCAGAAGCAAAGACAATCATATAAAATCAAAGTAATCATTAGAAAGGAATTTGGTTATTCTTAATAATAATAATTTATATAGTTCTAGTTGAATGGAGTGTTAGGTGAATATGAGTTGTAAAATGCTTCTTGTAAATTAGAAGATGATGTTCTTATACTATTGTGATTAGTGGGGAATCATAGCCATTGCATATGTAGGATATGTTTTTTGAAAATTTTCTATTGAGTAGTATCAAATGATTATTTACGTTTCAATTCTTAGTATACCCATTATTAATGTTTTAGGTGACCCTTGAGTTGATAACCATATGGGAGTTTTATTTCTTTGCAAACATTTTAGAATTTATAACAGCTTAGCATAGTTTGACTTCAACCTCAAGGATTGTTGAACTTTCTATGCCTCCATTGGTACTGAGAGGAGTGCTAGATTTTACCTCATGGCAAGTATTTTTGGACTTTAAAGGTCCTACAAGATTGTACATGGTGCCTCAGAGTTGTCATAAAACTTAGAAGTGAGGTTAGAAGGTTCATAAAGTTTGATGTTGGGGATGGTAGAAGGTTTTCTTATGACATGACAATTGGGATCCTACTAGGATTCTTTTCATAACTTATAGCTTTAGGATTATCCTCGGTGCAGCAACTAAATATGAGGCAAAGACGGATTCTGTTTTGAAGAACAAAACAAAATAAGGGTTTGGAAACCTGCAAGGTCCAATGAATTGTATTTGGTTGAGCTTAAAGATGATAAATCTAGGTGGTCTATGACAAGATCAGCAAATTTGCTCTTGTTGAGCCATCTGCAATGAACATAAAGCTACAGCAGATGAGGTGGGATGGTTGCGACTCTGCTAGTTTAACCTTGCTATCCCCTAATAGCCTTTATTGGTTGGTTAGAAATCAAAAGCAAACCGACAACTAGAGAAATTTGAAAATTTTGGAACAAAAATGTACTTGTATATAGTATTCGACTATAAAGAATCAGTAAATTAGAAGGGAAAAGATTCTAACAAAAGAGAGATTTGAAAATTTTTCATCTTAGATTCATTATTGATGTTTTTAAGAAATTAATTGGTATAAATATCTCTGAAAATTCTAAATTTGTTCCTTGTTGAAAATCAGATTTCTAATTAATCAATCTTCCCATTTTTGGATTAGAATTTTGTAACTTTGTGATGTCATGTATGAGAAAAAAGGGAACTCGCTCCATCATAGACACCCAACCATTATTCTTATAATTCATGATATTATTGAAATCCAAATTTATTCACTTATGCTTCTACTTTATCAATCATGTTCTTTCTTTGTTTACTAAAGAATAAAAAAACTGGCCCCTTTGTATGCATATACAAAAAATTAGGCGGTTTGCATGGGACTGATGTTTCTTCTGTTATGTTCATTAATGAATAAAAATGTTAAGGTATGCACTTTGAGCAAAAAAGCGCCAATATGGGTAGTTTCTCTAATGACCTTGACACTACTAAATCTGAAGATCATGGAGTAGTTCAAATTAAAGAAATGAAACAAATGAAAAATAATAATATTTTGTCTAGATGAAAAACTCTTGCTCGGTCCCATTAAGGGTAACCTTTTACCGCAAATAATGCAAGTCCGTGGAGTGTCTTGGTGCGAGAATCATTTAGTTTGCTTGCGTTAGGTATTAGGGCATGTAGCACTCCAAAGGAAGTTAACTAAAACTACCAAATCAGCAGGCAGGCGGCTCGACTAGTAAGATTGCCAAGCTAGTCGAAATTCCAAATCCCGAATGCGAGAGACTTGACTAGTTTAAGAAGACACGAGATAGCGAAATGGTTGAAATTCAACATTTAAAGCATTTATACAACTAAAAAGAGATTATTGTGACTATTTTGACATTCTTTTACACTTTGGACCAAATACCTACCTCAATGCTACAGGGGACTCTATCAACAATAAGACACCTAGTGCACCCAAGTGTTCATATTCTTATCACAATAATGAATTATAAGTTCTATATTTAAATAATTAAAGCATTCACAAAAGAAAAATAATTCAACTAGATGAGATAGTTCATCTAGGATTCCTTGATAATAAAGATTCATATATGAACCTCTTCTAAAAATATATGACTATTATTCACATCTATGTTTATGCTGTCATATTTATGCTTGGAATCATATACTTCAATTGTGCGTCTGAGTTGAGATAAATGCAGAACATGTGCTTTTAATTATTTCTTGAAGCCTGGAACATCTTCCATTTGCCATGCGTCCACTAGATAGGTCCCTTCCGAATGGTTTTTTGTTTAAACACAATTGCATTTCTATTTACAGAAAAATATCATAGTTCAATTGGAATTGCTTGATTCACATGCTATTGATTGATTACTAGCTTGACTTCACATTGACCAGAAACCATTATTTGTTTATGCAGCTCTTGTGGTTCTTTGTGACAAAGATGAGCTGGTGAACTGGACGAGTTTGAAAATAGATTTGGGTTGTGAAGTAAGAGAATTGCGTGTGTGACAAAGATGAGGCCCTGATACTATTGTAATTATTAGGGGCTTGTTAGCCATTACATATGAATGACAGAAACACAAAATTTATTTAGTAAGAGTAGTATCTAATGATAATTCATCTTCTTTTATTAGTGGCAGTGATTAATGAGTGTTACTAGAGCTAAAGATATCACACCCCCAACCCTGCCTCTTATCTCTAAATATACCTATAGTTGACATTACTGCATGCTTTGAGTTAGTAACTGTGGGGGAGTTCAATTTTCTCTCCAAAAATTTAACATACAGACACTGTTTAACAGTGTTTGATACTTGGAGAGCTCTGTAGTAGTTGTACTTCAACGAGCATTGCTTCTTCATTTAAAGGATGTAGAACTTCCGATGCCCCTTATGTTAATAGAAGTTCTACATTTTTATTCTCATGACAGTAGTTGTATAGAATTTAAATCTCTTTTCTGCTTCCATTAATATCTCATATTTTTTCATAATCCAGGTATACATTTTCTTTAATCTCAGATTAACAATATTATCCAGTAATATTTCTGAATTATAAGTTTACATTATCAAATTATTGACATTGCAAGACAGGTCTGGTTTACTATCATTGTCTTGTGAACTTAATGGGGTCTGCCATATTCATTTGTACATATCTTATTGAGGGACCAAAATGCTGTTAGGACTCCTTGCTCATATACTTCTCATGGTACCCTTTAGGGCCTTATGTATTACTCAGACAATGTGCGCATGTTTTGCTTTTGTTTCTCTTTTAGAATGCGAAAACTTGGTTTTGCCTATGTATTATAAGTCAAAGTTTATTTGTAAGAATTTTGTCTGCCCAGATGTCTCCTTAATTTGTTCTACAAGGAGAGATCAAGGGAGTAAAGACTTGAGACTGCCTCCCACAATAGTCAACTGATTAATTCTTAAGTTTTGTTCATTTATGGTGAAACTCTTTCAGTCTCACAATCTGATATTGTGTGCATGGTTAACACAGTGTCAGTGTATGCTTTCCTTGACAAAGGTTACTAAATTGAAAGACATTCTAAATGCAATTAACTTTAGTGACCATCCAGCCATTTAAAGAATTGCACGGTGCAGACTGCGAAGGCAACACTTGAGATGAAAGGCAAGAGGACTTTGTGAACTACGCTGGCCAAAAATGCTCTAAAATTTGTCTTGTAAAGTAGTACATACAGAGTAGGTTCAATTAATCTTGTCATATTTCATCATAAGGTAAAGTTTGAAGCAAAATATAAATAAATTAAAAGATGAATATGGACCATGAACTGACCTTCAATGAAACAGATATTCTCTTTTAAGTTATTAAGTACTCTAAATTTAGTTGAACATAATCTTTTCACCATTGTCTAACAATTTAGTTTGCATAAAATAACAAAGCCTTAACTCACTTTTGAGTCCCGTACTAAGGCATATAAATAAACAATACATTGATGTGTAGAAATGAAAATTAAAAAGGAAAAAAAAAAGTACTTTTATTTTTTTTGAAATTGAATCCACTTTTATTTTAGTCACTAAAATTTTAAAAGTTCATTTTGAATTCTAAACCTAAATTATGTATTAACTTAGTCCTTCCAGAATTTTAGCTTTGTAATTTTTTGTTTGTGTCAAAATTCAACAAAGTCACACGACTTTTAAAAAACTTCAAACATACTAAATCAGTTATTCCATAATGAAACAGTCATAATTCTTGCTTATATGGTCAAATTCCACAAAGTCACTTAGTCACATGACTTATTAGGATGGGCATTGTCTATTACACACAACATACACATTTTAGTTTTTGAACTAAAATTATGACCACCTAAAGTCACTATTTCAATTCAAAAATTAAATTTTTTGTATGCACAATGTGTAAACTAATAATTACGATATTATGATATGACTACGAAATGACTAATTAGTTATGTTCAACAAAATAAAAAAGAAACTTTCAATTTTAAAAGCTCGGTTTTTCACTTTTAGCTTATATACTGCTTTTTAAAACCTCAACTTTTCTTACTTTTTTTAAGTACAAAATATTTTAGCATACTTTAAGTGAAAACTTTCAGCAAAATGCTAAATTAACAGTTCCTAAATAGTCAAATAAGTGTTCGATTGAGAATTGCTTATTTTCAGTAGTTTATTTGCATAATATGAGACAAAAAGCTAAAAACTAGCTTATTTTTAAAAGTCATTCACTCCCTTCTCTTATTAGTCCGGATGGAAGATGTACTATGAACCTGTATTCTATGCTGATTTTAATAGCCTCCCTTAATGAATAAGAACTAACTTTCTTCTATAAAAAAAAAATCATATATATAAAAAAGTTTAAGCTTGTATTATTTGAAATAAAATTAAGACAAAAAGTAGTATGGGAGCTAAAGTAATTGATTATTTAAGCATAAAGTTTGCTGGTTTTGACATAGACACTATAGAACTTAACATTTTTGGAGCGAATGATGTATTTTCATGTAAAAAAAAAAAAAAAAATTAGTATAAAAAGTTTAAAACGGAATATATATATATATATATATATATATATATATATATATATAAGAAAAAAAGAACAACAATTGACAAAGAGCGTTAGAAAGCAACCACAATAACACGTCAGCAGCAACTGGATGCGCAAAAGCCATGTCTGTTTCTCTCCCTCGGTCTTTCACTCACTCCCACATCCTCTTCTTCTTCTTCTTCCTCTATCCTCACTTCTCTCTCTCTCTGAAATTCTAATGGACTTGACTCTCTCTTCGAATCCCCAAACCCTAACCCTAATCTCAATTACTCCTTTCTCCTCTTCCTCTTCCTCCAAGCTCCGTTCCATCCGCAGAGAATTCCTTCTTCAATTCCAGTCCCCCAAATTTCTCATCCGAGCTTCTCTCGATTCCCGCTCCGTCCTCGTCGTCGTTGCCGTAGTCACTTTCTCCGCCGTCTCCGTCTTCTTCCTCAATCGCTATAGAAGAAAGAACAACGATAGCGAGGTCCGTCAACTATGAATTATATATAGCTTTGAATACTTTGTCTTAAATAATTTATCATATACTACAAAAAATTGATATATGTAATTATTGAAGAAGCTCCCAAATGTTTGTGTTTGCGACACTTTTATTGAAGGAGCTGGAACTTTGGATACTGAAGATGTAAATCAGTGATTTTTAAAAGTAAAAAGATAGAATATTTAATAAAAATTACCTTAGTTGCGTTTTTTCTATTAACAGTATTATGTGACAAAACTGATTAAGTTGCCACCTATATGACAAAGCTGGTGCAATTAAGAAATAGTGAATTTTCTTATAAAAAAAATAGTGAATTTTCCATTTAGAAAAAATAAAGAAATGGTGAATTTAGAGAGTGTTTGTTAGCTCAATTATAGTGAAGATTTTTTTTTAAAGAAAAAAAACAAACTTGTAAAGTTTCTTCTTATTAAATAAGGAACATTGATTCAAATCTCATCTACAATTAAAAAATAAAAAGTGGCTCAATTATAGCTATTTTTTCATTAGGTTCCTTTATCCAAAAGTGGCCTTCCTTTAGTTGATTCAGCATTGAAATATAATTGGGATTTCTATATATGGGTGTCTTCTGTGCTTGCTGTGGTTGCTTTATGCAATAACCATCCTTCTTTTCTATGTTGATTATTGGTGCTAGAGTCTCTAAATTTAGTGTTATCTGAATTAGCTCAGTGGCTTTTTTTGAACACTTGTAGTTTTAAAAAATAAAAAATAAAAAAAAATTGGCTACCTTTTTAGTAGTCTCTTTTACACAACGGTGATTTAATTTGGGTTTAGAGTCATATTTTATGTATCACAATTCTAAATAGTATGGAGATAAAACAATGATTCATATGAAAATGATTGTTCACCACTCATGATCAATCACTATAACAAATTGTGGTCATAAAAAAAAAAAAAAAAAAATTAGGATTTTATCCTCGTAAAATAAAAGGTCGATGTACTAACATGAGCTCACTCTTTGTTGTTTATATGGGGTCAAGACATCCAAATTTTGTGTCATCCGAACTAGGACAAGATATTATGAATTGGGTCTTTGAAGGTCAAATTGTAGGCTTAATTTGGAGAGCTACATGAGAGAACTGCCATGCTTTTGAGGATGAAGAGGCCCACGAGTTGATTTTCCAAACCACTACTTTGATTCATAAAGAGGCTCTTGTCACTAAAACAATATTACAGCAAACCTGTTTCTGATTTTCTCACATCTAGTGCTAATATTTTTTTGCATCGAGATGAACATGAAGTTAGTGGTTGTTCAGGGTTTTTTTCTTTTCATACGTCACACAACGTGGTCTCATTACGCAAATTATGCCACGTCAACAAAAGGCTTGAACCAATGAAAAATAAAAAATGTCCCAGTTCATTCAAAGCTAAAGGAAAAGCCCAAAAAGGTTTTTTTTTTTTTTTTTTTGCGCCAATAATCTTCACATTCCAAAAGAATTGGGACTAAACATATTTTTAATCGGAATGGGCTTGAGGGCCCATTATTTCTTGCTTCACAAGTTAAGCTTAAATACCCAAACTTCCTCACCAGACGAACTGGCCTTGAGGCTTTTGAGCAAAATTTTTGCGAAGCATATTCTACATGAAATGCGGTTACAAACCCATAATCTCTTGCCTCATTAATTGGGTTCAAAGCAAAATCAAGTTTGGAAATTCATGGCTTCACTCTATTAAAGCCCAAACTGCTTCAGCTACACCAAATGGGCTACAAGAAGTTGAAGCTTCACTCAAGAAAGCATTTTGGGCTATTCAGTTGGTCAAGCCCATATTCTAGCACCAGCCCAGTGAAGCCCATATTTCCTCAACAGACAAAGTGGGTTGGATTCGTGGCTGGTTAGCTGGAGGAAACAACCAACAGCCGGACCAGTTACACTAGAAAAACAAAAAATGGAGGAGTTGATGTCATAGGTGTAGCCGTGTAGGACACATGTCCAAAGAAAAAAGACCTCTTTTCTATCCTCTCACTTGACAATTCCTTGGGAAGGCTAAAAGAGAAATTTTTGTTCTTGAAGTTTTAGAAAAGTTTGGGAAGCCTTGGCTAAAATTAAGTACACATTTGGTGACTAATTTAAGGAAGACTTTAAAAAAAAAAGTTACCACTCTTAGCAAATAACTAGGAAGAACGGTTAAAAACTTATACTCAGTACCTCTCATGACTGCATTGCAAGTGAGAGGATATATATTGGAAATGAAAAGTGATGCCCTTGAATACTTTGTTATATTTTACTGCAAGAAAACACACAAGAAAAGGATAGAATATTTACTATATTGTGTTTATCTATTATTAGTTTTTTCACATGAAAATATAATATTTTTTTTTAATATTGAAATTCTGCTTACAAAATGAATTTTTTAGTAGTCACATAAATACCAACTACACTTTATGTAAATTTATATTGTTTTATGTAAATTAAAGATCATATAATTGTTCTTCTCAAAAAAAAAAAAAAAAAATCATATAATTGTCATTTGTATAACCTATTTGAATCTAACACATTTCTAACTTGCGCCTAGTTTGATCCATACATAAGTGGATCGAACTAAAACTTATGCCACTTAATTTATTTAACTTGTGTCTAATGTTCAGGTATCAAGCACTACACAAATATGGCACTAATTCTAAGGTATATAGGCATGTGAGGTAGCTTTATGCCCATTGCCCGCTAGCAATGCACCTCATGTGTCACATAAACAATTTATATTAGTAAGACGATTATAAAGACTAAATTGAGAATGATTTTTCAGTTTTGAGAACCAAAATAGAAAAAGAAAAAAGAGGGAACAAATTAAAAATCAGCCAAAAATAAACGGACCAAAAAGGGTTTTTTTTTTTTTCCCTTTTTTTTTGAAGGTAAAATCACCCATGGTGCAAAGGCTTCTTCTACTCTTGGACTCATAGAACACCACCAAAATATTTTCGTTGCTCTGCGTCTCCTCCAAAGTTGCCTCAATTTTTAAAGGGTAAATTTCCATTGCACAAACTTATCCAACATATCTGGCAGGTTAGGAATAAAGTGATTTTTGAAGGAGTAGAACCTGACCTTGTATCCCTTAAAATAGTGTTGGCAAGAATAGTAGCTGAGCACTTTGTCCTTAGCTATTCCTCCAAACTTCCTCTACCATTCTAGAAGGCATATTTCTTGGTCTTTGCCATCGCCAGGGACAATTAAAATTAATGTGGATGCAGCGGTAGGAACAGTTAACTCTGTGGTTGCATAGGTGGCTAGAGACTAGAGAGAAAGATTGGTATTTGCTTGTTCTAAAAGGGTAAACACCAGTTTTCCTCTCCATGCCGAAGCTAGCTGAAGCTTTGCAATGGGCAGTGTCGCTAGCTCCATCCCTCCCTTGTGAATAAGGCATAATAGAACGGAACCCACGAGGATGTATCCAAGCAATTCAAAATAATGGTCGTAACTTTCACTGGAAAGTTAAAAATATATTAGCAAAAATTGTTGTTTTGGCTAGAGCAATTCCTAGTTTCTCTTTTAGGTGCGTTCCAAGAGAGGCCAATAGAGGAGCCCATGTGTTAGCAAAATGGTCCTTTAAGACCAAGTTTGTTGGCCCTTTTGATTTTTGTGATTGCCCCCCTGTTTGTCTGATATTTTAAAGGGAGGAAGCTTTTTCTTTTGCTACTGTGCAGCTTCCTGTTTGTTGGTTGGAATAATATTTTCAGTTCATAAAAAAAAAAAAAAAAAAACTCATCCAACATATACTACAAATTCCAATAGTCCAATTTTTATGCGTAGTGGTATTGTTCGGTTGGTCACGGACTCACAGTGCCTTACATTGTACTATTTGGGTAGTTTGTTTATCACAAAGTGAGTTTATTAGAGCATTCAAGGCAGCATGTATAGAATTTTTTGTTTATTTTAGTATAACTCTTTTTTTTTTTTTTTTTTTTCATATTTAGACTTCAAAAATCTCATATGAGATTATATATTTTACACTATATTTTATTAAAATATCAATTTTTCTAAAAAAAAATTCTTTCTTCACACATCAATCATCATCTACTATCTTTATTAAAAAAAAAAAAAAAAAAAAAAAAAAAAAAAAAAACAAACAAACAAACAAACAAACAAACAAATCAAAAGAATTCCTCATGTAACTGCCGGCCCAACCACTAAGCTATTTGAACAATGGCCTACTAAGGCCTCAAGTGGAAGAAGGTCATTTCTAGCCAATAAAAATATAAAATATATTATTTAACTCACATAATCACAGCACCAAAATTTTAATTAGGGCGTCTCTATTAGCTAATAAAATACATTATCTGTTTGTCTTACAAGGTAGAAATTTAAATTAAGACCCAAATATCATCCAATAAATGTAATTATTTTTAGAAATTATCCTCCCTTTTTGAATGTGAACTCTTTTTTGTAACCATTCATATTGCTCTTTTTGAAAATTTTATAATTTTCAATCTCCCAAATACATATATAGAAGATGAACAGTCTCAGTTTGAACATGAAATCAAATTTTAAAAATTTTCTATTTTTTTTTATCTGAAATGTGAAGAAAAAAAAAATGTTGCCAAGAGAGACAATGAGTCTCTCTAAAAAAAAGATCAACATAAAAAACACACTTCATCTCCTTTAGTCCATCTTGATTCGTGAGGAAAATAAACCTTAACCTCTTTTTTTTAGGTCCTATTAACAGGTGCCCTTAGAGCAATTGTTAACAAACAATTTAAGATAGTTTTGACACAACTTTCATGGGAAATAGAAAAAGCTGTCGAAGCATTAATTGTTTTTTCTTTTCTTTTTCTTATTTGTTAACATTTCCCCCTTTTTTTCTGGCTCATTGCTTAAACACCTTAATGCTCTCCTCTCTGTCTTCATACGATGTTTGGTTCTCTTCAAATCTCCATTCCTAGTTAGCTTCTTCCCCCCCCCCCCCCCTTTTGTTGGTTGCTAAGTTTTTCTTTATTAATTTCCCTTGTAAACTTATTTGTATGGGAATATATTAGCACACACCATATTAGACACAATTTTATACACATACTTGAAATGCACTGAAGTAGGCCCGGCCCTTCCACCAGGCCAATTATGCCATTGCGTAAGGGCCCCAAGTGAAAGGAGGCCTCAAAATTTTGAAAAAGAAGGGGTAATAGAAAAAAATAATTTAGTTTTAGATGAAATTCCAAAACATCCGATACATCCTTGTGACCAAAGAACAAAAAAATCTGGAATATCCTTGTAAATATTGGTACCCCAAAAAATTCTTTGGTCTAAACAAAATCAGTTATCCCAAAAATATCATCCTTAACCTCTAAAGAAAGAAGAATTGAGAAGACAAGTTGAGAGTCTAAAGAACTAAGAAGAAAGAAGCATTGTAAACTTGCTAAACTATAAAGAAAGTAATAAATAAATAAATATATGAGAGAATAAATGCAATTGGAAAGTTGAGGAGGAGAGGTGGCCATGTGGGTGGGAGCTTAGAACTTGGAAAAATGATTTGAAAGGAAGGTAGTTTTATTTTACCACTTATTTTGAATATTTTGAAACACTATATTTTATATATAATCAAAACATTATATTCATTAATCTATATAACTTATCTATTATACTAAAAAGTAATAACAATAATTTTTATTAATTACTCTAATACACACACTAGCCTCATCACACGCACAAGGCTTTTTTTTTTTTTTTTTTAGTCTAGTGTCATAATTTTCCTTTTTTAAAAAAATTGGATAAGTTTTTTTGAAGGCATGGATTAGTAGGAGAGTGTCCTATTTTGTAGGCATTTTAAGTGAAGTTGGAGATATATTTTTACCGGATTGTTCTCAAGTTTTTTCCCTGTTAAATGTAAGGTTTAGAGGTATTTCTGAACCACATAAAAGCCCAGCTCAAAGAGAGGAATCATCTTATAAAAAGTATAGATATATATATCTGGCACATAACCCCAGAACAATGCACCAACACACACCATCATCGGAATATTTTGTTCCCATAGCCAAATCAAAATGGAATTCAAAACTTTGGGGTGAAGTCTTATCAAATAAGTCAATAGGACTTATGTGGTTGTAGATCAATTAAAAGGCATCATTTCTTATTTTAAAGGATATAGAGAAAATGAATTTACATTTTTTATGAGTTCAACTCAAAAATTGCATCCGAAATGGAAATAGAACCTATATTTCATGAGAAACGTATAATTCATAGAAAGAAAATAGTTTAATGAAAATGTTCATAATGAGACAATACGATCCGCTAAAAAATCTTATATACAGTAGATAAAACAATTAGTTCAATTGAGAATAGGTTTGAACAATTTTAAATATATGAAGATATTTTTGGTTTTCTATTTAACTTCACGAACTTGGAATCACTAGATGATGATAATTTGCAAAAATACTACTTAAACTTGAATCTTTTCTCAAACATGATATTTATTATGATATTGGTGGCTTAAATTTATTTTTAAAGTTAAAAGTTTTAAAAGAAATTTTACAAATAAAAGAATATACTCCAATTGACATACTAAATTATATAAAAAGGTTAGATTCATTTCCAAATACATGCATTGCTTATAGAATTTTACTAACAATACTTGTTACTATTGCTTCTGCAGAAAGAAGTTTTTCAAAATTAAAATTAATAAAATCATATCTAGCTAAGATCAACAATGTCCCAAGAAAGATTAAGTGAATTAGCTATATTATTGATTGAAAATGAGATCTTAGAAGAACTTGAATATAAAATTTTAATTAGATAATTTACATATGAAAAGGCAAGAAAAATAGATTTTAAATTAAATATATTATAATATAAAAATATTAAATAAATATTAATTTAATACATACATACATACATACATACATATATATATATATATATATATATATATATATATATATATATATATATATATATAAGGCCTAATTTTAGTTCTCACCAAAGGCCACAAAATGTCTAGGGCCGGCCCCGCACTAAAGTCTTGAAAATCAGGCAATATCTGGGTACATACCCTTAATTTTGAAACTATATAGGAATATGCCCCGTCTTGAAACTATCTAGCAAAATACTCTTATTTTTTGAAACTCGATTTTAGCAAAATTAAACTTACTGTTTTAAAATTAACAAATTAAACTCTAAAGTTTCAAATAGTAATAAATTTTCCCATAAAAAAAAGTAATAAATTAAGGGTTTTGTAAATAAATATCTTAAGGGCATTTGTTAGTGAACTATTCTAGGAAATTTTTTTTTTAAGAAAATAAAGGGACAAATTTTGGTTATAAACTTGGTTGTAGCCTAAAGCTACAATTTCACTTAATATCTAATTATTAAATGTGAATTTTGAAAAATCCACTATTGGATTACATTTTCTTCTTATATTTCCCATATTTGCAAAATTTCTAAAAGATCAAAAATCAATAGCTTTGTTATCAAACAATTATTTAAATTGCAAGTTTTTGAAGTCTAAAATTATGTATAAAAAATAAGTTGATGACTCATATAGTAAATAATATCAAATTTGCACAAAATTTGACATATGTAGAGCATAAAAAACATGTAATCTAACGATTTCAACATATGTAACCAAACTTTGTCCAAATTTTTTTTTTGGCAGTTTTTTCTAATTCTCATAAAAGTGGTATTAATTTTTTTAAAATGTTTATAAACAAATACTCTAAGGACATCTGTTAACCGGACTTATAAATTTAATTATATAGTTTCAAAGGTAATAAATTAAACCATGAGATTTTAGAAAGTAACAAATTAAACCTAGCACATATTCAATTTCAAGCCCAATAGTGAGTTCTTAACTCAACTAGTAAAGTTTTTGATAGTTGAATAAGAGATTTGGGGTTTAATTCCCGCCTACACCAAAAGCTGATTGGTGTCATAGTCTGATAATAAAGAGTTATCATCAAGAGTGGACGCCATAAGTTGAAACTCTCTCTCTCTCTCTCTCTCTCTCTCTCTCTCTCTCTCTCTCTCTCTCTCTCTCTCTCTATATATATATATATATATATATATACAAAACTTAGGTGCTGTTCCTTAGGTTCTCCTCTTAAGATTCAGTTATGTGGCTACTTAATTAAAAAATACACTTCCATCTTATGAAAAAAAATCCATATGGCAGAATCTTAAGAGATGAACCTAAAGAACAATACTTAAGTACCGTACCTAAGTCTTGCCCTCTATATATATATATATATATATATATATTGAATTCAAGCTCAATACATAGATTTAATTTATTACTTTTTAAAACTTTAGAATTTGTTGGGAAATATAGACCCCGGTTGATAGAATTAACAAGTTTTAAACCCAAGTTGTTAATTAAATTTATTATGAATAAAACTTGTTAAAACAAACAAACATCAATATCATGTCAAAATCATGCAGTGAGAAAAATAAATAAGACAAGATATGATGACCTAGGAAAACTAATGAAACAAACTAGTTTCACAAAAAAAAACCTAGGGGGAAACCTTCCCGAAAAGCAATTCACTATAGTAAAGAGAAGTTTCAGATCTAGTACAAAACCTTTGTCCCTAGACTCTACAATCTCCGTAGATGAACTCACAACAGAAACCTTCTACGCTTTGCTTGTAACCTCGAACTCTTCAATATATGAACGCCACCCTTTTTGCATAGATTCAAAGATGTGACTAACCAATGATGCATGACTCCCAAGACGTGACTAACACACCAACTGGAAGAAGATGTTGGCTGCAAAATTTTTCACTTCATCAACAATGAAGATCAAGAAGCACTTGGTTACAAAACCCTATGATGCAAAAACGCAGTAGTTTCTTTCGGAGAGAATTAGGCATCCGTCACTTTTTACATATGTTCTCCTTGTATTTTCTTATGTGACAGTCTCTAAAATAAGCCTTATATATGTTTAGGGTTAGGAGAAAAGAAGTCCCAAAGGCACATTCATGGATTCCAAAAAAATAGATCAGAATTTCTATTTCTTTCTTAAACCTCGACAGATAGGAGATGTCGAGCAGGTGTCAAAGGGACAGAAATTTGCTCGATCAATCGACCAAGTGTCGAGGAGGTGTCGAGATTGCGATAAGAAAAAGCTTGGAAGCTCGACAGATAGCCAAGTGTCAAGAAGGTGTCGAGTAGCTATCGAGCTTTAAAATTCAGCACTTTCTCACTTGAGTCTTGGATAGACTTGCATGACTTTTTAACACTTGAACTTGAAACAAGATTTCTTAAAGTATTAAACACATCCTAGATCTACCCAAATACAATTGGATTAACCTAGGTAATTAGCCAAGTTGTTACTTAGTCCAAATTAACAAATCTAGGTTATCATAATCAAAACAATCATATCATGCAAAGTAGCGGAAAGATAAATAACACAATGATATGATCACCCAGGAAACCAAATCGGTAAAAACCTGGAGAGGATTTAACCTAGCTATCCTCAAGGTAAACCTGAATCCACTATGAAAGAATTGAAGTTGTTCAATAGGATTTAGACCACTAACATCCTATTGCTACCTACTAGTAGAAACTTACTGACACGACCACGGACTCCTTCTTTCTTGGATTCTCTAGCAAGTACAAGCACACCCGCTTGTGTTTCTTTAAGTTCTTATGGTAGCAACTAAACGATCATCAAGCTCTTGAAGAAATCTTCTTCTTGATAATCCTAAGTTTTTGTAAAGGAAAGCTCCTCATAGATCTCACAAGAGATTTACACAAACAGCAATATGAGCAACACTAAAACGTGGCTAGGGTTTGCCATTTATACCTAGGGCAAATTAGAAAACCCTAAACGTTTTAAAACAAAATTAACTAGGGCTGAGTTGGAATTCTGCAGAAAACGCCTCTGACCTGATTTTCGATTGATCGAGCCTAAGCTTCGATCGATCGAACCAAGCCGAGAAGCTTAAATGATTCCTCGCATCGCCTTATTTCAACTTTACATAAATGAACCAACTTTGAGCAAGTCTAAACACGACTAAACATCTTGTTTTGATCATGGTTTGCCAACAATACACATTAGAGTTCTAAATACATAAATCCTAAGTCTTTAGAACCTAACACATACTTTACTTAATATTTGAAAATGCGAAATATATTTTCAAAAAATGTTTTTGATGAAATTTATTTAGTGTTCATGACTGAACTAGCCAACAGGGGTCAAGTCTCCAAGACCCCTGTTGGTTATTTTTTCATCAATCTGTCACTTATTCCACAAGCATTGAAAACATCTAGTGCAGAAATTTTTTTTAACTTGCCTCCTTGCACAAATTAGGCACGTGTTTAGAACATGATAAAGAGAATTAATGAAATTTGCAATGTAAAGAGAAGACAATTGAATAACATGATAAATACCTAAAAATAAATACAGATTAAGTTAAATATACTGGGAAAACTAGTTTTATGCGTAAACATTTTGCTTCTAATAGTGACATTGAGATTATTTTAAGGAATATGAGGTGTGGCCTCATTTTATGGAATTTTTTTTTCTTTATTTTATTTTTATTTTAGGATTAATGTTATTAATGATACTTTGAAGTGTGTAAAAAAATTGCAAAATTTTACAAAATAATATATTTTTACAATTAAATAATTAAATTGATATTGTTTTCAAGTTTTTTGGGATATAGAGTTTATTTTTTTAAGTCGTGTTTTGGTAACATGATATCATTACTTAAAATCGTTGTGAAAAATAAAGCACAAACTACCATCTCAAAAATTGAAAAAAAATGTTGTGAAACTTATTTTGTTTTTAGACTTATTATACTCCATTATTATGTTATCCAAGTAAGCTACAAACATTCAAATTTCACATGCTTGCATTGGGGAGTAAAATTTTCTTGATGCAATTCCTGTGGGAAGGTAGTTTATTTGTTGAAATGTGAGACAAAAAGAAATAAGTTAACTTATTTTAAAAGAGCTAGTTTATATATTTATTTACTAAAATATGAGACAAAAAGTGAAAATAGAGAAGAAACAAGATAAAATATTTGCTACCAAAAAGCACTAGGAATTGCATCAACTATCATTTATTTCTCATAAAAGAGTGAGTTTTTTTTTTTTTTGAGAGTTTCAACCTATGGCATTCACTCCCGATGATAGTTCTTTATCATTAGATCAAGATACCAATCAGCTTTTGATGTAAGTAGGGATTGAACTCCAGATTTCTTATTCAATCATCAAAGACTCTACCAATTGAGTTAACTAGAACCCACATAAAAGAGTGAGTTAAGTTGCCTCACCATGTATATAATATAATATATGATGTACCAAATGTACCTTAAGTGTGTGAATAACTTTTCTTTTACTGAAAAAAAGTGAGATTAAAAGTGATTTTAAGTAAATAAGATTTTTTATTGAAAAAAAAAATGCTATCTTATTTACTTAAAATCAACTTAAATAAATCAATTTATTTACTTAAAATCATATTTTGTCTCACTTTTTTTTTTTTTTTTGTTTAAAACCTATTTTGTCTAACCTTTAAACAAATAAGCTAGCCAAAGGCTTGCCAATCAAAAAAAAGATTTAAAAAAAAAAAAAAAAAAAAAAAAAAAAAAAAAACTACTAGCCAAAGGCATGGTGATGATCTTATAGAAGTCGGCCTTATGAACAGCGGTTTCAGTGTCAAAAGCGATAACCAAACCCATGGTTTTACCCAAAAATTCTCAGCCGTGCGATTGAATAATATGATCGATGTGGCATTAAACCACGGCAACTGAGAGGGAGTCCCGCGGTTAACTACAAAAACTGTCAAAAGGAAATTCAAAATCAAAGGCACTCTCTATTCGCGGCGTTTCGTGTGCCACATTCAGCTTTATCAAATGTCAATTCGGTTCCCATCAAAAGAAAAATGTCAATTTGGTTTTTCCACTTCGTAATTGAATACAACTCTTTCACATTCTCAGACTCTCTCTAAACCTGTATGCTCTATTCCTTTGTCTTGTCCACATGTTAATGCATTTATTTCAAGTTTTACTAACACTTCTCTAGACTCTAGGCATTCATTAATGTTAGGAAAACAACTTTTTTTTTTACCACCAATTTCACAATTATTTTGTTGGTCAATTGTGAGGGATAGAAAAAATGACGGGTCCATGAATGTTAGTCGTGTCCATCACTCTCACAGTTGATCAACTTAACAATTGTAAAATTTGTTGTTAAAGACATTGATAATATATATATATATATATATATATATATATATATATATATATATATATAAAGAATGACAAGTGGGTCATATTTTAATAACTTCATCTATTGTTCAAATGTTAAATTTTGCTTGTATATTTGGTAGTCGACTGAGTTATCAACCTTTGATATTGGCTCATAATTAGGAAATATCTGTTGTGACTTCCTCAAACTTATCAGGGACTTTTGTTTTCTCTCATTTCAGGTATAATGGATTTCAGAAAGTTTGAGAAATAAATGCATCAATTGTTATCGGATTCAAAATGATGGGGTCATTTCTTTCAAGAGCACTTTTGTATGTAACAAAAAGTGATATGGGAATTCACCATTTTCATCAGTTAATTGCTTGTTGTTATACAGGAAAGTTAACAATTCTAATTTTGTATTTGCAGGCTTGTTTTTGGCTATGCTTATCCGGCTTATGAGTGTTTTAAAACTGTTGAGAAGAATAAGCCAGAGATGGAGCAACTTCTTTTTTGGTGCCACTACTGGTATGTATTTTCATGTTGTGCTAGTATGATAGTATCTTAGGATACAACTTATTTTAGTGCTAAAATGTGTCTTCTTCTAATTTTGTAGGATTATAGTTGCTATGCTTACAGTCTTTGAAAAAGTTGTGGATACTTTCATTTCATGGTATGCAATTTTTGAGCACAGCACAAATAAGTTGATTTTTCATATAGTCATTGATAGGCCAAAAATCAAATTGACCCTGTGGGGGTTTTTCCCACGCACACTCAGCTCATTGTCCGCTTTGGAGAGTCGAGCCCGCATAGATTTGTCCTCGTCCCCGAGTGTGGGAACCTTGGATGGACGGATCTTCGGGCCAAGGGCTTGCCTTGTAGCCTTTTACACCGCATCCTTGGAGTCCCACATCGGTTAGAGAAGCGCCCCACGCATGCCTTGGGTAGATTTAGGATATTTTTAATACTTCAAGAAACAAGCCGAGAAGTACAAATTCATTAAAACTCGACAGTTGGCTCTACTGTTTGCATCTATCAAGTTTAAGAAAGCTATTTTAGCCCAGTGTGCTCGACACCTGCTCGATTGCTTCTCGACTGCTTCTATCTGTCGAGGTTTAAAAAAACAGAAATTCTATTATGTTTTTCTTGGAATCCATGAATGTGTCTTTAGGCCTTTTTTTCTCCTAACCCTAGACATATAAAATGATTTTTTTAAGGACCGTCAAAGAGTACACAAGTTGCACAAGTTTTGAGAATAGTTTGTTCAAGCAAATTGTGACCGAAGACAAAGTTTTACCCTAGTTCATCATTCTTGTGAAGAAGTTGTTGTGTATGTGCACTATTGGGTTTTGTGACTAAGTATCTTCTTGATCTTCATCGTTGGGATGAATTGAAGAACTTTGCAGCCAACAACCTTCTCTAGTTGGTGATTGAAGTCGCGTATTGGGATCCGCGCAATTGGTTAGTCACGTACTTGGAAGCCGTGCATCAAAATGAGGAATTATCACTACAAAACAAATCCAATTGGGTATTACGGTAAGGGTTCAACTGTAGATTGGTATAAGGTACTGGGATTCCTTTACTTATAACCGCTTGTTGTGATAATAGTAGAGTTTCGGGAGTGGTGACCTGAAAATCACCTGACAGGGTTTTTGCCGTTAGGTTTTCCCCATTTGTAAACAAATCACCGTGTTATTTATTTTCCATTGCATACTTTAGTTAAGTGGTGATTTGTTTGTGCTACCACTCATTTGCATGATAATTAACTTAATTAATTCACTTGACTAAATTAATTGGTTAATTTATCACAATGGGTCAATTCATTTTTGGCCTATCAAAAGGCATGCATTTGACATCTTGAACTTGCAAAATTATTTTGTTTAATTAACTTATACATTTGTAATAGTTTTTTTGACATAATAATTTTTGATTGTTTCCAGGGAACATCATATGTTTATAATTCCTCCTTCCGACCTTATGTGGCAAAAAATTGTTGATACCCGTTTTTGCGACACATTTTCTACAAGCCCAATTCAACCAAACTTGACTTCCCTATGGACTCGATTCATGTATTATATTTTATTTTATTTTTTTAAGCATGGCCCAAGCCCATGTAACTTATGGGGAAATTGAGGAAGTGTGGTTTTGAGGGTATGGGTCGGTTTCCTTTCTGACCTTTTACATGAGCCTAGCCCATGCGTGCTACCAAGTGGGTAAGGGACACTGGTAGCACCTCGTGCTCATGGAGGATGTCTTGTATCTAAAATTTTCATTCCAAAACAGCTTTTATGCTCTGTGTGACTATGGCCCAAAGTTTCTGCCTAAACCCTTTTTTTCCTTTAAACATAGTTACCTCCCATTGGCTAACTCCATTTGCTAGCCCTCACTTAGGTGAGCCTCCCAATGGTCTGAAATTTCTGACCAAAGGCAATCAATTAAGAGCAAACCCACTTTATTTCCAAAATCATGCTAAAAGCATAACAAACTCTTCCCTAAACAAAAGCAACCCAAGCCAAAACACCAAATTAGTATCATGGGGGATAAAAGCCTCTTTCACTACTCAAAAACCAGTCATTAGCAACACCCTAAACTCTATATAAAACTCTCTCTTGACTTAAAAAAGGGCAGCCACGTTCTACTTAAAGACCTGAAACTTCAAAGCAAAAGCCCACTTAGCCAACCAACAATCTCACAATTCCGAAGCTTGGGGGTGGAAATATGGGTACAGGGGAACCTTCCCTCTCTTCCTCATGACCTCCCTCAATTTCCTCTTGTGTGTGATTGGGGGTCGAAGTTTCAGCACTGTTAAACCACGTTTTCCCTATAGGCCTGAAACTTCAGAGCAAAAACCCACCGAGCCAAGAGACATTCTCATAATTATGAACCTTAGGGGTGGAAATATGGGTACAGGGGAACCTTCCCTCTCTTCCTCACGACCTTCCTCAATTTCTTCTTCTGTGTGACTGGGTCAAGTTTCAAACCTGTTATGTTTTTATGCTTTTTTTTGCACTTTCATTATTAGCATTTTGATTTTCTCTTGTCAAAGCACCATTAGCCTTTTGTTCATTATACATTTGGAATTTTGGGCTTGATTCTCCACAAATAAACACTTCTAAAGAACCCAAGGGGAGATTTGGGCCATTCTCGCATTTTCGGCCCTTTGTCGCAAAAACGTCCCCGACAAAAATGAAGCGGAAATTGATCACACCTTATTAGAGTTGAAAGTAAAGGCTGGCGATATTGCAATTTTTTATTGGGAAAAGGCTATAAGTTTTGGCCAAACAAGGTTTTTTAAGATTCTGCAGTATGTTTCTTCTAAGTCAACATCATGACCTAATACCGATAAAGTATCCATCGACAAGAAAAAGTAATATCTTCTTAAGGGATCGGAAGTTATTTGTTTAGTGCATTCTACCTTGCATTCTTCTGATGATAATTGTTAAATTGGGATAAGAATTTTGATTCCTCACTCTTAGGCCTTACGCTCATTTATGTAGAAATTGTGTATGTTTGTAAAGGTTCCCCACCCCACCCCACCCCACCTTTTTTTTTTTTTTTTTAATTATTATTATTATTATTAATTTTTTTATAAGCTTTAGTATTGAACCTAAGTAGTTGGAGTAAGGAAAGCACCGACATGACTATAGGGGTGCCGCACCGGCATCTCGACGGTTGACGACGCGGGGTGCGGTGGGTGATGTTGCCAGTAGCGTTCTTCGCTTTGTTGGAATTTTTTTTTTTTTTCATTTCTAGATACGTATCGATTTGGGTCGAATCGGATAGAATTGGCCGGCCGAAACCGGCTGATTCAGCGATATCGTGGCTGATCCTGTGGCTGGCTTAGGCGCTAATAAAGGTTCCTGTCATTGTTGTCTTGTTGACTTCAGACTCAAAGTTTCTTAACTTTCTTTGGTGACCGGTTGCTACTTTTTCAAATTTTTAACTTAACAGTGGTGACCGTACAAAAATTTTCATAATTATTGTTAGATAAATCATATTTGGAACACTATTGCATTATTTAGAGCGTGTATAATTTGTGCATATGCATGAATATATTTAAAAATAATCAAAATTATATACATGTATAAGTTTAAATTATACCCGATGTTAGAATTATAATTTAGATATTTTTTAAGGCATAAATTTCTATATATATAATAGTTTCTCATTTATGATTTAGAATATTATTCGAATTTGTAATCCTTGGTTTTTGGACCCAAATAATTCATTTATAACAAAAATATAAAAATTAGATTAGAGGTGTAGCGCAAAATTGATCCTCAATTGAAATTTCATTTATAATCTAATTAGATTCAGACTTTTCAATTTTTGCACCTAATAATTCACTTAACACAAAAATTTTAAAATTAAATTGAACATGTGACGCAAATTTGGACTCAAATTTAGAATCTTATTGAACTTTCTCTAAGTTTTGACTTTAACTATATGTATAAACTATATAATCTCATTCGATATAAAAGAAAAATATTATGAAAAAATTTCTCTCTAAATTTATTGTTTTTACTTAATTGATGTAAGATTTCTATAATTTTAAATTTTATAGATTGAATGTTACAAATTTTATTATATATAAGATTTATAATTAATGCTTCAAATTTTAAATACAAAAAAAAAAATCCATAAATTTTTATTATATAATTGATGTCATCAATCATATTAATTGCTACTTTAGTTTATAAAATTAGTAATAAACTCAACTCAACTAAAATTAGAAACGGTTACTTTATCATAGCCATAAAAGGACTGTAATACAACGGAAAATTTTTAGGTATTTTTGGAATATAGTAAAATAGTGTTCATTTCTCTCACATTTGTAGTAGAGTTCATTGTGAAATTAATAAGTAGATCCAACCATGAATGTAAGAGGAAAAACACCATTTATTATGCTCTGAAAATAGCTAAAGATTACTCTAATATAACTGTAATGTCTTACTTCATTTTCATCATTTATATGCAAGCTTTGTCAACATTATGGAATATGACTTGGCTCGGTTGTCCTTTTGGTTTTAGGACGACATTCTTTATAACGTTTCAAATTTTTTTTTTTTTTTAAATTAACAATTGCTTTGAGTTGATAATTTAATGCATAGTGGTTTATCTTAGATAGATTATTCTATATTATGTTTTTTGCTAAACAAAGAGAAAGGTAAAGGAAAAAATTTGGCTCTTTACATATTTGGACTAGTATAATTTATCCTATACTTCTTCAAAAGTTAGCATGGTTTTTTTAGTGGACTTTTTAGTCTGCTTGTCTGTTAGAACTTCATATCCTAACAATTAAAAAGCTTATCTATGTATTGTTTTAAGTACGTGACTTTTTTAGTGAGTCATGTGATTTATTTAAATGATAAAAATAAATAGTCTTATAAGTTGTAATGGAAAAAAAAAAAAAAAAAAAAAAGCTTCAAACATATTTAAAGCAGAAGTTTAATATTTTTATACAACAATTTTGTCTCAATTTTACACAGTTAATCATGACTGGTTGTTCATCACTACACAAATACTCACTAGTTATAGTTTGTTAGATGATATTCTATAAGGGTAAAATTTGAATCTAGTGTTCAGTTATATTAAACTCATTATGATAGTAACATGTATTTAAAAGTGGACACGTATTATTAGTCTAATGAGTCAATTATAACCAAAAACTAGACCCAAACCAAGTTTATTTTATAAGTGGATTTCAGTTAGCTCAACTGATAAAGTTTCTGATAGTTGTATAAGAGATTTGAAGTTTAATCCTCGCCTACATCAAAAAACTAATTGGTGCCTTAGTTTGATGATGAAGAGCTATCATCAAGAACGGACGCCGTAAATTGAAACTCTCTCTCACAAAAAAAAAAAAAAAAAAAAAAAAAAAAAAAAAAAAAAAAAAAAAGGTTCATTTTATAATAATCCTATTCATACGAGACGTGGGACTTACGCTTGTGGTATCTGGTATGGGGCATATGGGCTATCATGCGAGAGAGATTTATATCTTATATGTAACCCCTTTCCGGCCATTGACTACATGTATTTGACCACTTTGACCTCCTACTTTAAGGGATGTGTCAAACTTTTATTGGCTCAAAACTTATTATAGCCTGCAGAAGGTGTCGTCCTACTAATCACTTGTTAACACGGGTCGCACCAGGGGTGGCATCTTCCACATTTTCACCAAATTTTGGGCTGGACTTTCTACCAAATGATTTTTTTTTTCCTTTGCTGGCCAGCGAATCAAAAATTCAGCATTGGCATTCCTCAATCCTCATCTCTCTCTTAAAAAATTATTATATAGTTCCTCACTTTCTTTCTCTTTGACAATAAATTAAACCCTTGTTATTTCAAATTTAACAAATTAAACTTTAAAGTTTTAAATATTAACAAATGAAATCCTATAATTTCGAAAGTAATAAATTAAACATTAAGACTTTAGAAAATAATAAATTAAACATTTACCATATATTCAAATTCAGACCCAATACATAGATTTAATTTCTTATTTTTTTTTAAATTTTAGGATTTAATTTGTTACTTTTGAAATTATAGGTTTTAATTTGCTATACCCCCTAAACTATATGAGGTTTAGAAAGCAATTTACCAAAGAAAACAAGTTCAACATGCCAAAACAAAAACTATTTTAACTCTGGTAGCTTTAATTTTAGAAGTTAAAAGTGTTTTTTGTCAACACAAAGAAAGAAAAGAAAAGGAAAATGTTCCCCACCCCAAATCAACTTGTTTTTCGATGATTAGACTACAAGTTTTTTGTTGACTAGCGTGGCGTTTGGATTGCGTTTATTCTTCCCACGCCTGCATTTTTTTTTTTTTTTTTTTTTAGCGCCTCTTGCACTGTCCATGTCCCATGGACAGTGCATTAAGGCAAATGTATAGTGTTTGGGGGAGTGAACAAGAACCCTTTTTTTTTTTTTTTAATTGTTTTCGATAATAAATTTTCAGTTTTCAACAAAATAAGCGGTATCCAAACACACCCTAGATGTAAGTTTGGATAACACCGAGAATGAAATTTTTAGCTGCGTTTGGCATTTTGTGTGGGTCTCGTGCACGGTTCACGGGACCTACAAGTACAGATTTTAGTAAATTTTTCTTTAAAATTGGGTCCTACAGCACTATTTACATATTTAAAAATTATTTTACTATAATGTTTTCAGTTTTTAACAATAAGCGGTATCCAAATAGATCTTAAATTTTTCTAGTCTACTAAATATTAGAAAATGCAAAAAATGATTTTTAGAAAATATTTTCTGTTGAATCGGATAGTGTTCATGACTAAACTTGCCATCAAGCAGGTGTCTAGGACCCCTTTTGGTTATGTTTTGCTTTCACTTTTTCCACATACATGGAAAACACCTAGTGTATAAATAATTATTAACTAGCCTCCTTGTACACATTATGCATGTATTCAGACTCTCTCTCTCTCTCTCTCTCTCTCTGAGAAAAATGGCATATATGAAAAATAATGGAGTTTGCAATTTTTTTTTTTGAGAAACCAGTTGTAAGGGCAAACGTTATGCACCTAATAGTGACATTATGATAATTTTAAGGAATATAAGGTGTGGCCTCATTTTAAGGAATTTTATTTGTCCTTTTTTCTTTTTTACTTATTTATTTATTTATTTTTAATTTAGGAATAATGTTATTAATGATATTTTGAAGAGTAAAAAAGTTGGAAAATTTTACAAAATAATATTTTTTTAGTATTAATTGATTAAATTGATATTATTATTATCTCGAAGTTGTTTGGGATATAAACATTTAAAAAAAAAAAATCATATTTTGGAAACACAATATCATCACTTATAAATTATCATCCTTGCAAATAATAAGACAGAAACTACCACCTTGAAAATTGTGAAATTTATTGTGTACACTATACTTCATTATAATGTTATCCAAATAAGCTACAAACATTCGAATTTCATATACTTGCACCCAGAAGTAACATTTGCTCAATGGAAAAAAACAAAGGTGACATTTGATTGTGCTCTACAACTTTTTTTTTTTTTTTTTTTTTTTTGAGAATCCTGTGCTCTACAACTTGTGCGCGAAGATTAGGAGTGAAATTTGCATCTCATATTTTTAGGTAGTTTATTTGTTGAGAAGTGAGACAAAAAGAAACAAGTTAACTTATTTTCAAAAGAGTTAGTTTATATATCTATTTGCTAAAAAATGAGACAAAAAAAATGAAAATAGACAAGAGACTGGCTAAAAAAAATTTGCTACCAAAGAAACACTAAGAATTGCATCAACCATCATTTCTTCCTTATAAGGAGTGAGTTGAGTTGCATCACAATTAATAACATATTTGGTATATAGTAATAGATACACTACCAAATGTGCTTTAAGTATGTGAATAACTTAAAGATAAGATAAAAGGTGATTTGTTTTTCTAAAAAAAAAAAAAAGTGATTTTAAGTGAATAAGATCATTTTAATCAAATATAATTCAACTTATTTACTTATAATCTTATGGTAAAGTCTCTGATGGTTGTATAAGAGATCTGGGGTTCAATCCCCGCCTACACCAAAAACTGATTGGTGTCTTGGTCCGATGATAAAGAGCAATCATCGGGAGCGGACGCCATAGGTTGAAACTCTCTAAAAAAAATAATAATAATAAATAAGCTAGTCAAAGGTAGGGATGGCCACACCCATTAGGTAATGGATATCCTACCTTATCCGATTCAAAT
Organism: Quercus dentata; assembly: GCA_028216015.1. NCBI lineage: Eukaryota > Viridiplantae > Streptophyta > Magnoliopsida > Fagales > Fagaceae > Quercus > Quercus dentata. The sequence continues at coordinate 54,575,524 of CP116454.1, read as the reverse complement.
GTTTTGGGTAATACCCAGTTCTTCATAGGTAGAACCTAAATGGGTCTAAATGGGTAGGGTGTGGATATTACCCGTAAAAATAAATTAAAAAAAATACCCTAAGAGGTGTTTGGATGAGTGAGTTTTGAGTGATATGATCCTGTTTTCATCACTCATCATCCAAAATTTGTGGGACCCACGGAAAACATTTTGTTTGGACACCATCACTCATGTTTGGTCATCCGGTTTTGGTAATTCTATCACTCAAAAAACTGAGTGATGAAGACCAAAAATGAAAACACATTTTCCTTGTTTTCAAAACTCATCATCCATGACTCAGTGGCAGTTCCATAATAAGCTGTCTCGGTGGGCCTCATTCGACCAGTGCATTGTCCCATCCATCCGACCGTTGGAGCTTCCCCTGTTACACTTCATTTCTCCGAAAATTTTTTGCTAAAAAATTTCCCTCTTCTCACTTCCCTTTCTCAACCTCTTCTCATTTTCACTTCCCTCCTCATCCCCAGCGAGGTAGCTCCATGGCACCACAGTCCGTGTTCAAAGATCGAACCAGGCCCGAGAAGATCGTCCGTGTTTGAAGAACAATGCCTCATCGAAGCTCTGAACCAGGCCTGAATCTTCACCAACGAGTGTAGCTCTCTGTCACCGTGTCCATACCTCTCTCTCCCTTTCCCAGGTGCAGTAAATCTCTCTCTCTCCCTCTCCATTTTCCATGTCCCTGGTCTGGTTTGGGTTTTTTGTTGGATGTGAAAGGGGGGTTTTTGATTTAAAGTACTGATGTTGGTTGTGGCTTGTGAGACATGTTGATTGAATTCTTCTCATATGGATTTTTAGGGAAAATTTGTATTATCTTACTCTAATACCATAGGTCCAAAACAGAGCATGTAAGTGAAAAAAAAAAAAAAAAAAAAAAAAAAAAAAATAATCATAATCATTTGTATTATACTCTTAACAACGTATGACCATAACAGACTTAGAAGTACTGATTTACAAGGGCCGGGTAATGCAGATGAGCAATAACCAAACAATACTGATTTAGAAGTGTAATCTATAATTTAACATTTTTTATAATAAAAAAAATTCTTGTATCTATAAGTATATAATTATGAACATAATATTTACTAACCAGCAATGGAGTATCACAATAAGCTGACCAATAGAACTATAGAAGTTCATGGGTGTGTCCTTCAGTGAGGTAAAAAGTGCAAAATTCAAATAAGTACTTTCTTGATAGTCAAATTACATTTTTTTTTTCTTTGGTCGAATAAGATAGTTTAAGAACCACCTTTAGCATTTTATATGTTAGTTAGATGCCAAACCTGTGCCTTAAAGATTCACTTTCAAGTTGGTCCCGCAATTATTAACCAAAAAAAAAATAATAATTGGTCCCGCAATTAATTATTTTTCAAGTTGTCAAGAACAAAAAGGCCCTTGTTTCAACTGTTCCAAGAAGGCCTAGTTTTGACTTTGCATGTGTGATTTTATATTCATGGGGTTAAGCTTACCATTCTGCCTTGAAGAGAAATATGTGGTTTTTCTTTTTTTTACATCCATTCTAATTAGTGCAGCATGTTTTAGTTGATTTTCTCTACAAATTATGTCACTAGCAGTAGGTAATATCTTTTCCTTTGATTTCTTTACATCTTAGTACTGCAGCTGATTGTGTAACTGGCACTTGAAGAATTATGAAATAAATTGCTGTCTAAATAGGTCTTTTTTGTCTTCTTCACTTAAGTTGAGTGGTTGGTTAGAGATTCAAGTGGCCCATTCATAGAACTATGAATATACAAATATTAACATATGCAATTGTGTTGGGAAATTTGTATTAGATGGCACAAGAAACACAGGATGTTGACGAAAAAAAGTGGCCTCCCCACATTGAACATCTTTTCATTGACCTCATGGTCAATGAACAACAAAAGGGGAACATGGAACATGGTGTCTTTAAGCCCAAAGCTTGGTTATCAATTACAAAAACCCTAAATGAGCAAACTGGGAAGAGTTTCACCCCTAAGCAAGTGAAAGATAAGCATAATAGGCTTAGGCAAAAACAAAGAAAGTGGGGCCAGCTTTTGAGGCATACTGGGTTGGGGTGGGATGAGACAACCCACATGGTGACTACTTCTGATGAGGTGTGGGCTAACGTGATTGCGGTATGTTATATTTACTACCCTAATTCTTTGTATATTTGTTTGTAATTTTCTATTTCATATTAGCATGATTTTGATGTATATATTGTCATTTCAGGGGGATAATAAGGCACTTGCATTACGGAAGAAATGGTGTCCTAATTATGAGAAGCTTAAGCAACTTTTTTCCCTAATATTGCAACCAGTTCCCTTCAAATTTCCTCAAACACGCCAGCCCTAGATAGTGATGAAGAGCATGTCCTGGAAGAGGAACTTGCCAATGAGGCACGTGAGGCACATCGTACCCAGTTGGATGATGATGATTGCTACAATCCCAACATGGAGGGTGTAACCCAAGATGATCCCACTGTTGATGAGCAAACCCAACGCACGGTCAAACGTCCCATGGAAGAGGCTACTACCAAGGGGAAGAAGGTTGCCAAGAAGAATGATAGGACTAGTGAGATTACCATGGCTCTTCAAGAGTGCATTGCCTTGGCAAGGGAAAGGTTTTCAAAAAAAAAAAAAGGAAAGTCTTTTGGTAGCTCCGAGCATGTTGCACAATCTGCCGGTGGTGGCGATCCTTGCTCGCTTGGGAGAGCTTTAGAAGTGTTGAACCAGTATACTAATCTTGATGATGACACCTACCTTAACGCCGCCAAGGCTCTCCAAAAGAAAGAGAAAAGGGTGTTGTTCATGGGCATGCCCGAGCAAAGGAGGAAGAGGTTTATGGAGAGCCACGCTCAACAATCGGATAATTAATGGGGATTGCTTTTGTTCTACCTTTTATTATGTGACACTCTATGTAAATCACTTGGTTTAGTTTTTTTCTTTTTGAGAAAACACTTGGTTTAGTTTTTAAGTACCATTTAAGGACTTTATGTGTGTGTGCTTGGACAACATTCGACATTTGGTTTTATTTCTCTTTGCTATCAGTTGAATACTTTTATTTAATGTAGTTTTATTGTAATGTTAAAGTGTTGTGAACTATGCTTGTGATTATGGTGTTACTTAAATTAGTGTGTGGGCTTTGTTATGTACTTGGTGTTTTTTATAGTATTATTTATATTTTTTTTAATATTTGTTATTTAGTTCATGTTACTTACATTGTAAGGTGAGTTTAGCTAACATTATTGCAATTCTCTTAGTACTTTATATTAATTTGTCCATTTATATATTTCAATATCTTTGGTTCTAATGCTTTGGTTTTTTCAGGGTATAGGTATAATGGTCTCCCCCAGTGATCTTTTACGGCAATATGATTTTGATGATGCTTATTTTAACTCCGACGATGATGACATGGACAGTGGTGGTTGTGGTGATGACATGGACACTAGTTTGTGTGATGATGACATGGATATCGGTGATTGTGACAATGACATGACCATTGGTGCAGACACGGTTTAGAGTATGATAGCGAAGAGGAGAAGTTTTGGTTTGTATTTCCACTTATTGGCGAGATGGTGGCATATTTTCAACGGCATTATGACAAGCACCCACAACGTACTAGCATTTTGAGTGGAAGCGATTATATGGCTGAAGTGAGAGATGGCAATCCTACCAATTGTCATGAGATGTTCCACATGACACTAAATCTATTCTATCACTTGGTTGATGAGCTGAAACATTATGGGTACTTGAAGGAAGGGAAGGGGCGCGTTGACGTGCAGGAGGCAATGGCCATATTCTTGTACATTGTCGGCCATAATACTCGGATGTGGCCCGTGGCTGACAAATTTCAGCATTCCCATCAAACCGTGGGATCGCAAGTTCCGTAGGGTGTTGCGGGTTGTCCACACATGGGGCCAACATTTAATCAAGCCCGATCCGAATGTGGTAGGCCTTCTAGAGCATTTGCAGGGGAACAATAAGTATGACCCTTGGTTTGAGGTAAATAATTTCATAATATCTTTCAAAATGGTTGTACACATTACTATATACTATTTCAACTAATCGGCACTATTCACTATAAAGAAGCATAGGAGCTATTGACGGAACACATATTAATTCTCAGCCTTCAGCGATAAGACTCCAGCCTCATAGGAGTCGCAAGAGCACTATTACAACCAACGTCATGTGTGCATGTAACCATGACATACGGTTTACGTATGTCCATGGTGGTTGGGAGGGAAGCGCCAACGACTCCAAGGTGTTTGAAGAAGCTATTAAAGACCCAAAGCATAGCTTTCCATGGCCACCGGAAGGTATGAATCTTTAACTTAAATCCTAACATTTAGTTTTGTAGGAAGATTCAAATACGGTTTTATACGATTGGTTCTCGTGTTGCAGCTTGGGCTTAAATTGTGAGAGTCGCCAGCATTGTATTGTAGCTAGTGCACTAGCCTTTGACCTTTGTGTTGATAGCTAGTTATGAGCCCAAGCCGCAACACAGACCTAAAGCTTGTGACTTGTGTCGTAACATATATTTGTATAAACATGAAAGTTAGAATCAAGCAGCAATTGAACATGGTAGTCTCAACAATTTTCAGGCCAAGTGAGTTATTTGTTTGGTAGATGGTTTTAGTGCTTCTACAATGAAACAGAGGGCAGCTTGTGAGCTATATTTTGATGTTATTCTTTTATTTTTATTATGACTCTGCACAGTTCAACTCATTCTTTTCTTGAGTACATATGATCATAAACACACAAGACATGGCGTCTTTCAATGTTTTCCTCTTCCCCCCTTCCCCTTGATTCAATTGGTATAGAGAGAGCTCGGTTACCTTGTGTTGCAGCGGCTAGTGCACTAGCTACTGCACTGTGTTGTAGCGGCTAGTGCACCAGCTGCCACACTAGTACAGCAGCCCAGGCTGCAACACGCTGCAGCTTAGGCTGCATGTGTGTGGCAAGACTACTACTGCTATGTTTGCATTGTGTTGCAGCAGGTAGTGCACTACCTATCTTTTTTGTGTTGTTGCCTTGGGCTGATCGGTGTGGCGACTCTGCTTGCAATGTGTTACATAGTTCCTTTGCTTAGAATATAGTTAGTTGCACTCAGCGTACTTGAATTAGAATATACAGGCTCTGTTGATTATTTTACTAATTTAATCCCCTTATTATTACTGATTTAGATATGCTATTCTTGTAGGTTCCTATTACTTGGTTGATTCGAAGTACCCCATTGGTGCATCGTTTCTTCCACCACATAAGGCCACCCGATATCATGCTTAAGAATTCAGGAGGAGGAGTACTAGGCAACCAAAATCGGGGAAAGAGTTGTTTGATTATAGACACTCTTCATTGCGCATGGTGATTGAGAGGTGTTTTGGAGTCTTGAAGGCTCGTTTTCCCATCTTGAGCAACATGGCGAAGTATAAGCAATATCATCAACGTTTAGTTGTTTTTGCATGTTGTGCATTACATAATTTTATACGCATCAATAATCGAAGGGATGTCTTGTTTAACACGTGGGAGAACCTTGGTAGGGATGATATGCAAACCGGAAATAATGGGAACTCTCCTGAGTCGAGTGCAAGTGCCGAAAGGAGGCATGTGAGGGAGATGTCTAATGCGTCGAAGAGAGCAATGGGTGAATTCGGGGATGATATAACTGACCGCATGTGAGAGGAGTACGTGCGACGTCGACGTTAATGGTTGACATGTCTAAGGATTCACCATTTTTGTTGGGACTTGTATAGAGCTAATACCCAATCCCATGACATTTTGTTGGGACTTTTGTATAAGTCTAGGTACCTTGACTAGAAGTCACTTAGCATGACACATGATGCACCCTTTTGGATATTATGATGCATTTTTTTGTAATTAAGATTAACTGTACACATGCTTACATGTAATGGCTAATGTCAATAACCTATTGACATTTTCGATGTAATTCTTTTTGGCAATTTTAAAGTAAGTGTATGTAATACCTATTGGTAATGTAAGTACAAGTGGACATGGTTATATGTATACCTTTTCGCAATGTATTTTATATGTAATACCTTTTTGCAATGGAGTATTTTTCAAGGACCAATTATTGTGTATCCTGAGATTTGTGGTGTGCTGGGATTGGTTTCAAATACCATTGTAGCATCTTCTAAGCTTTGATAATTACTTGTTAATAATCTTTGTAGTTTGTACCGTTAGTTCGTGTTCTAGTGTCCGTGCTTACCTAGATTGTTATCCAAATTTGTAAAAAAATTTGTTAACATTTTGTGTTAAATATCTTTGTAACATTTGGGTTTGTATATTCTCAAAATAAAAGCAATGGATAGGAAATGATGCATGATAGATAGGTGTACGTGAGTTCGGGTTTTATGGGTCCTAGAGGGTGGTTACTGGTAGAGTGGTATGACTTAATCTTAATGGCCAACTATGGAGTCTCTCTCTCAGTGCCAAATTAGCTCACCAGTTTAAAATTTTGACTGCTCTTACTATGTATATAGTTGTGAAAACATGTGACCTTATTCGGAGAGTCACATGATCAGAGGATTAGCTTTGCTACCAGGAAATTCCAAACCTGTAAAATATATAGGATCTCAAAACAAGGAATGTATTCTTTTTTTTTTTTTTGGTAGAAAGGGAAATTCATAAAACACTAACACAGCCAAAAGAGTTTCAAAACAAAGCCTGTTCACAATACAAACTAGTGGCATCAGCCTCCAAAATGCTAACTAAGTCCACAGGTGGACTAGACAAAACAATGAAATCATTCTCAAACAGGGCATATAATTATTAATGTACATAACACATGTGATTGTAAATGGGTCATGGCAGACGTAGTTGCGTATGGCCATGGCCCCCAAAAACAGTAGAGAATACAAAAAAAAAAAACCCCAACTATAGTCCATGACAAAAGTAAAGCTAGCCTATACTTGTAGAGTTTGTCTTGACAATCCAAGTGCGAGCTTAGTTTTTTCAGCCTTTAGCTTTGCTATCCTTAATCGCTCCCATGCTATTGCTTTCATTGCCTGAGCCTCATCCCTTTCATTTCTTGCAGCCGCTGCCTCGGCCTTATATCTCATAAACCTTTCATGGACAAGTGGTGCTGTTGCACGCCACGTGGGCATGTGTTCTTATCCAACCATTTGAAGAACTTACATGCCTGATTGGAGTCCCGCATACAACATTAAAGGACACAATAAATATTTTGCATGGTGCTAAAGAATGAATATAATATATAAAAGCTATAACAGTCTTTATGATAATAATTACAAAAACAAATCAAAAGAATCACGTAATACTAACCGGTGTCCAATGTCGACATCCATAGAACCGCCTACCAAAATTACGGATAGATAGGGAGGTCCTTTCCACACACCGATCCATATCGCACATATGGCCGTTAGAAGTGGACTCATAAGTAGTGGTAGAAGACATTCCACTGCCGAAGAGTATAACAAAAAAAGTAAAGATTAGCACTATGTGAAAATTCAAACAATTATACACACTAACGTGGGTCATTTTTAAGCAAAAAATGTATATAAAGCATCCATTTTTTCTCTATGTTGCCAAAGCAAAACCCACTGATTCCCGGTTCTAGTGCTATAAGTTTCTTACATTTAAAAAAAATTGGGTTTGGTTCACAAACCTCCAAAGAAGAATAAAAAAAGTTTTTGTGTCTATTTCAAGTGTGCTATATCGTTGTCAAATTAAATTTTGAAGTAAACTTCAAAGACAAGCCTGCCACTATACAAACTACAAAGACATATATTATCATCATAAGATCCTCCAAATTTCAAGATAGTTATCTGAATTTTAACAAATGTCAGCAATTCAAACAATAGCAGACAATTTTGCCAGATGAATCTAGTTACCACTTCTAGAAACTAATCAACCAGTCAGCCCTCAAATTAAACTATGATCGATAATTTCAGCACCCAAGTTTTATAATCATTCATTCTACAGAGTACAGCTTATGTCTCACTCAACCAAAATCAAAATTCCCCTCCACCATATTCAGTATTCACAATCTCAATACCTCCAAAACACACACAAATATATACATATCAAGCTCTTGTAATCAAAATGATAACTAGAATGGTATATCCAATAATAATCAAACTATACTTTGCATTAATAAAATCATACATCACACCAAAGTGGTAGATCCTGATTCTGATTTGTAGGTTCCACTCAAACCCCCGACAAGCAGGGCTCTCTCTAACCCTTTCTGGTTGTTAACCATACCTATCCCTTCTTCCAAAACCTTAACAACTCCACACCCATCAGCTTTAAATGTTTCATGTAGTAATCCCTATCTCTCTCTGTTCTGTCTCCCACTCGCTCACTCTCACACACACACACACACACACACAGGCGCGTGCTGAGCTATACTATCAGAGTTACAATTTTAATCACACAGAAACATTAGAGAAATCGAACCCCTTTTCACATCATAGGGGTAAAAACTAAAAATGTGAGGAAGAAAAAAAAAAAGAGACAAAAATCTCCACCCGAAATTCCCGGTAGAAAGTAGCCTAGAACATTAAGCTCTTTCTCTTCTCTTCAGCGAGTTAAAAAAAAAAAAAAATAAAATAAAATAAAAAAATAAAATAAAATAAAAAAACCTTAAAAAAGAAAAAAACTTGGGATAGGTTCTTTTGTCTAGAACAAACTTCTATACAAAATGCTAGATCAGTCACATACCCAACTTGCAATTTAATCTGCTCAGTAGCCTATACTATAGTAATATTAAATTCTAAAAATTATAATAGGAACAACCTCCGCTTTGTGGGTTTGGCTGCTGATTTGGTTTAATGTGAAGGATTTCACACAAAAATGGTATAGTTAATAGGAACCCAAAATCACATTAAAAAAACAAAACAAAAATAAGACACCCATTTACAAAAACAACACAAAAAATTAAGAAAATAAGACATACCCATTCAGTTCAAAAACAAATAAAATGGAGAAGAACTGAGAAAAGAAATGAGGCGAGGAAACGAAGTGTAAGAAACATAGACTTGCAGCGGAATATAAATAATTGGTTTTTCAGAATACCTCTCTCGGACTAAACCGACAATCACACAGGTCTAGAGACAGCCTCCACGTAGACCAGCTATCCAAACACGTTTTGAATTCCGGTTTGTGCAACCCACGACCCAAAAAACGTTTCTCCGACGGTGTTGCACACTACTAGAGTGATGCAAACATAACCCACAACCTAAGAACCTCACAACACTCTAAAAACACTTTGAGAAATGTGGAATTCGTTTTTCGTACAATGGGTACCACTCTTGGTGTTTATATACACACCACTCCATTAATATTGAGTGGAATAGTGGGCTTAGTGGGGTAGAGTAACGGTCTAAACCATTACTCCATAACTCCTAGATGTTACAATCTGAGGTATACAAAAGGACATGCCCACTTTGGGTGTCCATCCATATTCTCTTGAGTTTCTAACATCTCCCACTCATCCACTGTAGACATGGCCCTATTATCCATCTCTCAATGTGTTTCTCGGTGCGTTCATACTAGCAAATAGGTTGTGCGACCGCCGAGCACATTTGAAAAAACAAATTTGGGAGCACTATACTAAATCTTATACCAAGACCAGCATAGCAACATCCCTAAAGTGTCTCGTTATGCCCTAGACATATATTAACACACCAAATCAAGCATCTCTAACCCCTCTTGAGTTTAATACTCGGACTTATGCTTGATCCATCATAACTATCTAGATGTACTCACGATTATTTCACTACCATAAGCGCTATAACTTTGTCGACGGTGAGTACAAATATAAGGATGTGTTACAAAAATAGTCTTCCCTTTGTACTCATGTCCTTTAACTTTGGTCCAATCGCTTTCCCAGCAATGTCCCTTTAGACCGAATCCAACATGGCCATAGGTAACATGCCAAAGCAGCAGACATCAAAACCTCGACTTCATGACATAGTCAAAAGTAACAAGGGCATAAATAGAATCTTAATGAAAGATCCATGGGACTCACACGGTGAAGAAGCAGGGATTTATTCTCTCACCTCCGCTTTTGGTCGAGCAAGCACATGTAGTATGAAATACATGCTACGGTGGAGTTCTCTTAAGTAAGAGTGTATGTTTTAACTCAATACACCGTACAAATCTTAATCTAGTCGCTACTTAAGCGCCTAACTCGAGTTCTTTATTCGCTTGCCACCTCGGGCATCAAATAAGTTCTCGCATCTAGCTAACCACAGGCTACATGGATCATGGGCTATCCATGTACGATCTAATTAAGAAAAATATATTATAGACCTCATCTTCGTCCCAACTAAGGCGACATCTGTTTGTGTCAACCATCTATATATGCTACATAAGCATTGAATGACACAATGTCTCATCTCTGCTCACTACTTAAGTGCCAGAGGTGATCGCTTGTGTGAGTGAGCCGACCTAAACCCGCCGACATACCTTTCATACCATAGAACTCATCTTATGGTATATGTGTGTGTAAACATACATATTATTAACTGAATAACATCATATGTATTTAAAACAAAATATCCCAAAAAAACTACAATAAATGGTAATTAAAAACAACATATCATCATATTCTACGTAGCCCTAAACTCCTAAAATGAGTCCGAAAGACATCCCTTCCTATAGGCTTTGTAAGAGGATCAGCAATCATGAGGATTGTAGAAATGTGTTTTAGAACCACTTCATTGTGAGCAACCATATCTCGAATGTAGTGATATCATATATCAATGTGTTTGGTTCTACCATGATACTTAGAATCTTTAGCATAGGCAAGTGCTGCCATGCTATCACAATGTACCGTAATGAGATCCGAGGCATCCTTGACAACCTCAAGATTCTGAAAGAACCTCCTCAACCAAACTCGCTTCTGAGCAATTTGCTAAACATGCTACATACTCTGCTTCCATAGTTGATAATGCTATACAGGGTTGTTTCTTGCTACTCCAAGTGATGGCGCCATTATTCAAGAAGAAAGCATATCCGGATGTGGATTTGCGTTCATCTAGGTCACTACCCCAATCAGCATCACTATAGCCAATCATACGCAAATCTGAACCCCGATAACAAAGGATGTAGTCCGCTGTCCCTTTTAGAGACCTTAATATCCTCTTGTGACTTTCCAATGAGCAAGTCCTGGATTAGATCGAAATCTGCTGACTAATCCAATAGCATAACATATATCAGGCCGAGTACACATCATTGCATACATCAAGCTTCCAACTACATTAGCATAAGGAACACGTGCCATCTTTTCTTTTTCATCTTGAGTCTTAGGACACATATCCAGGCTTAAGCTCTCATTTTTGGCAACTGGAGTATCTATGGGTTTGCAATTATGCATTTGGAAACGCTCAAGAACCTTCTTAATGTAGGTTTGTTGTGATAAACCTAAAAGTTTCTTTGAACGATCCCTAAGGATTTTAACCCCTAGAATATAATCTGCCTCACCCATGTCCTTCATCTTGAAGTTTGAGGACAACCCCCTTTTGTGGCGATAATATTCTCCATGTCATTCTTGGCGAGTAATATGTCATCAACATACAATGACAAAATAATGAAACTTCCCTTGGATCGTTTTACATAGACACAATGATCTTCTTCGATCATCGTAAACCCATTCGATAGAATGGCTCGATGACATCTTAGATACCACTGTCTAGATGATTGCTTTAAACCATATATGGATCTCTTAAGTTTGCACACTTTGTGCTCTTGACCTTTGGTCACAAAGCCAATAGGTTGATTCATATAGATTTCTTCATCTAGTTCTCCATTGAGAAAAGCTGTCTTAACGTCTATTTGGTATAATTCCAAATTCAAGTTTGCAATAATGGCCAAAATGAGTCGAACAGAGGCAAACCTCACAACCAGAGAAAAGGTTTCCTCGTAGTCAACACCCTCCTTTTGAGTGTATCCTTTTGCCACTAATCGAGCTTTATACCTTTCTATTGACCTATCCGCCTTGCGTTTGATTTTAAGAACCCATTTGTTCCCAATTGCTTTACACCCTGACGTTAGGTTTACCGGATCCCGGACCTAAGTAGTCCTCATAGACTCCATTTTATCATTCATTGCTTTCATCCACTCATCACTAACAGAAGATAAGAGAGCCTCTTGCATAGTTTTTGGCTCATCATCATCCCGTGAAGCAATCATGAAAGCTTCCCCCTTAGTCTCAAAACGACGACGAGGAATATTTCCACGGTTGCTTCTACGTGGCTGAGGTTGTTATGGATCAACTTCTAGTGGTGTGCTCCCACTAGGTTGTGAGTCGCTCCCACTGTCTCTAGGAGTTTCAGGAATTTCTTCCTTGTCCTCTACTAGTCTACTTGGGGTGCCTACCTCTTGATCCATCATTTCATAAAGATTCAAGTTCTTTTCAACCTCACCTATGTTAGGGAATTCACTTTCAATGAAATCAACATCACATGACTCCAATTCAGTTACACTTCCATCAAGTTGTTCACCTATCAACACATAGCCTTTGGAATGCTCAGAATATCTTATAAAGATACACTTTTTTCCTCTAGACCCTAACTTCCCATATCTATGAGAAGTATTGTGAACATAACCTGTTAAACCCCATGGCCGCAAGTTATTCAAAGCGGGTTTCTTGCCAGTCCATAGTTCATAAGGTGTGGACGATACCGATTTAGAGGGCACTCGGTTAAGTATATAGGCTGCAGTCAAAAGTGCATCCTCCCAATACGAAATCGGTAAGTTTGCTTGCGCCATCATTAACCTAACCATTTCTAATAGTGTTCGATTTCTCCTTTCCGCCACACCATTTTGTTGCGGTGTATATGGCATCGTTAACTGCCTTGCATTTCCCTTTTTATCACAGAGCTCCTTAAATTGCTCGGATAGATACTCACGCCCACGATCAGTTCTAAGAGCCTTAATGCTTTTGTCTAATTGATTCTCAACCAATCTCATGTATCGTCTAAAGCAATCTAAAACCTCAGATTTATGAGAAATCAAATAGACATGACCGTAACGTGTATAGTCATCTATAAATGTGATGAAGTAGAAACCACCATGTCTTGCCCTCACATTCATTGGACCACATATATCAGAGTGGATTAGTTGCAATGAAAAAGATGCCCTTGTAGCTTTTCCAAATGGTTTTCTTTTTGACTTTCCCACAAGACAATGTTCACATGTAGACAAAGTAACCTTAGCGAGATTGCCCATAAGGCCTTCTCTAGCTAACCTAGTCATCCTCTCTTGCCCTATATGGACAAGCCTAGCATGTCATATATTTGAATTATCAGAAGCATTATCAGATGAAGTCAAAAAAACTGAACTATCATTATTATAATATTCAATATCCAAAATTAGAAAACCATTTGAAATAAAACCACGGCCATAATAAACTGTTCCCAAATGCAATAAAACATAATTATTCTAAAAAATAAACCGAAAACCAAGTCTTAACAAAGTAACTACGGAAAGTAAGTTCCTCCGGATCTACGGAGCATACAACACGTCATGGAGCAACAGAGTGCGACCACCTCGCAATTCTAGCTTGTAGGTACCAATTCCAAGTACCTCCACGCTAGCTCCGTTTCCCACCTTGATGTCTCTACACCCAACAGGAATCCGGCAAGACTCCACAAATCCCACTCTATCTCTCGCTACATGTTCTGTTGCCGCTGAATCTATAGTCCACATAGGAGCTGAATTAGCAATAAGGACATGACTAGTTACAAAAACATGGTGAGATATAGGATTAGGTGTTACCTTTTTTTGCTTGGTGCATTCACGAGCAAAATGTCCTTTCTTTTCGCAATTATAACAAGTCAACTTAGACTTGTCCTTTTTTGCGTGCTTTCCTCTAGTATTGCGCTTGACAAACTTAGCCTTCTTAGGCGGTGGCCCATTAGGTCTCTCTTGTCCAAGAGCATAATCGGGTTGCTTGCGTTTAGGCCTAGATGCCTTACACGAGCTAGTCTCGACCATGTGCACAGAACTAATCGGCTTGGCTGCTTCAAGGCGCTCAGCTTCAAGTTCCAAGTGACGAGCCACATCATCAAATGTTTTGATGTTCTCATTATGTGTTAAGTTTTGACACATCGTCTCCCATGAACTTTGTAGTGAACGAATCTTTGCCTGGACTTGTTGTTCATCAAGAAGATTGTTTCCAGCTGATTTGAGCTCTCAAATCATGGAGGACATCGCCCTAAGATGCTGCTTCATCATATGTTGAGAGTGCATCTTATATAAATCAAATTTCATTGTTAAGCCACGCCGTCTAGTGGCTGATGTCCCTCCATATCTTAGCTTTAGAGCTTTCCACGTCTTGTGCAGTTGTATACTGCTCAAATTCACCAATCAAATCATTGTGCATGCTGCTTAGCATTGTAAAGCGCACACACAAGTCCTTCTTGCGCCAACTTTCATAGGCGGCAAGATCACGTTGGTGTTGCTCAATGCTTCCCTCATCGGGTTTATTCAACGAATGAGTTAGAGTCTCTAGGACTTCTTGCTCATTCAACACATCTTGGATTTTGCGGTGCCAAATATTGTAATTTTCACCATCCAGTTTCTCTCCTTTATCGAGATCAACAACTATACCTTTGGAAGCCATTTCACTACAAAATTTCACAAATGGGACATTACACACACATTTCAAAAATTTTGACGTTCGATCTAAAATAAACTTAGATAATCAACACATGTCACAAGATCGAAAATTCGCTAAGCTTCTTAATCATCTCTTGCACCACTAGTGTCCATTACTAAGCTTAATTTTAATCTATTCGTGCAAAATTATGTATGGGAGATAATGCAACTCAACCATACTCCCACTATTCTATATTTCATATTTACAAAAAATATGTATTAAAAACAATTCACCAATTTTATCAATTAACTATTAAGCCAAACACGCTATCACAATTTAAACTCATGAGAACAAATCATATAGACATATCATTATTTCACTAAGAAATAACTATTGCTTTGTCATGTTGAATATAATATTTAACATTGTGTAAATATTTTTATTACCATATTTCACTAAGAAATAATAACGGAATTAAATAGTTTTAAAAAATCAATCAATTTCATATCATTAAATATTTCTTAAAAAATATATACACCACCGATAAAGAGCCGCATCATCATTAGTAAATTGTAGCAGCCCTTTAAATCTAAGAATAATGAATCGTCATGATATTTAAAACTAAAAACACTATTCACGTGTCATTCTGCAGGTTTAAGAGCAATTCCAGAACAAACAAAAAACTTTTAAGCCACAAGAAAATTTATGGCCCACCATCTTATTTTTTAAATGCTTTATAATAAATATACATTCATGTAGGCTGAATGATAGTCAAACAACGTATCCATTTCTAGCTTTGTGTTTACTGTCCTCAAAAGTTTATTTATTTATTTATTACGTTAGACGCGTATATTTCACTTTGCATTTTTGTGTGTTTAACTGTAATACTAACAATCCGTGTAAACTGTACTAGGCGAGTGGGACTCTATGTAGTGCCTTATGTAGAGGACAAACCTCTGTAAAGCTAACACGCGCTGTACATTGTGCTAGAGAGAGTGGGTTTTGCTAGAATTAGTTGTCTTCAACCTCCAGCCTTCAAAATTCTTTAGCAAAAAACGAGTTTAAAACAAAAACTTCAAATGCTTATATCTTTTTCATTTCAAATCCATTTTTGACATACCATATACCGATTTAAAGCTTATAACATGTAGATTCATAATATGAAATCATATTTTGTAAACAGAAATCATATAAGAGCTTTTTTGTCCTTAAAGTTTCGGTGTTCTAAGTTTTGTTAAACTACATCTCATGGCACACTTAGAGATTTGCTACGAAACTTAAGGTAAATATTAATACATGTAATATAAACAACATATATTAATTTCAAGGCATGAAATACTCAGAATCAAAACTTGCCATTGAAGGCCATGTGAGGTGCATAGAAATTCATATCATATCACAGAAGCATAAAACGTATTAAGAACTAATCATATATGCTTATGACATCGAGAACAACCTATAAAAGCTCTGATACCAATGTAAGAAACATAGACTTGCAGCGGAATATAAATAATTGGTTTTTCAGCATACCTCTCTCGAACTAAACCGACGATCACACATGAGCCTTGAGATTGTTCTACGTTGTCTAGAGCCAGCCTCCACGTAGACCAGCTATCACTCTATAAATAATTGGTTTTTCGGCATACCTCTCTCGAACTAAACCGACGATCACACATGAGCCTTGAGATTGTTCTACGTTGTCTAGAGCCAGCCTCCACGTAGACCAGCTATCCAAACACGTTTTGAATTCCGGTTTGTGCAACCCACGACCCAAAAAACGTTTCTCCGATAGTGTTGCACACTACTAGAGTGATGCAAACATAAACCACAACCTAAGAACCTCACAACACTCTAAAAACACTTTGAGAAATGTGGAATTCGTTTTTCATACAATGGGTACCACTCTTGGTGTTTATATACACACCACTCCATTAATATTGAGTGGAATAGTGGGGTAGAGTAACGGTCTAAACCATTACTCCATAACTCCTAGATGTTACAATCTGAGATATACAAAAGGACATACCCACTTTGGGTGTCCATCCATATTCTCTTGAGTTTCTAACACGAAGGAAGGTGACGGTACACACCGACGAGGCGAGGCGAAGGAGGAGAAGGGGAAAAATGGGGGAAAAAATGGAACTTTGGCAACATAGCACAAGAGAAGAAAAAGTCTCAAACTCGAAGAAGGAGAAGGAGGTGAGGCGAGGCGAGAAGCTTCTGAAATGGTGATGGTACACACTGACGAGGCGAGGTGAGGGAGCTTCAATGCATTTTTCTGGGTTCGAGTTTGGGTCTTGGGAGAGGCACTCTATTTTATGAGTGAAGGGGAAATGAGAACTGAAGGAAATGGGGAATCAGCGTGGGTAAACTAATGAAGCTACCGATTGGTGATCAGGTGTGGGTCCCACAAAAAGGTAGAAATATTTGAGTTATGTAGAGTGAAAACAGTGTCCAAACGATAGAGAGTAAAAATTGGGATATTTTGAGTGATGAATGATGAGTAATGAGTGATGAAAACCGAGTGATGAAAAAGTCCTAACCAAACAACCCCTAAGAGCTTGTTTGGCCAACTATTTTTCATCACTCAATTTCCATCACTCATAACTCATAACTCATTACTCATTACTCATCACTCATCACTCAATTTTTCACACCCGTTTGGCATCATCACCCAATTTCCATCACTCAATATTTTTCACACTATTTGTGGACCCATACTGCATCCCGGTGTGTTTTTTTTTTTTTTTTTTTTTTTTTTCACTAAGTTTGGTGAGTCTAGGTACTAAAGAAAAAAAAAAAGAATAGAAAGAACAAACCGAACCAAGAAAAAAAAAAAAAAAAAAAAAAAAAAACCCAGATCGAATAGCCAACCTAGGAGGAAAAAAAAAAGAAAGAAGAAGAAACCGGACCGAATAGCCAACCCGGAGAAGAAAAAAAAAAAAAAGTCAAAGGTCAAAAGTTGCGATTGTGTCTTTGTTTGTGGGTCCCCTATGTGTGTTTAATTACAATATTGCCATTGAGTTATGAGTTATGGAAACGAAAAACAGCCAAAATATGTTTTCGGTTTCTATAACTCATAACTCAAAAATTAGAGAATTGAGTGATGGAAACAGAGTTATCGTTTGTCAAACAACTTTTTTACTATGGGTCCCACTATTTTTGAGTTATAAGTTATGGAAACGGCGAAAATGGCCAACTGACCTTAAAATCATAACTATCTAGTTAGTAGGTGCTGTTTAGAAACATATTTTGTTTATAGCATCTCGAGTCTTAAAGAGTCAATTTTGGGCTTCAAAATTGACTCTTTGAGGCTCAATTTGTATGTTTAGACCGGTTACGATATGGCACTTTGTCCACATGGATGTCCACCTGGAAATCGAGTCTCTAAGACTCGATTTCAAACCCAAAATTTTTTAAAAAAACCTCTAAGTCACTACGCAGATCGGAGGGAGAGAAACAGAGAACCTCACCGGCGCGTCCTGGGGCTCGCGGCCGGCCAGCGCCGCCACGGCCTGCGGCTGGGGCTTGCGCTAGCTTGTCGTCGCACGGCCCAGGGCTCGCGCTAGCCAGCGTCGTGCGCGAGCCCCGGGCGGCGCGCGCGACCCAGGCTCGCGGGAGCCCCTGGCCGCGCTAGACGCTGGCCGGCGCGAGCCCCAGGCCGCCTAGGTCGTTGGTCGATTTCTAGTCATGCCGGGCGCGCCTGGTCTCCGATCGCGATCTTCTCTCCCTCTCTGTTTCTGGTTTTCTTTTCTTTTTTTTGGGTTTTTCCTCCGATGCTCTGGTGTTTGGTTTGGTCTGAGCGATATATATAGGGCTTAGAAATCGAGTCTTAGAGACTCGATTTCTATGTAAATGCCATGTGGCACTTCTGCCACATCAGAGTTGGTCCAAGCTACAAATCGAGCCTTAAAGACTCGATTTTGAACACCAAAATCGACTCTTTAAAACTCGAGATGCTATAAACAAAATATGTTTCTAAACAACACCTACTAACTAGATAGTTACGATTTTAAGGCTAGTTGGCCATTTTCGCCTATGGAAACCGAAAATTGAGTTATGAAAATTGTGAATCCAAATGGCCCCTTAAGTCTCTCATTTTCACCCACACAGACACGCAGTCTCTCTCTCACCCGAGCCTCCATCCTCACCATCTCTCTCTCTGTTTCTCTCACCCGAGCCTCCATGGCCCAAGACCTTGAACTCATCACTCCGATCACCAGCACCACCACTATGGTGGTCTTCTCCATCTTTGAACCAACTCTCTCTACCTCAAAATCTCTCTCTAATCCTTGCTGAGAGGATCTGAACTTTCTCTCTATCTCGCCGGCACTCCAACTCCCAAAGCCCCGTGTGGAATGAGCGCTTCAAGATCCCCCTTGCACACCCGGCCTTCGAAGTCGAATTCAACGTCAAAGACAACGACGTGTTCAGCGCCGATTTAATCGGCGTCGCCACCGTCTCTCCGCTCGCCGGATCCTCTCCGTAAAACCATCGATGAATGGCTGCCGATACTCAACTCACTCGGCAAGCCTCCGAAACTAGACGCAACGCTTCTACTCCAAATGAGGTTCACGAAATGCGAGGACAATCCGATATACCGGTGCGGCATCATGACCGATCCAGACCATTTCTGAGTCCGAAACTCACACTTCCTGGTTCGGAAAGGCGGGTCGGTCAAAGAAATTCAAAACCAAACTATTCATGGCGTTTCGACTTTGGCAGCGTTTCGTTCCATGCCACGTATGATTTCAGCCTTGATCATTCATACGTCAAATCGGTTTCTCCATTTCCTCATTTAATACAACTCTTCCATATTCTCGGACTCTCTCAAAACCTGTATGTTCTTTTTCCTTGTCATTCTATATGTTAATGCATTTATTTCATTACTAACACTTCTCTAGACTCTATAGGCACATACATTAATGTTACGGAAACTAACCTTTTTACAACCAATTTCACAATTACTTTGTTGGTCGATTGTGAGGGATGGAAGAAAAATGACGGGTCCATGAATGTTAGTCTTGTGTCCATCACTCACAGTTGATCAATTTAACAACTGTAACATTTGTCATGAAAAAAGTTGTGTATGTAGCTTTATTGTATATAGTAATATGTTGGTTTGTTTTTCATTCTCGTGCAAGACGATGATAAAACATGACCTTGAATTTTATTTGGTGACACTATGTGCTACTTCTTCTGTCTATTATATTTAAATAACTTCGTCTATTGTTCAAATGTTGAATTTTGCTTATAACTAGCAAATATCCGTTGTGACTTCCTCAAACTTATCAGGGAATTTTGTTTTCTCTCATTTCAGGTATACTTCATTTCATAAAGTTGACAAATAAATGCACCAATTGTTTTCGGGACTTAAAATGATGGGGTCATTTCTTTCAAGAGCACTTTTGTATGTAACAAAAAGTGATATGGGAATTTCCCATTTTCATCAGTTAATTGCTTTTGTGTTACATAGAAAGTTAAAATTCTAATTTGTATTTGCAGGCTTGTTTTTGGCTATGCTTATCCGGCTTATGAGTGTTTTAAAACTGTGGAGAGGAATAAGCCGGAGATTGAGCAACTTCTCTTTTGGTGCCAATCTTGGTATGCATCTTCATGTTGTGCGAGTATGATGGTATCTTAGGATATAACTTATTTTAGTGCTAAAGTGTGTCATTTTGTAGGATTATAGTTGCTATGCTTACAGTCTTTGAAAGAGTTGGGGATATTTTCATTTCATGGTATGCAATTTTTGAACACAACACAAATAAGTTGATTTTTCATATAGTCCTGTTCTCATTTGCATTTATTTTTGGATTCTTGACTTTCTTTCTTTTTTTGGACAAGGCTACCACTGTACAGTGAAGCAAGCAATCTTTATATATCTTTGGCATCCTAAAACAAAGACACGCATTTGACATCTTGAACTTGCAGAACTATTTTGTTTAATTAATTATTCATTCGTAACAGTTTCTTTGACAATAATTTTTAATTGTTTCAGGGAACATCATATGTTTATAATTCTTTCTTCCAGCCTTATGTGGCTAAACATGAAGGGGAAATTGATCACACCTTATTGGAGTTGAGAGTTAAGGCTTGGGATATTGCAATTCTGTATTGGCAAAAGGCTGTGAATTTTGGCCAAACAAGGTTTTTGAGATTCTGCAGTATGTTTCTTCTCGGTCGGCAAAGACGGCCTAAACTCGATAAGGTATCCATTGACAAGGAAAAGTAATATCTGCTCTAGGGGTCAAAAGTCATTTGTTTAGTGCATTCTACACTGCATTATTCTGATGGTAATTGTTAAAATTGGGATAAGAATGTTGATTACTCGATCTTTTGCCTTAAGCTCATTATGCAGAAACTGTGTATACTTGATCCTTACACATCAAATTTTTTTTTTTTTTGGCCCTTTTATACGGTTTAATACTGAACCTAAGTAGTTGGAGTTAAGGCATTGTTGTCTTAGGCAAACTTTATTTGTTAAGACAAGGTAATGAGATTGTATTTAACTAAATTTAGAGAAATATTTGTTTCATTGCACGTCAGTCCATAGCTCATTTTGATATTTTATTATATTCTGCATCAAGTTTTACCTTATCATAGAATATAATATGATACGATGAATTGAAGGCCTTCTACTCTATGCATGTACAAGACTCAAATTTTATAAAAGCAATTTTTGGCCAGAGTAATTCACAAAGTCCTCTTGGCTTTGATCTTATGTGTTGCTTCTGCACAACAGCTTCCTGCAAAAGCTTGTGCATTGTTCAATCTCTTAAAATGGCTGAATGGTGACTAAAGTTAATTGCATTTAAAATGGATTTAAATATAGTAAATGTGTATAACCTTTGTCAAGGAATCTGTAAATTGACCATACACACAATATCATGTTGTGACTTGTGAGGCTTAGAGAATTTCCTTATGTAAGTTTCTGTTGTCCCACTATCAACCAGGGATCTTCTGCAGGTAAGCTTACTAGTTCCCAGGATTTACTCTAATTCAAGTGCTCTCATGCTCCAACACATGGCTTCCTCCTGTGTGGGTGAGACAGAGCCTTGAACAGAATTGGCTTCCTACAGTTATGGGGGAGAGCCTAATATACAAAATATTTGACTATTTGGTGTTAGACGAAGATACAGGGAGAAAAAAGCAACTTCACGAGTAAAAGAATGACTTGGACATTTAGGCCTGGAGGTGATAATTGTTGCTAGGTGGCTTCCTTGATGACTGCCATATATGATTCATTTTCCTTGGAGTCCCACCATTCAGTGTAAAGGAAGAAACATGAAGAATTGATTAGTTTACATTTATGAGAGGCGATTGTTAGTCTTTACTCTTTACTGCCTTGATCTCTCTTTGAGGATTGGATCTTAGTAGAGAAAAAATGCTCGCAACTTTATGGATGTCATTTTTTACAGGCCTTTAAAATCAAGTTTACTGAATTGTGAAAGATAGAGATAAGAAAAACACGTATGAAGCGTTAACAGTAATATATAAAGGCTACCAAGAGAAGTTTTTGGAGCAAGGAGTCCTAAGGGGATTTTGTTCACTCAATAAGGTAGATGCAAATGAATATGGCCGACCCCAATAAGTTCACAGTACATAAAAAGTAAACATGATTGTTTTTACAATTTCAAGAAATTGAGAATGTGAAGTTATAATGCTGAATGTGATATTTAGAAAAGACTAGATAATGCTGTTAATTTAAGATTAAAGAAATGTATACCTGGATTATGTAGAAATATGAAAAAGTATTGAAAGAAGGGAATTAAATTCTGTATAACTATTTCCATGATAGTGAAAAATTAGCACTCATTTCATATACATGGGAGGCATGGGTTACAAATTTGGACAAAGAAGCGATGCATTGAGGTTGAAGTACAACTACTGCAAAGTTCTCCAGGTTACAAACACTGTTGTGGTAAGATTTTGATTGGCAGCATTTGACAATGTAATCTACAATATGATTTGTATCCTTGGTTATTTGTGAAGAGAGAGCCAAATCTTGAAATTTCTAGAAGATGATTAATCTAGGGAAGCTTGCTCAAGCGGAACCCATTTTTGCTCAAGTGAAACAGTAAGGTTGCACGAGAGAGCTTCATTCTTGCTTGAGCAAATTAATTGATCATACCGAAAGTTTGCTTGCATCTTGCTCAAGCGAGATAGTCAGATATTGCTTTTATAAAACATGACTTGGTGAGCAAGACGTGCACAACTTCTTGAATATATCAAGGCACATCTTACTCAGTAGGTTGGCAAGCCATTCTAGAAAACTCTGCAGAGCCTCCTTGCTTCTAAAAATATCAAGTTGATTGAATATTTATTGGTTAAGTTATAATTGTGTCTAAATAAGATTTTTCACGAGTTCATGTTCACTTAGTTGGGTTTTACTATCCTGAGTGTGATCCACTAATCCTAGACCCCGGCTGTCATGGATAAAGCTCATCTCCTTAATGTCTAGTCTTACTTTGATGGTAGTACATGTGCTTATTGTAAGGTTCACATAAGAACGTTCCTGCAATCTATAGATGAAAGGTATGATTGTTTGTTGAAGAGGGTTTGACTGAACCTTAAACGATTGTAGGTGAGTGGTCTAAGGATGACTGACGTGAAAGCAATTGGAAATGGTAAAGGATTGAATGCTATATTTCATGTTTGTCTCACAAGAAGAGTTTGAAAAGATATTTATGTGTGAGAAAAGTACAGAGGTTTGGGATATCTTGGAAAGAGCATATTACGGAACTAAACCTGTGAAGATCTCAAAATTACAAATGTTAACACCTAGGTTAGAAGAGATTAGGATGAAGCTTTTGTGAGTTTCACCAAACTAAGTAACATAGTTAATTCAAGCTTTAACCTAGGAGAGTGAATCCCTGAGTCCAATATAGCTAGGAAAGTCATTAGATCTCTCTCTGCTAAGAGGTTCCATTCCAGAGTGGCTGTCATCGAGAAAGCAAGGATCTTGACACTGTTAAGATAGAAGAATTAGTTATAGCTCACTTTTAAACCTATGACTTCCTTCCCTCAGCCTAAGAAAAACAAGTCCATTACCTTAAAAACAGTCAAGGAAGAAGAAAATGATACCTCATATGAATAGTGGTTGAATGATGAGGACCTAGACCTATTTGCTAAGAAGTTCAGAAAGTTTTTCAAACCCAGGAAAAAAACTAAAAAGAGCAAATAGCTACTTAGCCTTTTACTACCTCCAGTGAGAGTTGTGAAGAAGCTAGTGAGGAGGAGGTTGATGATGAGGACGGACTTTTGGTAGCCTATAATAATCTTTTCAAGGAGTGTCAGATAGAATAAAATCCCAAAGTCACTTAAGAGTTTGAATGAGATAGAGAATGAAAAGGAGGTCTTATTGGTTGAATTGGATGAAGCAAAGAGGTAGTTTGGAAATGACAAGGAAGAAAATGCCTCTATTTGAGAAAACTAAGAAATATGGTGAGAAAATTGAAAACTCTAAATCTCTGCTAAAGAAGTTCTCAAGTGAAAATTTGAATTAGTTGTTTTGTTCTTAGAAGACTAGCTATGACAAAAGTGGGTTAGGATACACTGGTGAGGGATCCTCTATCCCATCCATCTCACAGTCCCTCTCGGGGACTAAAGGAAGAATGTCCTTCCAAACCCTGTGTATAATTCAGTTTATCCTAAGTTGAATGAAAAGGGTTTAACAAACCAAGTTAAAGCCCTAACCCAACAAATTAAAATCGAAGGAAGATCACTTATGTCTTATGGTACATGGTCCACAGAAGGTCTTCGAAGTTTATGTATGATGCCTTGAATGTGGAGACTCTAGACACATGAATGGTGATAAATCCTTGTTCAAGACTGTATCAAATGATGGTACGGGAGACATTGCTTCCTTTGGTGATGGTGGTAAATCACATGAGGAACTGTTGATGTTTCTGGTCTACTAGTCCTAAATGATGTGCTATGTATTGAGGGCCTTTAGTAATGAGCATCAATCAAATCTATTATGAAGAGCTCATTGTACAATCTCGCTAAAAGGAAGGTTCTTTTTATGATAAAAAGGAGAATATACAGTTGATAAAAATATTATAAAAATTAAGATATTATTACTTTTATAGAACAAAATTGTTATTAATAACTATATACATACTAATAATACAAGTTGCCTCCTATTGTCCAAGAGTGGCTCCGTCCATGCACACAAAGGAAAGAAAAAGAAATTATAACACAAAAACACACTACAAACTCAACATCACAACCATAATAATTATGTATTAAGTTAATTGTAGATGCAAAAAGATTTTTCTTATTAAAAATATTCATTTGAGGGTTAAAAACATTAAGTACATCTGGACAAGAAATTTTGAAATTTGGATGAAATGATAAAAAGTATTTTACAATTTTTTTTTTTTTTTTTCCTTTTGGGGGAAGTCAAAAGAAAACTTTCATTCAAATTGTAATGGGATAGCGGTACAGCAATCCAAATATCCATTAGGTACCAGAAGCATTGGGCATATCAGCATGATTAACTTACTTGAATAGCCTCAACTACTCGTGCCTTCTTTAGCCGACATTTGTGCCAATTATTTCCCTTCCCACCATGTGAATTGGACCTAAGAAATTCCATCAAAACCGCGTTCTCCTTTGATTCTCTATATTACTGTAATGATTATTAAATGTGGCCAAGATATAAGTATTGACCTTGTAGTCATCCCTCTATATCTATATTTATATATATCTAAAAATTGAAACGTAGCATTTATTATTATTATGCTCCAGTTCATCATGTATTGCCTCAACCCAGCTTTCATCCTAAAGGGCTTCCTCAACTTTAGTGGGTTCAACCTATGACAAATAACAAGAATAAAACACAAAGTTAACAACACATTTATCTACTGTTCGCTTTCTTAATGTGAGTTCATTCATGTTTCCCACAATAACTTCAGGAGGATGATTTAATTTAATCCTGGAAGAAGGTCCTTTCTCTTCATGGGATTCAAAATTTGGTGATGTGGGTATATTTGCAGAGTCTTCCACAACACTAGGAGTACCAAGAGTACTTGGAGATGCGTGCTTTTGTTCAACAATTTCTAGAACTTCCTTTGGCTTAAGAGGAAGAATTTCTTTGGGGAGTTCCTCACCAACCTTTTGTAACAGAATCGAAAACTCATCAATAACAACATTCACTGTTTCCATTACCTTCATGGTTCTTTTGCTGTATTCCCGATAAGCCTTGCTTGTGGAGGAGTATCCTAGAATTATTCCTTCATCGCTTCGGAAGTCAAATTTTCCCACATTCTCTCTATCCTTGAGAATAAAACAAGTACTTCCAAATATTCTGAAATATTTCACATTTAGCTTTTTTCCTTTCTATAACTCATATGGAGTCTTCTTAGTACCGGGTCTAAAGTACACCCTATTAGTGTTAATGGCTTCTCCCCACAAGTTTCTAGCCGGATCCTTATTGTGCAACATGGCTCTAGCCATCTCCTGAATAACCTTGTTCTTTCTTTCTACTACGCCATTTTGCTGAGGAGTAATAGGAGCAGAGAATTCTTGAGATATACTTGATCTTATGCAAAAGGACTCCATATATGAGTTCTCAAATTCTTTACCATGATCACTTCGAATTCAATCAATCTTCAGGTTCTTTTCATTCTACAAACTTGTGCACAAGGCTTCAATGTGCTCAAGAGCATATGACTTAGATCGTAGGAGGATAACCCAAGTATACCTAGTGAAGTCGTCTACCACAACCATGATGTATCTCTTACCACCAAGAGACTCGATTTTAGTTGGACCTATAGGATCCGGATGTAGAAGCTCCAATGGTTTAGATGTAGCAGATGTCCGAGTGCCCGGATGCTTAGCTTTTGTCCATTTCCCAAGCCGACACGGTCCACACACCACATTGCTCACTTTACTAAGCTTTGGTATCCCCAAGACTAATTCATGCTTAGATACAATAGAGAGATGTTTGTAACTAGCATGTCCCATCTGTTGGTGCCATAGATCTTCATTTGGTAAACGAATACTATTGCACAAAATATCAGCATCAAGAACCAATCCATAACAATTGTCTAGAGTGCGAACACCACTTATGAGTTTCTTTCCCGACTCATCCATGACAAGACACTTTCCCTTTGAGAATAGCACCATGAAGTCTTGATCACATATCTGACTTATGCTTAATGAGTTCACTCTCGGACCTTCTACATATAGAACAATTGCAATGTCCGACAGTCCAGGTAGAGAAATGATTCCCTTTCCTTTAATTTGTAATTTGCTCCCATCACCAAAAGTGACATTGCCACCTTTCTTAGAGTCGAAAACCCTGAAAAGAGATCATTCTCCAGTCATGTGTCTTGAGCAATCGTTGTCAAGATACCACAAACACATGTCCATAGCCTTAAATGCGGACTTCATCATAAAATACACTTCATGCTTAGATGACAGATCGGTGGGAACGGTGCTTTCTCTCACCTACCTTTTATGAGCTAAACCTTTAATTTTCACTTTTCTCAGACGAACTTCTTTGCACATTTTCATTCCGAGATAGTCTAGTTTTTTCTTGGTCAACCTAAGATCTTTTCCAATAGTCATCATAATAGAATTCAAATAACTTTTAGACTTGTATTTTCCGATACACTCAAACAAGCAGAGATTAGAAAAATAAGATGTATTTGAAAACAAAGATCTCTTTAAGTTGGTTGTAGCCATGACAATAGGGGTCAATGGATCACACAGCAAAGATTAAAACCTAATCAAAGTGTGCCTGCTTCGATACCACTTGATAGGCCAAAAACGTATTGACCCCTTGTGATAAATTAATTGATTAATTAGCAAAGTTTATTAATTAATCAAATTAACATGCAAAGCGTGTGGTAGAAAATAAATTTGTTTGTGGTAGCACAAACAAATCACCAATTAAACTAAGTATGTAGTAGAAAATAAATTAACACGGTGATTTGTTTACGAATGGGAAAAACCAACACGACAAAAACCCCATCGGGTGATTTTAAGGTCACCACTCTTAAAAATCTACTATTATCAAAACAAGCGGTTACAAGTAAAGGAATCCCAATATCTTCTACCAACCTATAGTTGAACCCTTACCCCAATACCCAATTGGACTTGTTTAGTAGTGACAATCTCTCCTTTTGATGCACGGCTCCCGATGACGTGACTAACCAATTGCGCAGATCCTAGTACGTGACTTCAATCACCAACTAGAGAAGGTTGTTGGCTGCAAAGTTCTTGAGTTCATCCGGACGATGAAGATCGAAAAGATGCTTGGTCACAAAATCCTACAGTGTACAAACACAACAACTTCTTCACAAGAGAGATGAACTTAGGGCAAAACTGTCTCCGGTCACAATTTGCTTGAATAAACTTTGCTCAACACTTGTGCAACTTGTGTCGCCTTTGACGACCTTAAAAATAATCATTTTATATGTCTAGGGTTGTGAGAAAAGAAAACTCAAACACATAATTACGAATTAGAGTCAAAACAGATCTGAAATTCTGTTTTTCATAAACCTTATGAGATAGCCATCTGTCGAGCCACTGGCCGGAAATGAACAGCTCTTCAAGCTCGATAGATGCTAGCTGTTGAGCTTTAATGAACTTGCACTTTTCAGCTTGAATCTTGGACAAATTTGCATGACTTTAACACTTGATCTTGAAACAAGGTTTATTGAAATATTAAACACATCTTAGATCTATCCAAATACAAGTAAAGTGCATTTTGTCAAAGGATTAGCCAATTACATAAAATAGTGATATATGTTCTTAATAAGTGAATCACATATGTCCTAACATTTGCAAACATATTTATTTACTGTTTTATAGGGCGGGCTTTCATGTTTTCCATTTCTTTTGTATGGAATTCATAAGAGTCCCTACCTTTCCCAGATCTTTATTTCTTGTTTTTGACTAGATAGGAATAAGACTGTGAAACTAAATCCATGCAAGCTGCTGTTATGTAGTATTTTAGGAAGTGAAATTCTAGCATGTCATGCACTATGAAACTAATACATTACATGTGGAGTATAAGACTAATGCAAGAGTCTAATGCAATACACGAAAGATGTTGACATGGCACGAGGAAGTGACATGGCACATGGCACATGGCCAGCCAAGCTTCAGGGTTGTATTTAATATCTCCCATGTGATTATTGTAGCTATATTCAAATGTGCCAAGTTGGAGGGAAAATTAGTTAGAGGCACATGCATAAGCTAGATTTTAGGAAGTTGTTAAGTCCAGCCCATGAAAGAATAAGTTTGGAGGTTTTTAAGTTGGTTTTGGAATTCTATATTAGCTAGAAGATTAATAAGGAGGAGCTCGAAGAATAATGAGGAGCAATAGGCCTTATAAATAGAGTTGTGGTGTAGCCTATTGTTGTGTGCGTAAGAGTTAATTAGAAGACAAAGTTTTGTCTAGCAAGAGAGTTAGAGAATAAGCTTTGTCTAATATGCTATTATGAAAGCACCTTTAGGTGTATTAGGGATTTGGGTTAGTTTATATTTGTGAGGGTTATGAGAGTTTATGACTGGTTGTAATTGTCATTGATAGTGGATATTTTTGTTTGGTGTTGTCGGATGTAGACATAGAGTTTGCCAAATCATGTCAAAATTTATGTATTGTTTTGCATTTCATTTATTATTTACACATTTTTCACAAGGAAAATCCATTGAAAGTGAGCTATTTTCTGCCTAGCTAAAGAATGAGTCATTTCTAAATTTGGTACAATCCAAGAATATTTTTATACAAGACCAGAGAGCATTGGGATGACTTTCTGTCCAAATCCTGACCCACTCATTTCATTCTCAAATGCTTCTAGATTGACCAGATTCTGATGCATATATTATCAATTAAATAACAGAGCAAAATGCAATATATTTTTTGAAGTAAAGGTGAAAAAATTATGAACTAACCATTGTCCCCTTAACTTGAGTGATTACATGACTGCTTTCACTTTCAACCATTAGCACATGCACAAGCTAAATT
The DNA here is from genome assembly GCA_028216015.1 of Quercus dentata. NCBI lineage: Eukaryota > Viridiplantae > Streptophyta > Magnoliopsida > Fagales > Fagaceae > Quercus > Quercus dentata. Next base: position 54,545,940 of record CP116454.1, on the reverse strand, counting down.
TTAGGAAGTTGTTAGAAGTAGAAGCCATGTGCTGTATTAAACATAGCATGTGATTAATATGCATTCCCAAATTCGATCTAGCCTAAATAGAAGCACATCACAGTCCTTGCATCAAAATACCGACTTCAACACAATTATGTATATTTATATACTTTAGTCAAAAACTTAGTGCATAGAGTTGAGTATGGTGCCTTCATGTCTCATAATCCATGGTTTGGGTTTGGGAGAAGAACCATCTTGAGATAGCAATCTTAAAGATTGAGAAGTGGGTTTTGCTATTTCATATTGTGTTCTGCTGTTAGTTGGTCTCAATACTTAAGGTTGAAATAGATTTACAAGCTAGCAAAAGAAAATCTTCGTTTGGTTGTAGAAGATAGACCAACTTTAGGATGGTTGACGACTTCCTTAGCAAAGGAGCCCCTACCAATATTGGACCATTTTGTTATTTGAGGGCTTTCTGCTTTGATTATATTATATTCCATATATGATGCAATCTTATGAATTTACTTTATTTACATGTTTGATGTAATTTGGGATCCTATTCAAAGGGCCCACAATTCACTATTGTAGGCGGTTGATGCTTAAAGTTATTTTTCTCTTTAGTTTAACATACTTTTACAAGCAAGATAAACAAATGGACATACTAGATTACCTTATGAATTTTAATGTATTTCATTGTATTGTTAAGTGTTTTTTTTTTTTATAATTTTTTTTAATATAGAAGAGTAAACTAAATGTATTATTAAGTTATTGTATGTAATTTTCTTTGTACATATTGCCATGGATTTTAGTGAAGGGTTATGAATTGGTTTAGTTTTAGAATTTGAGATTCCCATCTACTATTGATAATGCATTTTATATGTGACAGGTGGAATTTTGTATTGATTATATATTGTGGGTTGAGGGTTGTTGTTTTGTTTTTAGATTTTATGTGTATCATTGCAACTTTTTTGGAATTGTGGATTTGGGATGCACTATAGCTTTTTCTTTTTTTCTTTTATGATTAAAAAGTTGGATTCAATGTCCCTTTTAAGGGTTATGTATTGTTTTGGCTTTAGAATTTGAAATTCCCATGTACTATTAATTATGCATTATTATTTGACTAATATTTTCCTGACTTGCTATTTGAAATTGTCATGTAAGTTTTAATTGTTTAAAGTTAGATTCACAATGGGTTCTTGTCTCACTGCAATTGGCATGGTACTAAGTTACACACCTTTATTCTCAATTGGTGTTTTGAACTACTCCTTGCAAACAAGGCAAACAAAGTCGACACATGGTTGTCCCATACAGTAAATTCAGGCATACAAAGAATTCAACCTAAACTCTCTGGAACAGGACACTTTGCCTTGCCACAATTTATTCTTAGTTGTAAATCCATGAGTTTTCTCTTGGTCAAGACCAACAATAACATTGTCAAATTACCCCTTACGTCATCAACTGGTTGTGGCACCAATACTACTCTACACAATTAAATCTTACAAGAATAAGCAGAATAAAGAGAATATCATTAGTTGGTTAGCCATTATTTTCTTTTAAACATTTTGGTTGTAAAATTGAAATTGTCTTGCAAGCTTTAGTTTAGTGTGATTCATTGTGGTTCCTAGGAATAGTAAATTTGCTATTTGAAATTGTCATTTTTAGAGGATATTGGACACTATATGCTCAAATATACTACGTTATTAAAGCAAAGTTCATTAATATATAAAACAACCCCGCACATTGCGCGGGTTGAACACTAGTATATATAAAAGCAGAGACCTCATGTGAGAGTACATGAGCTTCTACCATGTGGCGCTCTAATATTGTATTTAGCCTTTTTTAATCTCTTGTATTTAACCTTTTTTAACCTCTTCTCATTAAGTTTTTTTCTTTGTTACCCAAAAAATCACGTTAACTTCTTTTTCTTGTTATCTAAAAGATGGGCTATTGTTGAAAATTAATCAAACCTTATGAAAAGTCCAAGCTTACTTATTCCCTTACATATTATGACCTAAGCATGATCCTTCCTGTGTGTAGATAAAAGCCTAAACCTGAACAAGTTTCCCTTTAGACTACACATACTCTTCAACTTCTTTACGAACAAAGGTTTGTAGTTCAGATTCACCGATCCTATCCGACCAAACCAACGTTCCTACTCATTTTTCAAGTTTTAATTCAGCCCTTCTGTTTAAACAAATAGAGATGTATGGTCAAAGAATATATATAATCACTCAAAGAAATAAAAAGAAAAAGGAAATATATAGTCTTACCACTCTATTTTCTCTTCCTCTTCCAAAACTTCTCTCTCTCTCTCTCTCTCTCTCTCTCTCTCTCTCTCTCTCTCTCTCTCTCTCTCTCTCTCTCTCTCTCTCTCTCTCTCTCTCTCTCTCTCTCTCTCTCTCATTTTGAGTGCTATCAATCTTACCAATGGGCTACACATCGGAAGGATTGTCTACTAAGATAATGAGTGCTTCTCTTCTTTGTGTTATAGGAGTAATTCTTAGTTAGTCCTAGAGCACATAGTACTCTCTCATCTCACATTTATGGTAGGGTCCACTCATTAAATTCATGGTAAAGTCCATCATAAATGTGAGAGGAGGGAGCTCCATTTTACTATATTCCAAGAGTACCTAAGAATTTTTTGTACTAAAGAAAAGTCAAATGCTATGTGATATGGCATAGTCACCAATAGTCATATTGCATTCAATTATATTCATATTAAATTTTGATTAAATCGGTGATCTTTGTGGTAGTAGGTATGAAAACCAATTTGTTAATGACTTTTGATATGCTCCTACAATTGATTAAGAAATTCAAAATAAGTTGGATCAAACTGTTTGTGTGCCTTCGAATTGCAAGTTTTTTTTTTTTAACACACAAATGCATGTAAGTGGTAAGTCTATCATAAGCATAAAGATGATCATAAATTCAGATATTGACAAACAATTGAGATACTGTGGTAATAGATTCTAATAGCATTTGTCCCTTTAGTAGATTCTAATAGCATTTGTCATTTTTGAAAATCTAAACAATTTAAAGGATTCTAGCCACAAATATTTGGCATATAATCTATGATGTAAAAATAATTTTGGTATCCCACAGTAGAAACTAGAGAGAACTACAGAAACTTTTAGTTAGATGCACACCAAAATTTATTTTTAAGTGTTCCTATTGTATTTATTGTTTTAGTTTGAGACCAATATAATTTAATTATACTTTTTATGTAAAGCTTAAGACCAACATACTTTCAAGCAAAGTTTTCCAATGCATTGTATGTGTTTCCGATTAGTTATTAAAAAAAAAAAAAACAGGTTCATATTCATTAAAAAAAAAAAAAAAACATTTTTATGGTTGCGTTTTTGTGACGGCATTTTCAAAAAATTTAAACATTAACAAAAATCTGGAAAAAAAATTAAAAATTTGATTTTTTTTTTTTTTCCTTTTCAAACTGAAGGAAAAAACAAAGATATGGGAATTTTCCATTTCAACAAACCGAAGTATAAAATGATTGTCATCAAAACTAAGCACACCAAACCGAAGCTTTGCACATTATTTTTGATAATTGGTTCACCCCGTATCAGATTAGATGCAGACCTTTTTCTTTCGACACAATAATTTAGCACCCAGTCAAAACTACAATAAAATACTATCTTATTTACTTAAAATCAACTTAAATAAATCAATTTATTTACTTAAAATCATATTTTGTCTCACTTTTTTTTTTTTTTTTGGGGGGGGGGGGGTGTTAAACCTACTTTGTCTGACCTTTAAACAAATAAGCTAGCGAAAGGCTTGCCGATCAAAAAACGATTTCTTTAAAAAAAAAAAAAAAAAAAAAAAAGCCTACTAGCCAAAGGCATGGTGATGATCTTACAGAAGTCGGCCTTATGAACAGCGGTTTCAGTGTGATTGAATAATATGATCGATGTGGCATTAAACCACGGCAACCGAGAGGGAGTCCTGTGGTTAACTACAAAAACTGTCAAAAGGAAATTCAAAACCAAAGGCACTCTCTATTCGTGGCGTTTCGTGTCACATGACTCACATTCAGCTTTATCAAATGTCAATTCGGTTCCCATCAAAAAAAAAAAAAAAAAAATTCAATTCGGTTTTTCCACTTCGTAATTGAATACAACTTTTTCACATTCTCAGACTCTCTCTAAACCTGTATGCTCTTTTCCTTTGTCCTGTCTATATGTTAATGCATTTATTTCAAGTTTTACTAACACTTCTCTAGACTTTAGGCATACATTAATGTTAACCTTTTTTTACAACCAATTTCACAATTATTCTGTTAATCAATTATGAGGGATAGAGAAAAAATTACGGGTCCCTAAATGTTAGTACGTAATTGTGTCCATCACTCACAATTGATCAACTTAGCGATTATAAAATTTGTAGTGAAAGACAAAAAAAAAAAAAAAAAAAAAAAAATGACAAGTGGGTCTTATTAATAACTTCATCTATTGTTCAAATGTTGAATTTTGCTTGTATATTTGGTAGTCGACTGAGTTATCAACCTTTGATATTGGCCAATTATTAGGAAATATCTGTTGTGACTTCCTCAAACTTATCAGGGACTTGTTTTTTTCTCATTTCAGATAGAATTGATTTCATAAAGTTGAGAAATAAATGCACCAATTGTTATCGGGACTCAAAATGATGGGGTCATTTCTTTCAAGAGCACTTTTGTAAGTAACAAAAAGTGATATGGGAATTCCCCATTTTCATCAGTAAATTGCTTGTTTGTTATACAGTAAAGTTAACAACTCTTAACTTGTATTTGCAGGCTTGTTTTTGGCTATACTTATCCTGCTTATGAGTGTTTTAAAACTTTGGAGAAGAATAAGCCAGAGACGGAGCAACTTCTTTTTTGGTGCCAATACTGGTATGTATTTTCATGTTGTGCTAGTATGTAGTATCTTAGGGTGCAACTTATTTTAGTGCTAAAATGTGTCATCTTCTAATTTTGTAGGATTATAGTTGCTATGCTTACAGTCTTTGAGAGAATTGGGGATACTTTCATTTCATGGTATGCAATTTTTGAACACAACACAAATAAGTTGATTTTTCATATAATCCTGTTACTCTTTGCATTTGTTTTTGGATTCTTGACTTTCTTTCTTTTTTTTTTTTGGACAAGGCTACCACTGTACAGTGAAACAAAGTTGGCAATCTTTATATATCTTTGGCATCCTAAAACAAAGGCATGCATTTGACATCTTGAACTTGCGGAACTATTTTGTTTAATTAACTTATACATTAAATTCTGATTTCTTTGACATGATAATTTTTAATTGTTTCGGGGAACAGCATATGTTTATAATTCGTTCTTCCGGCCTTATGTGGCTAAACATGAAGGGGAAATTGATCACACCTTATTGGAGTTGAGAGTTAAGGCTTGGGATATTGCAATTCTGTATTGGCAAAAGGCTGTGAGTTCGGCCAAACAAGGTTTTTGAGATTCTGCAGTATGTTTCTTCTCACCAAAGACATCACAGCCTAAATCTGATAAGGTATCCATTGACAAGGAAAAGTAATATCTGCTCTAGGGATCAGAAGTCATTTGTTCAGTGCATTCTACACTATATTCTTCTGATGGCAATTGTTAAAATTGTGATAAGAATGTTGATTACTCATTCTTTGGCCTTAAGCTCATTATGCAGAAACTGTGTATACTTGATCCTTATACATCAATTTTTTTTTTTTTTTTTTGTTGGGGGCCCTTTTATATTGTTTAGCACTGAACCTAAGCAGTTGGAGTTAAGGCATTGTTGTGTTAGGCAAACTTTATTTGTTAAGACAAGGTATTGAGATTTTATTTAACTAATTTAGAGTAATAACTGAGAGAATATTTGTTTTGTTGCACATCAGTCCATAGCCCATTTTGATATTTTATTTATATTTTGCATTAAGTTTTACCTTATCATAGAATATAATTTGATACAATGAATTGAAGGCCTTCTACTCTATGCACGGACAAGACTCAAATTTTATAAAGCAATTTTTGGCCTGAGTAATTCACAAAGTCCTCTTGGTTTTGATCTTGTGTGTTGCTTTTGCACTACTGCTTCCTGCAAATACTTGTTTATTGTTCAATCTCTTAAAATGGCTGAATGGTGACTAAAGTTAATTGCATTAAAAATGGATTTTAATATAGTAAAAGTGTATAACCTTTGTCAAGGAGGCTGTAAGTTGACCATATACACAATATCAGGTTATGACTTGTGAGGCTTAGAGAATTTTCATATATAAGTTTCTGCTGTCCCACTATCAGATCTTCTACAGGTAAGCTTCATAGTTCCCAGGATTTACTCTAATTCAAGTGCTCTCACGTTCCAACACATGGCTTCTTCCTGTGTGGGTGAGACAGAAACTTGAACAGAATTGGCTTCCTACAGTTTGGGTGAGACAGCCTTATATACAAAATATTTGGCTATTTGGCGTTAAGATGAAGCGGTAGAAAATAGCCACTTTTTCACGAGTTAAAGAATGACTTGGACAGTTAGGCCTGGATGTGTGATAACTGTTGCTAGGTGGCTTCCTTGGTGACTGTCATATATAATTCCTTTTCCTTGAGTCCCACTGTTCAGTGTAAAGGAAGAAACTTGAAGAATTGATTAGTTAACCTTTATGAGAGGCGATCATTAGTCTTTACTGCCTTGATCTCTCTTTGAAGATTGAATCTTTGTAGAGAAAAAACGCTAGCAACTTTATGGAAGTCATATTTTACAGGCCTTCAAGATCAAGTTTACTGAATTGTGAAAGAGAGAGATAAGCAAAATACTTACAAAAGTAGAGTAATATATAAACTAAAGGTTACCAAGTGAAGATTTTGGAGCAAGGAGTCCTAACTCCTAAGGGGATTTTGGTCACTCGATAAGTTAGATGCAAATGAATATAGCTGACCCCAATAAGTTCACAGGACATTAAAAGTAAACATGACTGTTTTACAATTTCAAGAATTTGGAGAATGTAAAGTTCTAATGCTGAATGTCATATTTAGAAAAGACTAGATAATGCTATTAATGAGAGATTAAAGAAATGTATACCTGGATTATGCAGAAATATGAGAAAGTATTGGAAAAAGGGAATTAAATTCTGTACAACTATTTCCATGAGAGTGAAAAATTAGCAATCTTTCATATACATGAGAGGCATGGGTTACAAATTTGGACAAAGAAGCTATGCATTGAGGTTGAAGTACAACTACTGCAAAGTTCTCCAGGTTACAAATACTATTATGGTAAGATTTTGATTGGCAATACCTGTTGACAATGTAATCTACAATATGATTTGTATCCTTGTTCATTTGTGAAGAGAGTGCCAAATCTTGAAATTTCTAGATGATGTGTAATTTAGGGAAGCTTGCTGGAGTGGAACCAATTTTTTCTCAAGTGAAACAGAAAGGTTGCACATGGGAACTTCATTCTTGCTTGAGCAAATCAATTGATCAACCCGAAAGTTTTGCTTGCATCTTGCTCCAGTCTCGCTCAAGCGAGATGGTCAGATATTGTTTTATAAAACATGACTTGGTGAGCAAGATGTGCACAATTTCTTGAATATATCAACTATCAAGGCACATCTTACTCAGTAGGTAGGCAAGTCACTCTAGAAAACTCTGCAGAGCCTCCTTGCTTCTAAGTTCTAAACTCCCCTGGTTTGATCTTGATCTTGTGTTGGGCTTTGCATTCTCATGGCATACCTTTGATTAACTTCAAGTTCCAATTTTTATTAAAACCAAAAAGTTCATTGCTTAACATTAGTGCTTGCATTGATATCTTGGAATTCATGTAGAAGAAGTGTAGAGGTTTTCGGAGTTCCAGTGGTGAACTCAATACTACTGTGTTAGTAGGGTCTAGTTATAAAGGTTTTGTCAGAGTCTGTAAAATCATTCATTATAATTAATTGCCTTATGGGGTTCAGTATCCCGGAGTGGTCTATTTTTTTTTTTTTCACTGAAGAAGTTCCTTGGTTTTAAACTTTGTTACTAAATCTTCATGTTTTTATCTTTATTGCTGTGATAGATTTGCCCCTGGATAGATTGTTTACTAATGTGTAAAATAAAAATATCTAGTTGATTGAATATTTATTGGTTAAGTTATAGTTAGGTCTAAATAAGATTTTTTTATGAGTTCATGTTCACTTAATTAGTTATGTTTTACTATCCTAAGTGTGATTCACTGATGCTTGAGCCCTGGCTGTCATGGATAAAGCACGGCCCATTAATGTCTAGACTTTGATGGCAGTATTTATGCTTACTGTAAGGTTCACATAAGAATGTTCCCGAAATCTATAGATGAAAAGGTATGATTATTTGTTGATGAGGGTTGGACCGAACCTTAAAGTAGTGTAGGTGAGTGGTCTAAGGATGAGTGACGTGAAAGCAATTGGAGTAGTAAAGGATTGAATGCCATTTTCATGTTTGTCTCACAAGAAGAGTTTGGAAATATATTTATGTGTGAGAAAAGTAAAGTGGTTTGGGATCTCTTGGAAACACTAATGAGGGAACTAAAACTGCGAAGAACTCAAAATTACAAATGTTAACATCTAGGTTATAAGAGATTACGATGAAGCTTTTGTGAGTTCTACACCAAACTAAGTGACATAGTTAATTCAAGCTTTAACCTAGGAGAGTGAATCCCTGAGTCCAATATAGCTAGGAAAGTCATTAGATCTCTCCTTGCTAAGAGGTTCCATCCCAAAGTGGCTGTCATTGAGGAAGCAAGGATCTTGACACTGTTAAGATAGAAGGACTGAGTTAGCTCACTTTAAACCTATGAATTCTCTTTTCCTCAGCCTTAGAAAAACAAGTCCATTACCTTAAAAACAGTCAAGGAAGAAGAAAATGGTACCTCGGATGAATAGTGGTTGAATGATGAGGATCTAGACCTATTTGCTAAGTAGTTCAGAAAGATTTTCAAACCTACGAAAAAAGATAAAAAAGAGCAAATAGCTGCTTAGCCTTTTTTTGCCTCAAGTAAGAGTTGTGAATAATCTAGTGAGGAGGAGGTTGATGATGAGGAAGGACTGAAGGTAGTCTATATTAATCTTTTCAAGGAATGTAATAGATAGAATAAAGTCCCAAAGCTTTCCCTTAAAGAGTTTGAATGAGATAGACCATGAAAAGAAGGTCTTATTGGTTGAATTGGATGAAACAAAGAGGTTGACTGGAAATGACAAGGAAGAAAATGCCTCTTTTAAAGAAAACTAAGAAATGTGGTGAGAAAATTGAAAACTCTAAATCTTTGCTAAAGAAGTTCTTGAGTGAAAATTTGAATCAGTTATTTTGTTCTCAGAAGACTAGCTATGATACATTGGTGAGGGATTTTCTATCCCATCCATCTCACACTCCCCCTCAAGGACTAAAGGAAGAATGTCCTTCCAAATGCTGTGTATAATTCAGTTTATCCTAAATTGAATGAAAAAGGGTTTTGACAAACCAAGTTAAAGCCCTAACCCAACAAATTAAAATCAAAGGAAGATCACTTATGTCTTATAGTACATGCTCCACAGAAGGTCTTTTGAAGTTTATGTATGATGCCTTGATAGTGGAGGCTCTAGACACATGAGTGGTGATAAATCCTTGTTGAGAGACACAGTCCCAAATGAAGGTAGAGGAGACACTGCTTCCTTTGGTGAGGGTGGTAAATCACATGTCCTTGGCGAAGTAACTATTGATGTTCCTGTTCTACTAGTCCTAAATGATGTGCTATGCATTGATGGCCTTTAGTAAAACTTAATGAGCATCAATCAAATATATTATGAAGAGCTCATTGTACAATTCTGCTAAAAGGAATATTCTGTTTATGATAAAAATGAGAATATACAATTGGAGTTAGGATAGAAAGTTTGGTAGGAAGGAAAAGTACACCATGGTTGTTGTAGATAATTTCACTAGGTACACTTAGGTGGTCATGCTGAGAAAAAATCAATGGTTTTCAACAAGCTAAGCCTTTGTGCAAAAAGCTCCAAAATGATCAATACAATGCAATTTTTAGTTTTAGAAGTGATCAAGGAAGAAAATTTAAAAATTCTAGTTTTGAACTATTTTGCAATGAGTCCGGGATCCATAAAAAAAATTTGTGTTCCAATTACGCTTTAATCAGAATGGTGTTCTAGAAAGGAAGAATTGGGTAATCCAAGAATGGTTGTCATAATACACAATAAGGATTTACCTGTTCACTTTTGGGGAAACGTTATGAATACAATTCGTTATACCACTAATTGACAAGATATCTTATGAGTTGTGGAAAAAAAAAAAGTCCATGATTAGGTTTTTATGTGTCTTTCGAGGTAAGTGTTGTCTTGTATCCTAAGAGATAATGAAAACTTAGCAAAGCTTGATTCTAAGAGTGACGAAGAAATTTTTTTAGGATACATCTCAAACGTTAGGGCATATCAATTGTATAATTACTTAATTAATGCATTCAAGTGGTGGAGTCAATAAATATAGTTACTGATGATGAGTTGCTAGATCCATCATAGGAAGATAGGCTATGGTGAGCTTCTACTGCATAAACATATTGGTTGATGGCATAAATGTAGATTGGGAAGCATTTATTGAATGTCTGTATTACACAGGTGTTTCATAATGAAAACATGGTTACCATTAGCTATTTCAACTGATAAAGTCTCTAATGGTTGAATAAGAAATATGGGATTCAATCCTCGTCTATACTAAAAACCAATTGGTGTCTTAGTCTAATGATAAAAAGCTATCATCGGGAGCAGACACCATAGGATGAAAAACTCTTTAAAAAAAAACAAATTGTGAGTTGAACCCATATTTTCAATTATAAAACACGTGTGTAAATATGCGTGTAATAAGTTTTAACTTGTCTTAACATGTGTTAATTTAATGTGAAAAATCTAATTTAGATCCCAAAGTTCTAAACAAAGAATTAATGAATTAACAAATAAATTATTAATTAACTTTAGAGTTAATGATAAAATAGATTTCACAACTACAAAAGTTGAGTAAATGGTTTTGCCAAAGTGTTATTTTTTTATAATTTGATAGATGAGGAAGGGAGAGATTTGAATCAAAGATGTTTTTGTGAGGAGTACTAGTTGCCAATTGAGCTACAAGAATCTTAGCAATTTTGAAAAATGGTCGGTTGTCTATCTTTTTGAAAACATAAAAGTGAGACCTACATATCCTTGAGACAAATCCAAGTTAGGTCATGTTTTTCTCTGTGGAAAATAACATAATCTGGTCATTTGCTCAAAACCGTTAATGAGTGAATTATTCACTCCAAAAATGCATTACTTTAACAAGGGCACAAGTGGTGAATAATCATAATCTCACATAAGAAAAGAAAGAGGCAATTTGTGGATTTATAGCAAGGAGTTTAATAATGGATTGGGTCCAAGGGACACCCCATTTTATCGATGGGGGAGGACTTGCTAAAGTGGGCCTTCACCCCACACGCATGTCCTACTTACCCAAACTTGCTCAGTGTGGTCTAGGCCCGTCCAATAATTAATTAATTGTTTTATTTTTATGTCTGTTTATTTTCTTCTTTTTAACTAGGGTGCCCCTCATTCATTTTAGTCACTTTTTCATTCTCAATTTTCTTGTATAAGAGTCCTTCAAAAAGAGAGAGAAACAAAATTAAATTTGCTAGGCACACATATTTCTATCATTCTTTTGTGTGCAGTAGATCATTGTATCTTGGAATACAAACATTCAAGATTCTTAATGCAGAACTATAAGGAACAAAATTTATATCTTAGAAACATTATGTTAAGCACTAGCCTTAATTAGATTTCATTTTTCTATTTTGTTTTGTTTCAGTATGTGAGTTTTGATTATTTTTTTTTTTATTAAGAATTTTTTTTTTATTTGAGATAAAAATTCTACTCTAGTCTAATCTAACTATATATGTGTATGAAGATGAAACATATTATTACATTCTATTTGTTACTCTGTTTATAGCATCACAATTACTGAATATTTTATATATTATAACTATTTTCCATCACATGAAACATACTCTATTTACTACTACCTCCGTCCCAGTTTGTTTCTCCTCTATTCTATTTTGAGATGTCCCAAAATATTGTCATATTTCTAAAAATAAAAATTATCAATTTACTAATGTTCCTATTATATCCCTACTTTATTTTCAAAACTATTTGAAAAGAAAACTAACCACTAATATTTAAAAAAATCAATTTAATTGGGGCACCTTTTTAGCTGCCTCATTAAGAATAACCCCTTTTTAAAAAGCTAATAAATTTATTTAAAGGTAGTTTTGTAAACTTATACATTTTTATAGGGCAAACAAGACAATAAATGATGTTCCCTTAAAAACTTTGACTTTTCAAAAGGACAAACAAATTGAAACGAATGGAGTATTTTCCATTGTTATATATTCCACTGTTCAAATTAATCAATGACTAGAATATCTATGGTTACATTGGAATGCTAGCTATATATTAAACAGGACTGCTAGCTGTATATGATTTTACTAACATTCAACTTGTTGATTTAATATGATAAATTGGCGATCTCAAAAAAAGAGAAAGATAAATTAGCAAGTGAACAATGTCCAATGTCTAGAAGTAATATCATATTAATTACCCAAAAAATATAGTAATATCATATCATATATATATATATATATATATATATATATAGTAGAGAGTTGTTATTAACCGACTGGAATAATTCCGCACGTGATAGCTTGACTAAAATTGATAAAAATGTGGAAAAATTACCTTAACCTAAGCAAGAGTCAGAACAAAGACTTGTCTTCCTCCTAGGAAAGGCACATGTCTCCTTTTCCACCAAAGAGTTGATTACTTTCAAGAACATAGAGAACCATAATTACTAGAATGGAGTATTTTCCATTGTTATATATTCCACTGTTCAAATTAATCAATGACTAGAATATCTATGGTTACATTGGAATGCTAGCTATATATTAAACAGGACTGCTAGCTGTATATGATTTTACTAACATTCAACTTGTTGATTTAATATGATAAATTGGTGATCTCAAAAAAAGAGAGAGATAAATTAGCAAGTGAACAGTGTCCAATGTCTAGAAGTAATATCATATTAATTACCCAAAAAATATAGTAATATCATATCATATATATAGTATGAGAGTTGTCTGGAATAATTCCGCACGTGATAGCTTGACTAAAATTGATAAAAATGTGAAAAAATTACCTTAACCTAAGCAAGAGTCAGAACAAAGACTGGTCTTCCTCCTAGGAAAGGCACATGTCTCCTTTTCCACCAAAGAGTTGATTAGTTTCAAGAACATAGAGAACCATATTTTATTTTATTTTCAAATATCATTATTTGAATCTAGAACCCTGTGAAAGAGTTTATTAGTTTCGCAATGAAAAAATCTAGTACTATAAACTATCACACAATTTCTTTACTATAATTATGATGTAGTAGAGTGTAAGTAGTGAAAAAAAAATTGTGAATCCTTGTGTAAGTGATAAAAAATCACTCATAACTTGCCATATTAGAATTGTGGCAAAAAGTTGTGAAATAATCTGTGGTTTTAGAACCAATTCATAATAGTGACCTTCTTTAATTAAATTCAGGATGAGTTTTATTATTCATGTGAGAAGAAAAGAAAGTGAGTCAATTTCGTATCGGAAACCGCTTCGGTTTGATCAAAGAAACAATATATTTCAGTACAGATCAACACTAGTGTACCGTTTTAGAATTACCGCTATATATATAAACTAATTTTTTTTTTTTTTGGAAAATACTAAAAACATTACAAATGTTGAAAAGATAGTGGAAACATTACAAATGTTGAAATTTTTTTTTTTTTTTTAAATTTTGTATGAGTATGTACTAGATAGTACATGGACTCATGGGTTAATTAAGAAATTGATATTTCTTATTTGTGTACACTCTATAGCTTAGTTAAGCATTGTTTATGCATTACATGTTATCATGCATTGCTTTTACATTTTATTCATTTAGCATAATGAGTGCTTTTTGATTTTTGGTCATATTATAAAAACACAAACTTTCTTCTTCTTTTTTTTTTTTTTTTTTGTATTGCACACCACTAAGTGTGTAATTAATGTTGGGCAGTGGAACTTACATTTCATGATTGTGCCCTGCTTAGCTTTGATGAGCTACTTGCACTTTGCTAGTTTGTGTTATTTAGTGTTTAATTGTGTAAGTTGTTTGTAGTCTTTAAACAAACAATCTTGATTTTGATGTCACTATTTTTTTTTTTTTAATCTTAAGGACTAGAAAATCCTAGGAAAAAGGCATAAATAACAATCTCATCATTGTTACTCGCCAATCATAAACACCTGTATGCAAATCATGAAAGCTGTGATTGGTAAGGTGTAGCACTTGCACTAGGGTTATAAACGAACTAAGCCATTTATGAACAACTTGGGCTTGGCTCGATAAAAAACTCGTTCATGTTCGTTTGTTTATAAACAAGCCATGCTTGAACTTTAGTTTTAACCATGTTTGATCATATGTTTTGGAATGTTAATTTATAGTTTGTTTATTCATATATGTTTTGGAATGTTAATTTATTTAGATTTGAGAAGATTATAATTGTATGAATGACAAATGTGGATATAAAAATTGTATTTTGAACAGTTACTCAAGCTATAGACAATGAATGATGAATGGATAGATTTAATTATGTAAAGTTGTAATTTGAACAATTTCTGATCACAGGTGGAATTAGAAGCATTATAAAATGAGTATTTTATTTTATTTTATTTTTTACTTGATTTTTGGTGATATAAGCATTTGATGGAGCAATTTTTTTGGATGTCAAGCTAAAAAGCTTGACTTGAGCTCGAGTTTGAACTTGATATTAAGCTCAAGCTTGGCTTGACTAATTAATCAAGCCAAGCCAAGCTAAGTTCAAACTTTTTGGCATTCTCATGAGCTCAAGTTCAAACATTATTTTTAGGCTTGTCTCAAGCTTGAGCATTTGATTTTTATTGATGAGCCAGGCTCAAACACGCACTTCTTGGCAAAGTTTGGCTTGTTTCTGACCCTAACTTGCACAATAAGGTAAAACAAGGTGTTTTTTTTTTAAAGGAAGAAGTTTGTCACAAGGGTATTTTCTTTTCTATCTCCTATATGCCCATGCATGATATTTTTTATTGTGCTCCAAAAAAAAAAAAAAGAATCAAAATGCTTTTACTTGATTCCGAGTGTGTTTTCTAGGAGATGTGAGAGTCATATGATGTAATCTTTAAGTGATAGTCGCTTTCAATCTAATGTGATTGATAATGCAGAAAATTTGCTTGAATACTATCTACATATTACCTATTTTGTATTTTGTACACTTACTAGTAGCACACACTACATGTAAATCTTTGCTAAATCAAGTACATGAGACTATGTGTGTTGTCTAATCTGGCTATCTTTAATTGCATATGAACTGATGTGTAAATATAAATTTTTTTTATTTTAATTTTGGTTGAGAATTTGAAGAATAATGTGTTTAGAAATTTAAAATCTTTGTTGCCAACGTCTTGATTGGTTTTGATATTTGCATTTAAGAGGCATCATGTTTTTAAAACTTTTTTGGATCATGTGCATATGCATTGAGTCTCAAAAACTACTATAAAGTTGTTTTTTCTACATAAAATCTCTAGACTTTTAAAGTTTTAAAATTTACATCATTCGACCTTTCAAAAATCTACCTCAACTGATCGAAACTGTGAGCTTTTGTGTTCAAAAATCTCTACCACTCTTGATTGATGCTTGATTGATGTTCAAGTGATCAAAATTGGAAAATTTTAGTTTTTTAGGTTCTGGATCAATCAATCTTGTCATGCATAATTTGTTATTGGATTCACATGCATTGCACTCATAGATTAGGACACGCATTCTTATCTATCTTGCATTTTTGTAGTCATATGTCTCGTACATTGTTTTCACACACAATACGCATACACTTTGCTAAATTGGGTACTAAACTTGATTTGAAATTGATTGATTAATTTTTGAGTTCAGTACATTTTAGCATATGCTATTTTTCTTGATGTGTAGCGTATATTGAAAGAGAGAATATTTGTATTCATGTGTATCCTCACCTAATTTTTTTTAAAGTTTGGTTTGTGTTTCTTTATTTTTCCCCACCTCCTAAATTTTTACCAAAACTGTTTTTTCCAAAACTTGTTTTGTTTTTCTTATTTTTATAGGGGGAGAAAGTTGTTTTTAAAACCTATACTATTCATAAAAAGAGTTATTGCTCTTCATAGGGGGAGTTGCCTTTATTTTCTATAGAGCTTATTTCTTTTGTTGGTTCCATGTTTCTCTATTTTCTCTTGACCTCTGTTGTGTATGTTTACTATCTACCTTCTAATTGGATTATCTTTGTCAATACGTAACAAAAAGGGAGAGAAATAGATAAAATTTGCAAGAAGGTTTTTAACTGTTTTTATTTAGGGGGAGATGAAATTGTTTTTGAAAGAGGGAGAAAATAAAAATAGTTTTTTTTTATTTTTTTTTTTAATAGTATCTAACTCAAGAAGAAAGTTAGTTTGCATGTTTGTTATTAGCTGTTATTGCATACTCCCTCCGTCCCAAATTATTTGGTCTAGTTAGAAAAACCCAATTATTTAAGGAAAAATCATTAACGGCCTTATCTCTTTAAAAAAAAGTTAGAAATTTTCTAAATTACCCTTAAACAAATTAATTTAAAAAAAAAAAAAAACATTTCTAGTATTGGCGCCTCTTGCCAAGCAATTTTCAAAGTTAT
The DNA here is from genome assembly GCA_028216015.1 of Quercus dentata. Classification (NCBI taxonomy): domain Eukaryota; kingdom Viridiplantae; phylum Streptophyta; class Magnoliopsida; order Fagales; family Fagaceae; genus Quercus; species Quercus dentata. The sequence goes on along the minus strand of CP116454.1, from coordinate 54,529,228 downwards.
TGTAGATTTCAAATTCTATTAGTGTACTACTCTTACAATTTGCAAACCTATATTCAAATCCAAATTCTATAGCCACCAAGCCTAATCCAAATTCAATCTTTATCTTTAACTCAAATTTTAATACGGTAGATTAGAAACTCTACTGGTGGCAAAACAATAGCTTTAATGGATTTCAAAATTTAGGTTCTTAATTATAAAAAAAAAAAATGCTTCCACAAATAAATTAAGGGCATAAAGGGAATATTAATAAATTAATGGTGTTTGACTTTTCAAACAAGACATAATTTTGGGACATCCTAAAATGAAATATAGGTCAAACAATTTAGGATGGAGGGAGTATATGTTATTTATTGTTTATTTGTCTTTATTTCCACACATGCTTTGGTATGCTCTTTTAAGTGTTTTAGGAAAAACAAGTACATTTCGATCAAGACCTTCCGCCTCTTCTTGCAATTTTTGAGTTAGAAGTCTTAAATTGGAATTTGTGATGTATTTGGGCATTTTATTGTAATAGAGCTGTTTTTGTATATCAGCATTTCATTTTGTATGTAAGTTTTGTCATAGATTGTCAAAGGGAGAGATTGTTAGATTTTAAAAGTTTAGAACAACTGGCAAATTGTGAACACAAACAGTCTAGATATAGATCTTAGAGTCTATAGGGTATATTAGACAATGCTCAAGGTGCTACAAGTCAAATTACGAGAACAAGAAAGCTGTAGGTTCAGAAATTCGAAACATGCCAGGTTTGACCAATCGAGAAGAAGACTCGACTGATCGAGACACGGATCTACTGAGTTTAATTTCGGTCCAATAGTTCGTTAAGCCCATTTAGGGATTAGGATTTCAAATCTTTTTCACTAAGTATTTAAAGGAAACCCTAAAACACATTTTGAAAAGACTTTGGAGATGTTATTTTGAGATCTAAAAATCTTGTGTCTTCTCCATTAAAAGTCACTATCAGTAGATCTGAAATTGTTGCAACAAGATTAACTCTGGCTGATGAACTAAACCTTTGAGTGAGATCTCAAAGTCACAAACTCGAAAGTTTGTGCACAATAGATTCATAATAAAAAAGTCTATGGATTTGGAGCTGCGTGTGGTCATGTGAGTAAATACTACAGAAGGTAGCATTAGATTTATGGTTAAACCTATTGGAAAAACTTCCATTCTATTAGTGAATTGTTGCCCTGTGAATTGTTTACGTTAAATCTTCCCCAAGTTTTTTACCTTGAAACCGGATTGTTTTATTGGTTTTCCTTAGTCATCATATCGTTGTGTTCTTTACTTTTTCACTGTTTATAATATCAATGATATTTGTTTAATCTAGATCTGTTTAATTGAACTAAGTAACAACTTGGCTATAAATTAGGTTAAACAAATTGTGTTTATAGGGGTCTAAATAATTAATAACATGATAAATTGGCAATCTAAAATAATGAAAAAAAAAAAAATTAGCAAGTGAACAGTGTCCACTATCTAGTAATAATATCATATTGATAACCAAAAAAATATAGTAATATCATGTCATATTATGAGACTTGTTATTAACCGACTGGAATAATTCCGCACGTGATAGCTTGATTAAAATTGATAAAAATGTGGAAAAATGACCTTAATCTAAGCAAGAGTCAGAACAAATACTTGTCTTCCCTCTAGGAAAGGCACATGTCTCCTTTGCCACCAAAGAGTTGATTACTTAGGACACAGAGGACCCTACTTTATTTTAGGATCATGTTAATAGATGTCTTTATGACAATTGTTAATAAACCATAATAAGAAAGTTTTGACACTACTTTTATAAGAAATATAAAAAATTATCAATGTCATTTAGTGTTTTATCATTTTTTCAATAAAATGTTCCTAAAAATAGTTCTTAAACCAATGCCCTTAGAGCATTGGTTAACATTTCCCTTTATTTTATTTTCAAATATTATTATTTGAATCTAGAAACCTGCAAAAGAGTTGATTAGTTTCGTTTATTTTAAAATATTCAATATTTTCTTTTATTTATATTTTGTTTTTCATTTTTTAATTTATTTTTCATCTCATTCTGTGTTTTAGTCCTACACTTTCAAGTTTTCGTAAAAAATTTGGGGGGAAAAAAAAAACTCAACAACCATGTCAAGCATTTAAAGCATTGAATTAGTATTATTCATTATGTTTTGCATCATTTTATCATACACCAAAGGTCATGTAACTAGGGGTGGCAATTCGTGTTCGTGTGTCGGGTTTTTGTTATGCCAACTCATGAGTATTCGACTATATGAATCAACACTAACCTGACATATTTATTAAACTGGTCAAGATTCTTCAACTCTAATACGACCCATTTATTAAACATGTCGGCCGTGTCGACTTGTTTATCAGATTTTAACAAAATGAAGAAAACAAATTATGAAAAAACAAATAAATAAATATTTTGTTTGTTTGTTAGACCCCTTAAAACTAGATTAGTTTAACCTAATGAATTAACCAAGTAGTTACTTAGGTTATATTTCAAATCTAGGTTAAACACATGCAATCATATCACTAAGTGTAGAAAAGTAAATAAGACAAGCGATATGATTATCTAGGAAAACCAATGAAACCAACAATTTTAAGGTAAAAACTTGGAGAGGATTTAACCTTATTATCCTCAAAGAAAACAAATTCACTATGATTAAATAGAAATTTACAATAGATTTTCTCCCTAAAATCTAGAGCTACCTCTTGTAGAACTTACTAACACAACCACGTGCGACTCCGATTCCACGAACTCTTCTATCTGAATTTGTTGAGTACAAACACCCACGTTTGTGATTTTAAGATCCCACTCAAAGGTTTTAGATCACCAACAATTGTTGATCTTTTGCAACAACTTGATTCCACCTGTTCTTGATTGTAGATCTCTTGATTCGGCGAGATACTTGTTGAGTTAGAAGGTACATAACCTAATAGATCTCACAGGAGTAACTCACAAGACTTTCTCGAACCACTACAACATAGTTAGGGTTTTCCTTTTATACCAAGAAGTGTTTCACTTAAAACCCTAAACGTTTCTGTAGTGTTTGGACTGAACTAGAATTCTATAGAATCTCAACTCTTCTTCCTACTGCTTGAATGTTCTTGAAACCTAACTTGTACTATCATGAGCAATGTCCAATATGTACTCTAGACATGTTTTGATCTTGGTTTGCTAACATATATAAAAATAGAAATCTGGATATATATTTAAACCTAAACATTTAGAACCTGACAAATTTTTAATATAAAATTAAGTACTAACAAGTAATCTGTATCACAAATAATCATTCAAAACTAAAAGCATATCTCAATATTACAAATAATCAATCACAATATATCAAAGAAAGTAAACCACAACAATTAATAAGTTTATATACTTAGGGTTTGAAGAGTATATTAGTAAAATGACATTTAATTAAACAGTCGAGACGGGTTAAACGAGTTCTATAAGTTGAATACTAACCCAACCCATTTATTAAACGGGTTAGTTGTGTCAATCCGAATATGACATGAACCCATTAAGCCTCAATCCATAACCTGCTAATTTTATGTCGTGTCGGGTTTGCAATTCGTGTCCAATTTTGCCATCCCTACAAGTAACAGTGCCTTTAAGAAAGTTTTGAAATTAATTTCATGGAAAATATAAAAGGGAAAAGTTAATCGGATGAACCTAATATAAAAAGCCGTAAAAAATATTAATTTTTTTTTCTTTCCTCATAAATTTTTTTAAACATATTTTCCAATCTAATGCTCTTATCCATCTGTTAACTGTTTCCTATATCCCTTAGCAACCTAAAATTTCGAATTTTAAATGGAAGATCTCGTGGCCGACCTTAATGTAGCCTAATAAAATCAACAATCATCAAACACCCTTGTTGGCTTACAAAAACGACAAACACAGGAGTAGAAAACCAAATTGTTACGTTGAGATTCAAATTAATTTTTTTTTTAAGCAAAACAAAAAGGAAAAATATTTAATTTTCTGATGGGTATGGTCGGCTTGAAATTTTTGCCTCAACGTGGAGTGGGGCAAGTCTGATCTCAACTTGGCTAAAGGACTTGGTTTTAAAATTCGCTAAAGGATCTAACTTTCAGGATACGAAATTTTCTAAACCCAGAAAAATGTTAGGCAAAAACAATAATTTTTTTTAAAAAAATTATGCAATCTAAAAATTTTATATATTTGTTTTATTTTTAAAAATCATTTAATTGATATGGCACGATTTAATTGGTTAATTGTTGTATATGACAAGTTTAAGTGGCACTTAGGCTATGTTTGTTTTGCCTTCAAATGATTTCAGGAAATCATTTTACACCAGCCGTTGTGTTTGGTAGCTACAGAAAATTGGGTCAAACGGAATTCATTTTCCGCGTTGACTGTAAAATACCCTACCTCACCCGTAAAACCATTTCGGGTTTCATTTTACCTTCAAATGATTTCCACCCCAGGAAAATAGAAGAGAGAGAGAGAGAGAGAGAAATAGCAAGGAGATCGCACCAGAAGCACTAGTCTCGTCGCACCTAGCACCGGCGAGATCGCGTTGCCTGAAGCACTACCAAGATCGCATCCCAACACCGGTGAGATCGCACCCATAGTTGCCACTGGAAGCTCATCGGTGCCGCCATCCAAGCCCAATCCACCCAAGCCCGATCGTCACCACCCAAGCTCGATCATCACCACCCAAGCCCAATCTCGTCCTCAACCCACCCAAGACCGAGCTCATTCTTGACACACCGATCTTGTTCTCCCTCTTGCTCAACGTCACTAATCTAGCCGCCACCGACCACCAGCCCACTCCACTCCACCCCCAAACCCACCCGATCTGGCCGTTGTCGTCCTCCACAAAACTCTAATCTCTCTCTGGCCGCCACCGATCTATCTCTCTTTCCTTCAATCTGTCACTCTTTCTCCCTCCGATCTTACTTTCTTCCTCTACTCAATGTTTTTATTTTGATTTTTGGTTGTGGTAAGTGTATATTTTGAAATTTTCTATAATAAAATTTGTTTGGATGTTGAGAAAATGGTTGAGAAAATGTGAAAAATTTGTAGGAAAATAGTATTTTTAGAATGTTACCGAACACCAAAAATCATTTTTCGGACTATTTTCCATTGCGTAACCAAACACCACGATTTCATTTTCTTTACGGGAATTCACTTTTCCCTGCATTCATTTTATACTCAGAATTCAATTTACATTGAACCAAACGCAGCCTTAATGACAACCTCAGCAACAAGGACAAAAGAGAGCAAATCCAAACACCATCTAATGTTCTGAGAGTGGTTCACACTTTTGAAATTTTTGAAGATTAATTAAAATTATCCTAAATTTTATGATTGTAATTTGTAATTAATTTTTTTATCTGTTGTTTTCTTGAGGGCGAAATCGATTTCATCACTCCTTTTTATATGGAATATTAATTTGATATATATTCCATTGTCCAATCTAATCAATGACTAGAATATCTATTATTTTTTGCTAAAATGACTAGAATGTCTATGGTTACCTTGGAATGCTAGCTATATATAAAACAGGACTGCTAGCTGTATATGATTTTACTAACATTCAACTTGTTGATTTAATATGATAAATTGGTGATCTCAAAGATAAAAAATAAATAAAATAAATAAATAAATTAGCAAGTGAACAGTGTCCACTGCCAAGTAGTGATATCATATCAATTACCCAAAAATGTAGTAATATCATATCATATTATGAGACTTGTTATTAGCCGACTGGAATAATTCCGCACGTGATAGCTTGACTAAAATTGATAAAAATGTGGAAAAATTACCTTAATCTAAGCAAGAGTCATAACAAAGACTTGTCTTCCTCCTAGGAAAGGCACATGTCTCCTTTTCCACCAAAGAGTTGATTACTTTCTAGGACATAGAGAACCATATTTTATTTTATTTTCAAATATCATTATTTGAATCAAGAAACCTACCAAAGAGTTGATTAGTTTTCTAATAAAAAATCTAGTACAATAAACTATCACACAATTTCTTTATCACAACTATAATGTGATAGTGTTTGAGTGGTAAAAAAAAAAATTGTAGATTTATGTGTAAATGATAGAGAATCACTCATTACTTATCACATCAAAAATATAATAAAAAATTGTGAAATAATTTTTTTTTTAAATTGTGAAATAATTTACAATCCTAAAACCACTCAATTCATAATAGTGACTTTCTGTAATTACATTTAGGATGAGTTTTATTAGTCAATGTGAAAAGAAAAGAGTACTACGTCTAGAAAAAAGCGACTTGCAGACTTGTCTTCCTCCTAGGAAAGGCACATGACTCCTTTGCCACGAAAAGGTTGATTACTTTATAGTATATAGAGAACCATTTTTTATTTTATTTTCAAATATCATATTTAAATCTAGAAACCTACGGAAGAGTTGATTAGATTCATAGTAGTGAGCTTCATTAATTAACATGTTAAATCAAGCTGTATTAACATAACATGCAACTTGATTTAATATCATAAATTGGCAAGTGAGCAGTATCTAGTAATATCATATTATCATATTATACTATGAACCTTATTATTGACCTCCCGAGTCATTAGGCACATGATAGGTTGACTGTAATTGATACAAAAGATGGCAAAATTACCTTAATTTAAGCAAGTGTTAGAACCAAGCTTCTTGAAGACCTCTTCTTTGTCTTCCTCTTGGGAAAGGTTGTTGTCCCCTTTGTTATTAAAGTTTTTATTTACCTTCTAGGACAAAGAGGACCTTATAATGGGGATGGAAGGATTTGGTTTGAACCTTCATTAAGGGCTTATTTAGATTGAGGTGGAAAGAGAGGAAGTAGAGTAGAGTTGGCTAGAAATTAGTCTAATTTTTAGCCAACTACAATTCTAAGATAAATTACTGATCATCTCAAAAACTTGTTATTTTACCAATTATTCCAAAAATTAAAAGTATTAAGAAGTTGTGAATCCAATCAGTTAACTTATGTTCTAACAGCACTTAGTTATGCATTGTAAACATGTCTTGTCTTAATGATTCCCACAAAATTGAAGACACAGGATCGGCTTCGTTCTTTTTTTTTTTTCTTCTTCTTTTGGCATTTATCTTTAGAGAAAAACTATACTAACTACTAAGTGAATCGGGTAATTAATTTCCTTCAGTATTAATGAGTTATGTCTTCTCAAGAGAGGGAGAAAAAAAAAAAAAAAAAAAGTTATGCATTGTAAACATGTTTTGTCATAATTACTCAAAACTGCCTAGGTGATTCGGGTAATTTTTTTCCCCTTCTTGAATGCTCTGGCAACAATCTTTTAGGGATTCCCACAAATTAAAGACAAATAGAACCTCCATCTGTAATTTTTATCTTTTATTTCTTTGGATTTCCTCTCACCTCTCTCAGTCAATGCTAGATATGGGATACATATATATTATCCGTGTTAATAATGTAAAAATGTATTTTACAATTTTTTTTTTTTTTTGGAAAGTCAAAAGAGAACTTTCATTCAAATTGTAATGGGATAGCGGTACATAAATCCAAATAAATCCATTACATACCACAAGAATTGGGCCTATCTTCATGATTAACCTACTTGAATAGCAATACAAATCAGGATTCCCAGTCCGATTTTCTCAACCTCAGCTACTCGTGCTTTCTTTAGCCGACAGATATGTCACTTATTTCCCTTCCTGCCGTGTGAATTGAACCTAAGAAATCCCATCAAAAGCGCATTCTCCTTTGATTCTTTGTCATTTTTTTTTTTTTTGAATCTTTAAATAAAAAAAATTAACATTAATAAAAATCTGGGAAAAAATTAAAAAATAAAAATTTGAATTTTTTCCCCTTTTCAAACTGAAGGCAAAAACAAAGAAGGGAATTTTCCATTTCAACAAACGAAGTATAAATTGATTGTCACCAAAAAAATGAGCACACCAAATGGAAGCTTCACCGGTTCATCTGCACATTATATTTGATAATTGGTTCACCCTTTATCAGATTAGATGGCGTCCTTGTACTTTTGACACGATAATTAAGTTAGCATCCAGTAAAAAAAAAAAAAAAAAAACAATAATGAAGTTAGCTGTATCTCAATATGATAAGATGAATAATTGAGGCTAGCATCGTTCACGTTTTCTACTTTGTTGAAACTTTTGCTAACACGTACAAAAATCCAAAGCACTTTTTCTTAGGCACTGGCATTTGAATCGACACAAAATTATCAGATAGAAATATGAAGAAAACACAAATTCAAAAGGTCGAGAACAACTACTTTTTTTTTTTTTTTGAATAGGTAAAGTGGAATATTTTCATTAGGACAGAGAAAAGGAGGAATAACAATTGACGGTTGAAATTAAAAATTAAAAAAAAAAAAGTAACTTTTAATTTTAATCACTGAAATGAAAAAGTTTAAAAGAAATTAAAAAATTAAAGTTAAAAAATGAGAACGGTAAAAATTGGTGTGGGCGGAAATGGGATACTTACACCCGGTAGGATATTGAACCGCATCCAAATCCAACTACAATCAGCGTCGGTGTGGAAAATTTGGATACGGTTGACCGTTGACGAAAAAAAAAGAAGACCGAATTTAAGTGGAATGAAATTATAACAATATAAAATATAATTATAAAATAAATTACTTTGTACACAACTTGTTTATAATTATGCTGTAAGGCTTGAAGCATGTCCATCTCTCTCTCTCCAACAACTTGCACATAGCAAGCTGTATATAACCATATTCATGTTATGTAACTGTTATCACTGATCCAATGGAAACGGAAGTGCCTAAAGGGCAGGGTTGAGTGAATTCTTACAAAGAGAGTGTAATTTCTTGCAAAGTCTGAAGGAAAAAAAAAAATTCCCTCCTATTTCGGCAATGTCATTGCCACAAATCCATTCCACTTTTTTTTTTCTTTTTTTTAAGAAATGATATGTGCACACAATTTTTACAACAAATTTTAAGTGGCAAGTTGTTATTGTTGAATTAAAAAAGTAATTTTAGTGTTAAATTCAAATTTGAACTAATAATAACTAATCACCTATGATTTGTTGTGAAAATGTTGTAAAAATATTGTAGACGTAACATTTTTTTTTAATTCCTCGCTAGATTTCGACAACCATTATTTTTTTGTCCTCCCATTTTCGGCAATGGCATTGCCACAATTGCCACAAAAAAATTTTTTTCCCCTATTTCGGCAATGGCATTACCACAATTGGTTTTCGGTCAGCAGGTTTGGGCGGTAGAAATTTCAATAATGTGATTACCGAAATTCAAAATTTTCTTTCTCCCACTTTTTCTCTTTCTCTCTCATACTTTTGTTGAATTTCAACAACACTGTTGTTGAAATTCACTCTTTTTCCTCAATTCCCTAAATAACTTGGAACAATGCCTATAACACAAATAAACTCCGGATTTAGCAATATTTGGCCAAAAGACTCGTTAATATATGTATAAAGTTAATCACTTTTTTATGAGTAAACGTTAATGAAATTCATATTTTAATAACATATAAGTATATCAATATGGTATTCAAAAAAAAAAAAAAAAGTATATCAACATGGGTTAAATTTTATTCTTTGTATTAATACTAATTCAATAGGTTATGTGATAAATGAGTAAGAAGATAAAAAATAGTTAGAAATTGAAAAAGTGGAAGAATATAATAATTTTAGTTTTTTCCATGTGTTTTTTATTAGAATGAGTAAAAAGTGAAGCTAAGAAAAAATGATAGAATAAAAACTGTAAATTGTATAAATTTACATTTATGACCCTATTACATTATTATTTTTTTTAATTTTTATTTTTGATGGGAAGACTGCAACTTTCATTAAGAAATTCAAATAAAGTGAACATCATGAAGAAGAGCTTACTCTAGGAAGTAAGGAATCTCTTCCATCAAAGTCAAATAATATGCAATGCCTAAAGCATACTTTGCTAACAAGTGTGTAGGTCTATTACCTTGCCTTTTCACATGGGAAATATCAATTCTATCTAAAGGCCCACGAGACATTAGAATACCCCGTATCACAGGTGCTATCATAGATGGTGGTGTAGAGGAACCACAGAGAGCGTTGTAAACCACCAAAGAATCCCCTTCAAGAACGAAGTCATGGACACCCACATCTCGTGCAAACTCCAGCCCCACATCAAACGCCTTAGCCTCCACTTCTAGAGCGCCCAAAGGAGCGTTCAACTTCTCGCTTAAAGCAGCAATAACTTGCCCATTTGAATCTCTGATCATCACTCCCACACCAGCACATTTTTGGGACGAGAATACCTCACCATGGACGTTAACTTTATATCTTGCGCTTGGAGAAGGAGACCACCCAACAACCCGAGGCATTATCAGACTTTGGGAACTGAAAGTTCAAAAACGTGTACAAAACACTTTTGTACGTTTAGACCCCTAAAAATTAACTTAACCAACACAAGCAATATGTTAAACAACAAGTGTGCGGAAACTTAACATATGCTATAATGTGAAATAGATTAAACACTATCTAAGCCATAACATAATAAATTCACAGCAGATAATATAAAGGCAGAGATAGAGAGGAAGGAAGATGCAAACACAAAGACAACACGCGATGTGTTATCAAAGAGGAAACCGAAGTCCTCGCGAAAAACCTCTCCGCCGCCCTCCAAGCGGTAATCAATCCACTAGAAAATATAGTTGGGATACAAGGACAAAGAATAGACCCTCCAAGCCTAATCTACCCAAAGTGCACCTAAGCCCTCCAAGCTTCTTGCTCCAACGAGGTTACGCCGAACCTTTTTCTTTTCTAGCTTCCCGGATTCCGCTACTTAACCATAGCATCAACCAATGAAGATTGGCTCCTTCCTAATCGCTTCCCAGAACTCCAAACGACTGTCTCACGGTGATAATGATGGTGAGAACCAGGTTTGGTATAATGCCTCTCAAGGATTTGACAATGGAGAGGAAGAGAGTTTGAGGAATATGAAGAGACTCTAAGGTAAGGATTGTGGGTGAAACAATCTTGTTTTTCTTTAGGGTTTCTCTCTCAAAATTCTCTCTGGAAGCTCTCTCTCAATCGTGGGTAAAAGGGGTATTTATATTGGAGTGGGAGAGAAATGCTAAACGTCGGGTTTTACAAAACAGGGGTGGCTCGCGGCTTGACCTCGCGGCTTAACTAAGTCGCGAGTTCGATCGCGAGATAACCGTATGGCCGATTGTCCTGTTTTGTCTGTAGTGCTCGGCTAGCATGACTGTTCATCTTCCAAAGATGCTTGGCACGTGTGTAGCTTTTCCGGCGGCTTACACCGCTGAGTCCACCCGCGAGTCCCGGCCGCGACGACTGTTTTCTTGCACACTCTTGAGCAATCTTCACTCTATCTCACTCACTACCCTTACAACAAACCCACCTAAATACGGGGTTACTAAATGCTGAATTACAAGCAAATCTGGCACGGAATAAAGCCAATTAGATGGTTGAATAAATTCAACCTTACAGGAACCAACTGATTTGCTTCTTGAAACTCTTGCAAGTAATGACGAGACCACCGGAATAGAGCCACAGTGCTCTTCTTTCTTCCACCATGCCGAACTTCGTTACGGTTAAACCACAACGCCCATGCTACAGTCACCACCATTTTAGCGTCCTTTTCCTCATGTGAGTCCGTCATCAAAATCTACCATAACAGGTCGTGGAATGAGTTAATTCGGTTCTCGATCAAATCGAAACTTTAGCTTTGTGCATTGCCACACTTCCTTCGCTCGACTACAAGACCAAAGTAAGTGACCCACTGACTCAATGTCCTCCTTGCACTCGTCACAGCATACGTCCAATTGGATACCCCAACAGAAAAGATTCTCCTTAGTAGGTAATATACCTCTGCAGGCTCTCCTTGCGAAGTGACACACCTTGTAGGGAACCTACAAACTCCATAACCTCTTCCAGAATCTACAGGTTCTGCTAGGGACCAAACTAGAACTTTTGTTGCTTGATCGAGACTCCTCCATTGCCAACCTGTACGCACTCCAAACGGTAAATAAACCATTAGGAGTAGCAGCCCACATAATTGTATCTTCAGGTAGGCGTGAACTCAGTGGGATACTTTTGATCGACTCTACTTCATGGGGAAGGAATATGGCATTGATGATCCGAGTTTTCCAAGCAGCCACATCATGGGATATAAACTCACCGACCCTTGTTTCAGCTTGTAGAAATTGCCTCGGAGAAGTGATTCTGAATGTGGAAGGAGATGGAAGCCACTTATCACCCCACACTCGGATTGAGTCACCATTACCCACATTCCACCTTGATAGGCCAAAAACGTATTGACCCCTTATGATGAATTAATTGATTAATTAGCCAAGTTTATTAATTAATCAAATTAATATGCAAACGTGTGGTAACACAAATAAATCACCAATTAAACTAAGTATGCAACGGAAAATAAATGACACGGTGATTTGTTTATGAATGGGGAAAACCAACACGGCAAAAACCTCACCGAGTGATTTTCAGGTCACCACTCCCGAAATTCCACTATTATCACAACAAGCAGTTATAAGTAAAGGAATTACAGTACCTTATACCAACCTACAGTTGAACCCTTACCCCAATACCCAATTGGTCTTGTTCTGTAGTGACAATTTCTCCTTTTGATGCACGGCTCCTAAGTACGTGACTAACCAATTGGGCGGATCCTAATACGTGACTTCAATCACCAATTAGAGAAGGTTGTTGGCTGCAAAGTTTTTTAATTCATCCATACAATGAAGATTAAGAAGATACTTGATCACAAAACCCTACGATACACAAACACAGCAACTTCTTCAGAAGAGATAAACTAGAGCAAAAATTTGTCTCCGGTAACAATTTGCTTGAATAGACTTTTTTTCAAAGCTTGTGCAACTTGTGAACTCTTTGACAGCCCTTAAAATAATCATTTTATATGTCTAGGGTTAGAAGAAAAGAAGTCCCAAAGACACATTCATGGATTCCAAGAAAACAGATCAGAATTTCTTATTCTTTCTTAAACCTCGACAGATAGGAGGTGTCGATCTGCTGTCGAGCAGGTGTCGAGCACATGGGCTAAACAACTTTTTAAACCTCAACACATGCTAGCTGTTGAGCTAGCTATCGAGTTTTAATGAACTTGCACTTCCCAGCTTGTTTCTTGGACAGACTTGATGACTTTAACACTTGATCTTGAAACACAATTTCTTGAAGTATTAAAAACACCTATGTCTACCCAATTACAAGTAAAGTGTTTTTTGTCAAAAGATTAGCCAATTACATAAAATAGTGACATATGTTTCTAACAAGTGAATCACGTATGTCCTAACAATCTCCCCCTTTGGCAATCCGTGACAAAACCACAACAAATAAATGAACATATAAAAGAAGTCATAAATCACTCAACTTATATTCACTTGTTGAATATAATAAAATCTATCCTAATACAAACTCTTGAAAAACTTTGCAAGAATAGAGTTTATGACAAGTAGACTTTGACAACCTGTATTTTTGAAACACTTTAAACAAAACACATCAAGGCATCTTTATGTAAAACAGAAATAATAGACTGCATACAAGTAATAAGAAGCATGTGCATAAAGAGAGTAAAGAAACAACACATGTAAAGGGTAGGTGAAAGAAAAACATACATCCATATATAGAGAAGAATAAGTACAATGTATGTCAATAAATGGTCACAAGACCCAAAGTACAAGAACAATGTATCTATAAAAGAAAGAAAAGAAAAGAAACATAAAATTCTCACTACATCCCTCAAGATATCAACACTCCCCCTAACAAAAAAAATGTCTTATACTAACAATGTCCTATACTAACTCTCCCCTTAAGTATGACTACTCTTCCCCTCAAGTAGACATCTCATTAATAGAGCTAGCATCTCCATCATCATCACCATCAGAAGCATCATCGTCATCACCATCACCATCATCCTTATCATTAAAATCAGAATCAGAATTTACTAGAGGAGGTGGAGGAGAAGCCTCAAGAGCAAAACTACCCATGATTGCCCGCAATCTAACAATGTGGCGAACACAAACATTCACCCGATACAACTCTGTAGAGAGTGTATCTAGGTGAGCATCCATGCGCTGAAGCTGTGCCATGATGCCTCCTAGTGACACATCGCTCGTGGAAGAGGAGGGAGCGAATGTGGATCTAGCAGATCGAGATGGAGCCGAACGGGTGGGAGCTGCTGAATCCATCCGTCGCAACCTGAATCGCACCTCGCTACGTTTAACAAGAGCATAGTCTATGGCACAAATATTAGAGAAGTGGTCGGACGTAGGAAAAGAGACGAAAAAATGGCGTAATATCCTCGTGGTAGAGGAAGGAAAGATGGGCTTATCACGGGATACCAAATCCATATAAACATCTATAATGGAAAGAATAAAATGAGAAGGGAAATCAATAGTAAGATGCTCAAGGAGGGATAACAAAAACCGAGCACAAGAATTTGTAATGGAATTATAATGAGAGAGGATGGAGTACAAAGGTCATCACCATGTTAAAAAACCGAGGGCCTTTTGCAAAGCCCGAACAAGAAGTGAACCGGTGTTCACCCCACTCAAAAGGACACACACAAAAAGCAGGTTTGAGTTCATCTTTGGACACAGTCCGCAGACACTCACAACCAGGGTAGTCAAGAAACTCCACCCTAGGAACACGTAGCACATCCGCAACAAGTTGCGGTGTGACAGGAAAGTGCATACCTCGAATGCGAGTGAAGAAGCGAGGTACCAAAACTATCAATTCCATGCATGTTGGAGTAAAACTCCTGGATAAGCACGGAAGGATAAGTGTCTGGGACGTCACACAATGACTTCCATCCCCGATCGTGAATGACATTGGGAAGGTTGGTGTCCGTGAAGTCCACCAGAATGACTTGGCGTTTCGAATGAAAGCCGTGTCTAGAAAAGTTCTCCAAGAATGCCTTGTGGGCATCATCATCACGAGACTCAAGAGAGATAGGAGCAAAATCAGAAGATGAAAAAGCTCCGAAACGAAGAGGGTTTTGAGTCGGAGTAGATTTACGCTTAAGTGCCATAGACACGACTAACGTAAGTAGAAAGAAAGGGCGAGAAAAAGAAGAGACAATCGGAAAAGCTCCAAAACAATTCAAATATAGCAAGTATATTGAAATGGAGTACGTATGCATTGGAAATGCATGAACATGTGGCATGCAAAGTAAATTGCATCATGGGCTCAGCCCAATCCAATCCTACCAGCACACAAATTGTTCAACATGTATAACACACAACTAAATGCATGAAAATACAGTTATAATGCACATGAAATACAATGTATGAAGTTTTTAAACTCATTTAAGCAAAACTCATCCCAAAATTTCAACAAACACTCATCAATTTTGAAAAACCCCAAAATTTTTCAAAATCCCCGAAACCTAGGTTCCAAAACATGAAATGCATGAAGAATGAGAGATTAGAAGCTTACCAAGTGAAGAAACTCTTGAAAAAGCTTGAACAAACCATAATGAGAAGATTGGGAGTGAGATGAGAGTGTTTGGGAGATGAAGAGATAGAGCTATCGAGAGAGAGATCGAGAGAAATGAGGTTTGGATCACACGAGGAAGAATATATAGAACTTGAGAAAGCTCGACAAATGAAGGTGTCAAGAGGTGTCGAGCCCAGTGTCGAGCCCAGTGTCAAGGATTTGTCCGTCAACAAATACATGGGTCGAGAAAGTGTTGAGGTACAAAAACATCGGACACAAGAGATAAGCCTCGATCGATCCACTAGGTGTTAAGAAGTTATCGAGGGGATAGGAACTTTCTCGATCGATCCACTAGGTGTCGAGAAGGTGTTGAGATTGCGATAAGAAAAAGCTTGGAAGCTCAACAGATAGCCAGATGTGGTGAAGGTGTCGAGCTAGCTTTTGAAAACAGTTTTTCGAGAAGAGAAAAACACAGACCTAAATGCAATCAAGCATGCAACTCAACCAATGATCCAAACACCATATTAACCTCTCAAAATCATCTCTCCTTAGCAATTTTAAGCACATGGATCTCAAAAACACACACACACACACTAAATAGGTCTAACCAATTTTATATTTCAAAAATAAGTCAAGACAGTTTAGTGAACACACATTAACACATGTTAAACCTTGTGATGGCCAAATTACATCGTACTTGTACACGTGTCAAGAGTGTCAAAGAATATTGTATGTTGTGTATGAAAAAACATCGCAAGATTGCATAAGTGTATACATGTTATGACGATTTGAGATATGAGAAAATCACTTTAACTTACACATAATCATAACTATTTGATGGGGACTATCACTTTCGAGGTACATCTTATAACTCACACATCTCCTAGAATACACACTTGCAATCATATTTAAAAATATTTTTGATCTTTTTGCTTTTTATTTTTCTTTGCATATTTTTTTTAAGTAAATCATGCGTAGACATATAAGAGATAGAAAAAAAATACCCAATAATGTTAAACTTTTGACATTCCAATTTTGCTATACCGAAGCACATAAATGTCAATGATATTGCACTTTTGCTATGCCGAAGCATACAGATGTCATTTCATGATTGGTGGGCAAGAGTGGTGAGATGGTTATTTATGCTTTTCTCTTAGGATTTTCTAGTCATTCTCATCAAAAAGAGTGATACGAGTGTTAAATACAAGAGATAACTTAATCTTGCTCATCACAAACAAGAGCCATAAAGATCACTTGCTTAGTTGTGCATAGAGATACTTATCTAAGCTACAAAAGATACAAAATTTAGAAAATTTTGTTTCAATGGTCATCCAAGATACACAAGTACCAATGTATATAAAACACACACTGTTTTTATATTTTTCTGATTTTTCAATTTTTATATGAAAAACAAAACAAAGCAAAACTAAAAAATAACCAAATAAAAACATGTTAAACAAAGCAAAGCATAAAACTAGACTGACTTAAAACTTGAAAGCAAAACACACAAGTAATGCACACACAAAAACAAGAAGAGAGAAAGAGAAAAGTGATAGAATCACTTGGAGCCCTTTTTCCTTTCACGCCTTGGAAGAACCTTTCCTTTGACTGAACCCTTGAACCGGCGATAAGGGGGAAAAATTGAAACCGTTCAAATTCGAAAGACACAAGAGGGCTTTGAGAAGATCTCTAAGGGGAGTAAGAGAGGATTGAAGCTGATTCTAGCTTCCGGATGCTATCATGCCGTTACTTTGTTGAGTGGCTAACCACTTATAGCAATTTGGTTGAGTATGACCGGCAACACCACAATGATGACGGAGATGCTACTTCTTTTGTTTAACCTTTTGAGAGTTAGCCTTCTTAGCCCTAGAGTTCTTAGCTTCCTTCTTATCTTGCTTAGGAGATGCTCCTAAGATAGATTTACTCTTGTCTATGTTCTCACTAGCTAAATCAGTTTTAACATCATTGTTCTCAATTTCAACATTATTATTAGGAGGAACAAAAACAGTAGTACTAGTAGAAGCAATATTAGAAGAAGAGAAATCATATCCTAAACCTGTTTGATCGAAGCGATTTTCAAGACCGAGTATCTCATCAAGCTTCACACTTGAAGCCCTCTCTAATCGAGCTTTGACTTGAAATAGCTCCGCTTCAAGCTTCTTAGTCTTCTCAACCAACCAAGAAATTGTTCTCGAACCTCGGTGCTCCAATAGTCCGATTAGCCTCATCAAACTTTGTGGAAAGCTCTTCACGATCAAGTTCCACATCACTGAGCTTCTTGGTGGTCAACCTTTAAAGTTTCTCATGTTTCTCAGAAATCTTGTATAATTTCTCATAGGGTGTATGGATATCATCTTCATCATCCATCTTCTCAAACTTGGACTATACCAATTCCTTTTCTTCATCCACATCTTCAACAATCCCATCAGTGGGATTGATAGTGGTAGTGAAGGCATTCAAGATTTCGTCATCCTCATTTATCGGAATCATCCTCAGGCTTAGTGTCGCTTAAAGTAGTAGTAAGTGCCTTACTCTTCCCAATGCTCTTGAGATTTGTAAGACACTCCTGTTTCATGTGACCAAGGCCTTGATACCCAAAGCACTTAAGTCCTATAGGAACAAGTGTATCGACTCCCATCCCTTGCATCCTTCTTCCCTTTGTCTTGGCTCTTGAACCGAGAAGAATTGGATTGCCTACGGTCCTTGTCGAAGCCCTTTCCATTGGTATTCTTCATAAACTTTTTAAACTGCCTAGTGATGTAGGACTTTATCTTGGATTCTTCATCGTCAGAAGACTCATCTGTGTCACTACTCTTGGCCTTGAGTGCCATACTCTTGTCCTTACCCGACTTGCCAATCCTTAATAACCTTGACTCATAGGTCTGCAGATTACCAACCAGTTCTGTCAAAGGAATCTTGTCAATATCCTTTGATTCCTCTATCGCTGTGATCTTGGGATGGAATCTCTCGAGCAGAGATCTGAGCACCTTTCTCACAATCTTAGGTTCAGGAATGGTTTTCCCAAGATTGAACTCTGAGTTCTCTATGTCTTTTAGCTTGGCATAGAACTTATTAAACGACTCATCCTCCTCCATTTTAATCTCTTCGAAGTTTGTTGTAAGCCTCTATAGCTTTGAATCCTTGACAACCTTTATTCCCTCATAGGTTGTCCGGAGGATGGTCTATACTTCCTTATCAATTTCAGTGGAGGATATCTTCTTGAATTCTTCATTAGTGACCGCACTAAATAAGGCATTCAATGCTCTGTTGTTGAAGTTTGCCACCTTGATCTTGGCATCATCTCAATCGGTCGGCGCTTCTTTCAGCTTGGTCTAGCCTATCTCAACAGTTTGCCACACTTTCTCATCTAAAGACCGCAAGAAAGCTCTCATGCGTACTTTCCAATATGCATAGTTAGTGCCATCAAATAAAGGAGGTATGATTAAAAACTATCCTCTATCTATGACAAACAGGGGTTAATGGATCAACACATCAAAGATTAACCCTAATCAGAGTGTGCCCGCTTTGATACCACTTGATAGGCCAAAAACGTATTGACCCCTTGTAATGAATTAATTGATTAATTAGCCAAGTTTATTAATTAATCAAATTAACATGCAAACGCTTGGTAATACAAACAAATCATCAATTAAACTAAGTATGTAGCGGAAAATAAATGACACGGTGATTTATTTACGAATGAGGAAAACCAATACGGCAAAAACCCCATCGGGTGATTTTGAGGTCACCACTCCCGAAATTCCACTATTATCATAACAATTGGTTACAAGTAAAGAAATCTCAGTACCTTATACCAACCTACAGTTAAACCCTTACCCCAATACCCAATTGGACTTGTTTTGTAGTGATAATTTCTCCTTTTGATGCACGGCCCCCAAATATGTGACTAACCAATTGCGCGGATCCCAAGATGCGACTTCAATCACCAACTAGAAAAGGTTGTTGGTTACAAAGTTTTTCAGTTCATCCACACGATGAAGATCAAGAAGATGTTTGGTCACAAAACCCTACAAGACACAAACACAACAACTTCTTTAGAAGAGATGAACTAGGGCAAAACTTTGTCTCCTGTCATAATTTGCTAGAATAGACTTTTCTTAAAGCTTGTGCAACTTATGAACTCTTTGATGGCCCTTAAAATAATCCTTTTATATGTCTAAGGTTAGGAGAAAAGAAGTCTCAAAGACACATTCACAGATTCCAAGAAAACATATCAAGATTTCTGATTCTTTCTTAAACCTCGAGAGATAGAAGGTGTTGATCACCTATCGAGCGGGTGTCGAGCTCACGGGCCGAACAGCTTCTTAAACCTCAACACATGCTAGTTGTCGAGTTTTAATGAACTTACACTTCTTAGCTTGTTTTTTGGACAGATTTGATGACTTCAACACTTGATTTTGAAACACGGTTTCTTGAAATATTAAAAACACCTAGATCTACCCAATTACAAATAAAGTGCGTTTTGTCAAAGAATTAGCTAATTACATAAAATAGTGACATATAATCCTAACACGTGAATCATATATGTCCTAACACACCTAATCCCTTTTTTCACCAAATGTTGAGCAGCCATTAAGCTTCTCCATGTGTATGATGGATGTGTCTTGAGTGAGGCATGAATAAAGCCAGTGTTTGGGAAATACTTTGCCTTGTACACACGATATACTAGTGACTCATGCTAAGTTTGAAGTCTCCACCCTTATTTGGCAAGAAGAGCCAAATTAAACTGCTTTAGTTGATGGAAACCCAAACCACCCTCTTCCTTTGAGTCACATAGCTTATCCCAACTATGCCAGGCTATCTTCCTTTCATCCCTTTTTCGATCCCACCGAAATTCCGAATCATACTAGTCATGTCTTCACAAAGAGAATCCCGAATTTTGAAGCACCCCATTGTTTATAAAGTAATTTTTTAATTACTACAAATTTACAAACTAATACAACTAATAAAATATCTAGCAAAGGAAAAATAAATAAATAAAACTACCGTTTAATATGAAAAAATCAAAACAAAACAATTAAACAACCAATGGGTAGATGAATAATTTTTCCTTTATCCTGAGCCAATCTATTTTTCTTTCCATATATCTAACCATAGGATTGTTGATTTTTTTGTGGGTTTAGGAAAATCACACCATAATCTGTCCCCTTTTTCCCAACCAAACAATTCAAATAAATGTTTTCTGTCCTATTTTCCATCATCCTTTCCTAGCCTTCCTCAAATCAACCTTTCACTTGTATCTGGTCCCCTAGTTACTATCACCTACTCCGACTTTAGTCAATAAGTCCTAATATTTTACTTTATATTTTAGACTAGGGAATGGGACCACACAAGCCAGTCACGTAATCACATCAACACTGCTACAATCTTTTGCCAAGTACATACGGAATATACTTTTTTTTTTTAGTTCTATTCAAAAGTTTTTAATAATAATTTTTTTGACATATAAAATTTTATTAATTTGATTTTTTTACACAATAATCATCATTCCCTTATTTTTTATTATCGAAACATGCATGTATAAAAAAATTAAATTAAATGCAAAATGATATTGTGAATAAATTTTACACAATTATAAATAAACTAATGTGAGAGATCTACACAATTATAAATAAACTAATGTAAGAGATCGTGGGAGTTAGTTGTGCAAAATATAGCGCTTTTTCTAGTTTAAAATGCAAATGCTTTTAGGTTCACTTTTATTCGAGGAATAAAAAAAAAAAATGAAAAACTTATTTTAGTTTCTATATTTTCACGTTATTCTTACTTTGTTTCTTATCTTTTATTTTCACTATTTTTAGTCCCTAAAATCAAAAAAATAATCTAGTTTTTGTCCCTACCGTCAGTGCTCTAACAGCAAAATCCTATGTGTCAGATGGAACACCCTACTAATTGACGTGACACTGATGTGAAGATTAAAATATTATTAAAAAAAATATTATTTGGCATTTTTATATGCCATGTCAGCATTTTTTTTTAAAAGCCATATCAGAAAATTTAAACCAAAAAAGAAAATAAATTAAAAAACAAAACTTAAATCTAATTAAAAAAACAGTTTCAAAAAAAATCTAATTAAAAAACAAACCTTTAAATTAATTTTTTTTTCTTTTTTTTGGAAGAACACGACGAACCCAGAACATCTGTTCTTCATTTTCTTCCCCAACTAAGCTTGTCCAAAAAATTAAAATTCTATATTTTCTTTTCTTTTCTTGTATTTTCTTAGCATCTAGTGTTTGGTGTGTATTTCTAAACAACAATTTTTAGTTTTTAAACATTTATGTACTTTTACACACTTTTTCATCTATATATATTTTCACAAAATTTTTTAAACAACAATTTTTAATTTTTAAACATATATACCAAACGAACCTAAATCACTCAATTTACAAAATAAAAAGACATGTCCATAAAAATTTACAAAACATAGGGGCATCTAACAATTACACTAAGACATTCAACCAGATTTTCTTATGCTTTGAAACTTAACACACAAACACAAAACTCAAAGCCAATTCATCAATAAACTACACCAAAACACAAGCCAATTCTTATCAATTTCAGATCTGGTCAGCCACTACCGATCTGGGTCAGCCACTACCAATTTGAGAAAAAGAGAGAGAAGATGAGATTATAGGCGATCTGGGTCAGCCACTACCAATCTGATAGAGAGAGAGAAAAGATGAGATGATAGGCGATCTGGAATAGCCACTAGCGATCTGGGTCTTTGGATCTTCAACCATGGGATTCGACCATGGGTCTTCGGCCATGGGTTTAGAGAAGATGATAGGCCATGGGTTTTCAGTTATGAGATGGATCCGCCATGATTGGAAATGGGGTCAAAATGCTTCAAAACCTCCCATTTGTTTTGAGTGGTTAATCTCCATTGTTCACATTTTCAGCACCCTTTATAGTAGATACAGGTTGTCCATCCACCAAGCCATGCTTAATTGTGCAAAATTGAAGTTCCACGTCTGCAGACCCACTAACCAGAAATCTTTCCACCGGATCTATGTCTATGGACCATATTTCACTATGATGACCACTAACTATTTGCATACAGTGCTGGGTTTCAAGATCCCACACTCTTAAGAACTTGTCTTTGCAGTTTGTCACTTGCCAACTTCTACTAGAGAATAGAGATATGCACCATTTAGTTAGGGAAGAAAATGAAAAACAGATGTTCTAGGTTCTTCGTGTTCTTCCAAAAAAAAAATAGAAAAAAAAAATTAATTTAAAGGTTTTCTTTTTTAATGAGATTTTTTTTTGAAACCGTTTTTTTAATTAGATTTAAGTTTTGTTTTTTAATTTATTTTCTTTTTTGTTTAAATTTTCTGACATGGCTTTTAAAAAAACAGTAAAATGCTAACATGACATATAAAAATGTCAAATAATATTTTTTAATAATATTTTAATCACCATATCAGTGCCACATTAGCGCCACGTCAGTTAGTAGGGTGTTCTTTCTGCCACATAGGACTTTGCCGTTAGGGCACTGATGGTAGAAACAAAAACGAGATCGCTTTTTTTTGTTTTAGAAATTAAAAGCAGTAAAAAGAAAATATAGAGACCAAAGTGAAAATCGCAAAAAAAAAAAAAATAAGGGTTAAAATAGATTTTTCGCCCCAAAAAAAAAAAAAAAAAAATCAAATCTTGGACTTGGTTTGCACATGATCGTGTTTAGAAGTTGGGTTTCGGAAAAGACACTCCCAATCCATGCATCACTTGGGCAAGTCTGAACTTCAACATGTGAACACCCATTATTATTTCCTGCAAACAATTACTTCTCTGAATTCTGAGAGGCCGTTTGGATTGCGCATTTTGCGGGTTTCATTTTCAGCATTTTGGGTTTTTTTTTTTTTTTTTTTTTTTAGTGCATAAAACAGTAAAATCACACGATGTTATTGTATAGAGACAAAAATTACTGTTCATGCAATCGTAATAAAGATCTTGCAGTACTGTTCACGTACTAAAAAATATTAAAAATGGGTCTCACGATACTATTCACACATTTAAAAATTATTTTGCTACAATGTTTTCAATTTTCAATTTTCAATTTTAGCAACAATAAGTTCAATCCAAACCACCCCGATATTCGTGACTTGTCCATTCCCAGTTGCTGCAGCTGCATTAAATTGAACTTTGCCCACCACTAATTTCTTGACCAGCCAGTCCTCTATCAGACGAGATCTAAGTCGGATCAACGAGTTTTTGGGGGCACTACCTACGGCAATCCTCTATCAGAGAGTGCAAACTCTTTCAAAATGAGCAAACCGACATTGAAGGCTCCCATTCGATCCATTCCTCTTCTTTTAGAGCATCAACAATGGGCCTGTTATATGCCAAATGTAAAGTACATTTGGCATACTGGCCCAAAAATTGATCTACAACCGGAAGGCCATATGGTAAAAGCCAATTTTTTTTTGAGATTTAGCTACAGTACCATCTCAAATGTAAGATGGTACGATAGCTGAATAGTATAAAAAAAAAAAATTTTTAATGCTTTTTACCCGGCAATTTCTCTCTCCTGTCTCATTTTTTTCTCTTTCTTTTATCTCTCTTCCTTCTCTCTTTCTCATCCCCTCTCTCTCTCGCCTACCATATCGATGATTCCTTTGAACAACCTAATAGCTCACTGCGATGTCATCTGTATCCGCTGGCTCTTGCACAAAGGACCCGACACCCATGAAGAGCTCTTGGACCATCACTTGGCGAAGGAACAAAAACCTACCCTTGACGACGATGAGGCCGAGCTACTAAATCGTCGCCGACTCACAAGCACTTGGCGCGAGGCACTGAGTCTCTACAGGGACATCCTCGGGGCTTCCCGCTTCTTCACGTGGATCGATTCACGGGGCTTCCTGTGGCGAGACATACCGAGAGTGAACGCCTGGAAGGAGTTCGAAGCTGCCTGGTTCGAGACCAACCCGTAAATCGTGAACCGGTTGCTTCTTGGTGGTCAAGATGCTGTGGAATTGGCTCTCGAAAAGCTCGCAGAGAAACAAAGGCAAGAAATTGAGAAGGAACGTCGTGATGGTGGAGATTGACGGTGATTGTTGACCTTCTGTACATTTTGATCTTGATTCCGATCTCTTTATTTTTGTATTTGTAATTGTAATTGTTATTGTAATTTGTGGGCTGCCGTGGTTGCTAGAGTTGGGGGTTGCTATTGCTATTGGTTTGATTTGATTTTGTTTTCTCTATGGGTTTACGGGTTTCAATGGCCATGAGTTTGTGGGTGGGGTTTCAAGAAAACAACCGTTTGTGTATGTTCTTCGCGGTGGTGGTGGTAGTAGGTGGTTGCAGAGTTGTTTTGGATTTTGGGTTTTTGTTTTTATTTGGATTTTAGGATATATTATTTTATTGTGTAGAAATATTATTTTAATGAGTAAAATAGGAAAATAAAAGTTGGGATATTGGGAGTATTGTAAAATTGTATTGTATAACCGATAAAGTGACTTTTTGGGATGGTAAAATAGGATGAGATGAGAATTTTGGCTATGGATGCTCTTAGGTGAAGTGAAATGACTGATTTACATCATTTTTTGGACTTGTGAATAAGACAATACAAGCCAGTCACTTGATATACTATAGCTGAAGAGCAAGAAAGCTCTCTTGCTCTTCTGTTGAGGTTTTTTCTCTTGTCACATCAATGTTGCTAGAATGATTTGTCAAGTAAATACACAAAATATATATTTTTTAATTTTAGCCCTACTCATATTTTTAATAATAAATATCTTCCGACTAATTTATGCAGGAATATATATTAATAATTAATTTTACAAAATTTTTTAATGAAAATTTGAAACAAAATGTCAGAAAATTAATCACTTTTTTATTAATAAAATTTCTAAAATTGATTACAAATATATGTAGGGTCGGTTTAGGGGACAAAAGCAAAACTTGAAACGAACGCTCTTTATATATTTAAATATGGCTTTTTTTAAAAGTTAAATATTATTTAAATTCTATTATTTTATTTTATATGTAAAATTATTACTACTTAACATGAATCATGAATAAATTTTTTTATAGAAAATTTATAGACATAAAAAAATTTGATAAAATTTTTCACACCTGTTGATGTGGTAGAATGTTAGTGTTAAGTAAATGAGTAATATTAATAGTAGACCCAGGTGAGAACTAGTAACAATTTGCCTACGTAATTATAATGAAAAATGTTGTGAATTTTTTTTGTGTATTGCTCTTTTTTATTTTTGAGAGGTGCTACATTCACAATAGAATCTGTGGGGGGTAAAACACCAGTAAGCCCATGTCGATGCCTACATTGGGCCAATGGCCCAATCCAAGGAAAAGCCCCTCCTCGGCCATGGGGAGAATCCTCCTCGGCATGGATGTGGCCGAGGATAAAGGAGGCAACCTGTCACTGGTAGTGACACTCCATATCGTCCCACCGAGCAAGAAAAGTACTAAAGATAGAAAATGACAATGGAGAAAGTAGAAGTGCTTAAGGGAAAGGCTGCCATTATTGCATTCGGTGCCTTGTGTCCGACACGGCCATACTTCTCTGTCTTTACAACCACTCCCAACAACCGGAGGAAAGAGTTGATGGGACAAGTACCTGCCCTAGGGACCCCATTCAGAAGGAAGGAAACTACTATAAAAAGGGAGTAAAGAGAGACAGAAGGAGCGGTGCGGAAACCCTCCCCCCCCCCCCAACACACCAGAGTCACCAAAAAAGGCTCCCTAGACCGTGTCGAGGACCAATCCTCTCATATGAACCCAGTCCAACACAACTTGATCGTAAAGAACATCGTGATGACCGTTGTCCATACACTAAAACCTAGCTCTTTGGCCCACTCTATACAAATTCATTGTACCGGGCTCACTAGTCTAAGGTCCCATATATCTTGGGTTTGGCCTGAAAAACGTGACCCTATAATTGGCGTCGTCTGTAGGAAGAGCTTGTGCATTGGCAAATGCGACGGTTAATCATGGTCAAGCTCCTATCGGTGAGAGTCCCTCGAGAGGACCATTTTGGCGGTGGTACAAGCTACACGACAGCCTCCATCATTTCCAAGAACACACCGTCGTTGCCATAATTTAGCCTCCGCTTGGGTCTACGCGTCGAAGTGTTCATTACGCAGGAAGGATTACTAAATCGAACGTGGTCCTAGGGGCTTCTGACGTCAGATGTGTGCCTCGTGCACTTGACAAGGGGCTAATCCTCGCGGGCCTAGTAGTCCAGTCCACTGAATCCCCTCTAGAGAAAGAAGCTAAGGGCCAAACCAAAAGCCTAAATGCTAGACAGAACCAAGGTCTTGCATGGTCCTCGGACTCAAACCTATGGGGAAACAAGTCATTCCAAGAGCCTAAGTGCTAGACAGGACCAAGGTCTTGCATGGTCCTCGGACCCAAACCTATGGGAAAACTAGTCACTCCAAAAGCCTAAGTGCTAGACAGAACCAAGGTCTTGCATGGTCCTTGGACTCAAACCTATGGGGAAACTAATCACTTTAAGAGTTTGAGTGCTAAACAGAACTAAGGTCTTACATGGTCTTCGGACTCAAACCTATAGGGAAACTAGTCACTCCAAAATCCTAAGTGCCAGACAAAACCAAGGTCTTGCATGGTCCTCGGACTAAAACCTATGGGGAAACTAGTCACTCTAAGAGCCTAAGTACTAAACAGAACCAAGGTCTTGCATGGTCCTCGGACTCAAACCTATAGGGAAACTAGTCACTCCAAGAGTCTAAGTGCTAGACAGAATCAAGGTCTTGCATAGTCCTTGAACTTAAACCTATGGGGAAACTAGTCATTCCAAAAGCCTAAATGCTAGACGAAACCAAGGTCTTGCATGGTCCTCAGACTCAAACCTAAAGGGAAACTAGTCATTCCAAAAGCCTAAGTGCTAGATAGAACCAAGGTCTTGCATGGTCCTTAGACTCAAACCTATGGGGAAATTAGTCACTCCAAAAGTATAAGTTCTAGATAGAACCAAGGTCTTGCATAATCCTCGGACTCAAACCTA
Organism: Quercus dentata; assembly: GCA_028216015.1. Lineage (NCBI taxonomy): Eukaryota > Viridiplantae > Streptophyta > Magnoliopsida > Fagales > Fagaceae > Quercus > Quercus dentata. Next base: position 54,501,782 of record CP116454.1, on the reverse strand, counting down.
TGGTGAAACTAGTCACTCCAAGAGCCTAAGTGCTAGATAGAACCAAGGTCTTGCATGGTTCTCTGACTTAAACCTATGCGGAAACTGGTCACTTCAAAAGCCTAAGTGCTAAACAGAACCAAGGTCTTGCATGGTCTTTGGACTCAAACCTATGGGGAAACTAGTCACTCCAAGAATCTAAGTGCTAGACAGAACTAAGGTCTTGCATGGTCCTCGGACTCAAATCTATAGGGAAACTAGTCACTCTAAGAGCCTAAGTGCTAGACAAAATGAAAGTCTTACATGTTCCTCGGACTCAAACCTATGGGGAAACTAGTCACTCCAAAATCCTAAGTGCTAGACAGAACTAAGGTCTAGCATGGTCCTCGGACTCAAACTTATGGGGAAACTAGTCACTCTAAAAGCCTAAGTGCTAGACAGAACCAAAGTCTTGTATGGTCCTCGGACTCAAATCTATAGGGAAACTAGTCACTCCAAAAGCCTAAGTGCTAGATAAAACCAAGGTCTTACATGGTCCTCGGACTCAAACCTATGGGGAAACTAGTCACTCTAAAAGCATAAGTGTTAGACAAAACTAAGGTTTTGCATGGTCCTTGGACTTAAACCTATGGGGAAACTAGTCACTCCAAGAGCCTAAGTGCTAGACAGAACCAAGGTCTTGCATAGTTCTCAGACTCAAACCTATGGGGAAACTGGTCACTCCAAGAGCCTTAATGCTAGACAGAACCAAGGTCTTGCATGGTCCTCTGATTCAAACCTACAAGGAAACTAGTCACTCCAAAAGCCTATATGCTAGACAGAACCAATGTCTTGCATGGTCCTCGAACTCAAACCTATGGGGAAACTAGTCACTCCTAAAGCCTAAGTGCTAGACAGAATTAAGGTCTTATATGGTCCTTGGACTCAAACCTATGGGGAAAGTAGTCACTCCAAAAGTATAAGTGCTAGACAGAACCAAGATCTTGCATGGTCCTCAGATTCAAACCTATGGGGAAACTAGTCACTCCAAAAGCCTAAGTGCTAGACAGAACCAAGGTCTTGCATGGTCCTCGGACTCAAACCTATGGGGAAACTAGTCACTCCAAAAGCATAAGTGCTAGACAGAACCAAGGTCTTGCATGATCCTCGAACTCAAACCTATGGGGAAACTAGTCATTCCAAAAGCTTAAGTGCTGGACAAAACCAAGGTTTTGCATGATCCTTGGACTCAAACTTATGGGGAAACTAGTCACTCCAAAAGCCTAAATGCCAGACAGAATCTTGCATGGTCCTCGGACTCAAACCTTTGGGGAAGCTAATTACTCCAAAAGCCTAAGTGCTAGACAAAACTAAGGTCTTGCATGGTTCTCAGACTCAAACCTACAGAAAAATTAGCTACTGCGGGAAGAATCTAAGTACCAGATAGAACCAAGGTCTTGCGTGGTCCTCGGACCCCCGGCTTTACGGAAACTAACTCACAATGGTATCTTTCTAAATATTTAGACTCGACACAGTCACACCTCGGTCTTCGGACCAGACGCCTACAACAAGTTAAAGCTATGAATATCATCGAAAACGTGGAAAAGAACCTTTGCACTCGATGACCCCCTCGGCGATTTATTTTAGGTTACATGTCCTCGGGCGGTCATCCTGTTCGCATGATACGAGAACATGCATTTGTTATCCCGGTTAGTCTTATATAGTTAACCTACTTAAAGTCGGCATTGCTGTGCCCATCAGTTTTGGTATGTTCAAAATGATAACTCTTTACCAACAATGGCTTCGGTTTTAAGTGCTGTTCGAAAGAAAAGACACTAGCACATCCATTCAAAAAATAATTATTGCAGAAAAGAAAGGACACGCAAAATGAGATAAAATCATCTTTTATTAGATAAAGAAGTAGTACAATGTACATAAAAGGACTTAGACAAGCTTATATTAGAAGCTAACTATAAAAAAAAAAAAAAAAAGGGGTACTCAGGAACGATAAATCCTCAATCTTGCTCTAGCAGCAATCGAGCAAGTACGGATGGCACCAGTGGTGGAGGAAAAGAAGAAGCGGAGGCTCCCGACCCACGATCTTGCTCCAAAGAAGAATCAAGTAAGTATAGATGGGACCAATGAGGGAAGAGAAGAAGAAACAGGGACGCCAAAATCTGCATGCTTACTCTAACAGCAATTGAGCAAGTATGGATGGTACCGGAAATGGGAAGCCCGAACCCTTACATGCGTGGCACATGGCGCCAGATGAAAATCCCAGTGCTATCGCACCAAAAATCTGATACGACCTCCACCGCTTTGATTTTTGGTGAAGGAAGAAAAGACTCCTTTCTTGTCCTATCGAGGGAAAGAAATATCTTTAGCCTTTGTCTCCCTTGCCCTAACTGGGCCATTCTAAATCTCGGAGATACCCAAGGCTTTCGAAAAGGGTTTGGTTCCTTCACCCTCACCCTAACCATGACCATTTTACTCCCTAAATCTCAGTCACACTCATAATGGGGACTTTGGGAACATTTGGAGAGTTAGGAACTTGAAAAACTTAAGGGTCTGCAAATAAAGGGGAATGACCTCCCACCATACGTCTTATATAGGAGGCAAACCCGGTGGCAATCAATTCACCCAAATCTCCAAGAAGGAATTACAAGCGAAATAAATCTCGCTCAATTTCTAAAGTAGTCTTCACCATTTGGATTTATGTCGCCTCGTGAAGATACCCTAATTAAAGCATACCTCGTGTACCGAAACGACAGAAACAATAGACTAAAAGAATGTCTCACGACCAGAACGCGCCTTAGGCAAATGAAGAGGCTTTGGTATTTAGTGGAGGGCCTAACTTGGCAAGCCATGACAGAGGCTCGATGTCACCAAAACCCTCCTCTCCACCCGAGGAGCCGGACAGCAGGATTTTGAGGGGCTATTGTGGTGGGTAAAAGAATAGTAAGCCCACGTCGATGCCTACATTGGGCCAAGGGCCCAGTCCAAGGAAAAGCCCCTCCTCGGCCATGGGGAGAATCCTCCTTAGCATGGATGTGGTCGAGGATAAATGAGGCAACTTGCCATTGGTAGTGACACTCCATATCATCCCACCGAGCAGGAAAAGTACTAAAGACATAAAAGGACAACGGAGAAAGCGGAAGTGCCTAAGGGAAAGGTTGCCATTATTACATTCAATGCCTTGTGTCTAACATGGCCATACTTCTCTGTCCTTACAACCATTCTCAACAACTGGAGGAAAGGGCTGATAGGACAAGTACCTGCTCTAGGGACCCCATTCAAGAGGAAGGAAACTACTATAAAAAGGAAGTAAAGAGAGACAGAAAGGGTGGGGCGGAGACCCCCCCCAACACACACGAGTCACCATAAAAGGCTCCCTAGACCGTGCCGAGGACCAATCCTCTCAGATGAACCCAGTCCATCCCAACTTGATTGTAAAGAACACCGTGACGACGTTGTCCATACACTAAAGCCTAGCTCTTTGGCCCACTCTCTACAAATTCATTGTATCGGGCTCACTGGTCTAAGATCCCATGCATCTTGGGCTTGGCCTGAAAAACGTGACCCTACAAAATCCATAAATGTTTTTTTTTTTTTTTTTTTTTGCTATCAATAACAACATATAACAATCTGCTATTTAGGATTTGTTATAAAAATATTGTGAAAAATATTATAAACGCAACATTTCTATCACTCATTTTTTTTCTTGTTTTTCATTTGATAAAAAATATTATTTTATTTATTGGCTAATATTTGGACTTAATCAATATATCAATATTTATATATGTGTATATATATATATATATATATAATCGAAGTCTTTGATCTCTCCACAATTTTCTACGTCAACATTTTTTTTAATTTTTAAATCTGATTTATTTCTTTTAATCAAATATATATACTCTCCTTTCTCAAACCAAATACTCTTCCCGATATAATTTTGAAACCAAACAGAGAACGCGAGAACCTAAAGCAACGGTGCAAGGGCGAACAAACAAAACCTCTTCTTTCGACAAAACCAAACCCAGCACCTCTCCTTTCGACATTACTCACCAAATGCAGAACATCTTCACTCTCTCAAGCACAGATCCAAGCTATTTCGTAGAAAGCTTGCAAGGGCACAACCATGGGAGCCAACGTTTTCAATCTCCGACCCAGCCTCCATATTAGAGTATTCTCTCTCGGTATCTCTCAATTAATTTATGAATAATCTCTTTTCCTATTGTCTTTAATTAGGTTTTTCTGTCAATTTAAGGATTTCGTCTTTAATTAGGTTTTTTTTTTGGTCAATTTAGGGATTTCAATTCCTATCCCATTTTTCTCTCTATTCTTTTTTGTTGAAGTCAGGGAAACACTCATAGAACATCAAATTCTACAGGTTTTGTAAGAAAGTTAAGATGGTATTGAAGAGCCTCCCAACCTTCAAAATCTGACAACAATCCTACAAGTTTTGCTTTACCTTCAAGATTTGCTTTATTTTGCTATCTAGGTTTTTTAGCACATTTGATTTAGCTTAGCTTAATCATTTGATTGATTGAATAATTATTTGGGCACCTAAAACGTCAACCTTCTTTGTCTCCACTTAGTCCCCCTTTTTTTTTCAAACCTTCTACCTCTTCTGTACAAGTTCATGTCTTTTTGGTTTTGGTTTGTCTCTGATTGTAAAATGTCGGAAGAAATTTTATGTTCTCGATTGGGTTGTAGTTGTTGTTTTGTTTTATAGTAAAATTATAGTGAAACTCCAGCAATTATTCTTTTTAAGCTATTCTAGCAGATGTTAAGCTTATTCTTTGACATAGTTGATGTTAAGCTCTTTTGGAAAGTAAAAAATCAAAATTTGATGATTTTTGATGCATTCATTCATCTTATGCATTTAATTGTAGGAAAAGGAAATTGGGTAGCTAATTATTTCAAGAAACAACAAAGGATCCTTGAAGGTTGTTTGGGTATGGTCTCTTCTAAACACACAACAAATATATGGTTAGAAACATGAGAGAGTTTGAATGTTAATGTTTTGATTAGAAATCAGTGTTTTTATTTATTTATTTATTTTTTATTTTCATTTATTTTTGTAGATAAGTTTTGGTAATCAAATTTGTTTAGAAATCAGTAACTATAAACAAATTTAATTAGGACTCTATAACCATTATCTTATAAATAGTTTTTGTGATAATGTTTATTCTATTTTTTAATATATATATTTTCTGTGTACCAAACCAATTCATGGCTGTTCAATTTATAATTCTTTGTACATTTGTGTTGTTCCTTCCCTTAGATTTAAAATAGCAGATTTCATTGAATACCAAACAACAACAGATTTAATTCTTTGTACATTTGTTTCTTGTTGTAAAGCAGGTTTCATTCTTAATTTTTGTTCTTCCATTCACTTTTATTTAGATTTAATATTCCTGATTAATTTCTACTTTTTTATTGCCTTTCTCTTGAGTCTTTTCCTCCATTTGAATCAAGGTTAAAGGTATGGTATTCGTTTGCCTCTATACTAAATTTCTGAATTTTTTTTTTAGTATAGGGTTAACTATTTGTCTATGTACATAAATAAATAAATAAAAATCCTTTCGTAATTATTTATATATAAAAAAAAGATTTACATCAAAGTTAAAAACCTAAAAGAGGTAGTGTAATTTCTCAGAATGGCTCGAGCATCTAACACCGAAAGCACAATTAGTATCAAGGCCAGTTTGTGCAGTTCATTGCAACCTAATTCACTAGGGAAGCTACCTAAACAATGTGTGCTAGGTTGGATAATTGATTGATTGGTGTTATTGTTGCTTTCATAAGCCTCTTATATCTACGGCTGAATTCATAGATAGCTTAGCTTCTTCCATTAAGAATTTTCCAATTTTGTTATTACAACTTGAGCTATGCATTTTTTGCTTGCTTATAGAAAAGGACATAAGTGCAATTTATTAAAGTTAGAATAACATCTTGTTATCATTTTTCTTTATTAAATGAAGATAGAAGAAAATTTGTTATATATATATTTTAGTTTTTCATAGATACGTGTTTGTATATGAGTTTGTTTGATTTTATATTTCTGTCTAATTTATTGGTCTTTGTGATGTTTCTAGCAAGATGGTTTTCCCTTTTTGGTGACTTTCGTTGGCTTTACTTACACTAAGTGTTGTTTGTATTCCTGTTAATCAAATAGTTCGATGAAAGCGATAGATATAAGTGCTATTTATGAAAGTTAGAATAATAGGTTCTTATCATTTTTCTTTATTAAATGAAGATAGAAGAAAATTTGTTATATATTTTTGAGTTTTCATAGATAAATGTTGGAAATGAGTTTGTTTAATTTTATATTTCTGTCTAATTTATTGGTCTTTGTGATGTTTCCGGCAAAATGGTTTTTCCTTTTTTGGTAATTTTTATTGGCTTTACTTACACTAAGTGATGTTTGTATGCCTGTTAATCAAATAGTTCAATGAAAGCGAAAGAAAATTTAAATAGAATTTCATAGTGGGTTTGTGTGTTTGTGTCTGCAATTGTAATTTTAAGATAGATTTGTTTGATTTTGATTGCTCGAATTTATTTGTCCTAAAGTAAATATATCACAACAATACTTTTTAGGTTATTGATATTGTTGGGATCCTTAGAATAATGGTTAGAACGCTAAGCCATATGGTTGTGGTTGTAAGAAAATGTTTGCTCTACTCTCTGCCCTTTATAGCACTTTAATATGTAAAATTGGTTTTACATTTTTGGATTAGATATTAGCTTAAGGATGTTGATTATAATGACAGAATTTTGTATAACCTTATACACATTCTTATGTAGTGACCACATGACACTTTTTAAAGCTTTTGAAGGATAGAAGGATGCAAACCGTAATGAAAAGAGTCCTGTCACTTTGCAAATGACAAAGGATATGAGAATGCAATTTGTAGATCTATTTAGCATTGACTTTGTAAAAAAATTGATGAGTGCTAATGTAAGTTCTTTAAGATTTTCAAATTTTAAAGCATTTGATTTGCTAAAATCTTATAGTTGCTAAAAACTTTCCCCTGCATCGCACGGATTAGCAACTAGTTAAATTAAAATTTGAGGTTTATTTATTTTTTTTTTTTTACTTAGGGCCTAGGCGAATGCATCAATCAATTACAGTTAGTGTTAAGTCGGCATTGAATGTATGCCTTAAGGTATATGTTAGTAAAACTCATATTTTAATAACATATAAGTATATCTGTATAGGTTAAAGTTTATTCTTTGTATTAATACTAATTCAATAAGTTATGTGATAAATTAGGAAGATGATAAAAAATAGTGAGAGAATGAAAAAGTGAAAAAATTTAATAGATTTAGAGGGTGTTTGGTACACCCATTCAAATACACATTTTTAGTTTTTAAATAACATTAAATGCATTTTTATACACTTTTTCACTTTCACGTATATGTCTTCAAACAACAAAACACATATTTTCAAACACATGTATCAAATACCCCCTTAGTTTTTCATATGTGTTTGGTTGAAATGATTAAAAAGTGAAGAGATAAAAACGGTAAATTGTTTACACTCATGGCTCTATCATATAAATTGTATAAAAAGTAATTTTTTTTAATTACTACAAATTTACAAACTAATACAACTAATAAAACATCTGACAGAAGAAAAATAAATAAATAAAATAAAACTGCTGTTTGATATGAAAAAAACAAAACAACACAATTAAACAACCAACCTACCCAATCTAGTTTTCTTTCCATATATCTATCCATGGGCGGGATGATTTTTTTTGTGGGTTTATGCAAAGAACGGGATTTTATTAAGTAATAACTATAAAACCCAAACTATATTATTAGTTAGGCAAGGTCTGAAATATATTTGGTTTCTAATAATTCGAGTTTTTTGCACTCGATTTTGCCCAGTGAATTTGCACTTGGAAATCGAGTGTCTCACACTCAATTTCCATACTCACTTGAAAATCGAGTGTCTTACACTCGATTTCCTCAGAGCAAAATCGAGTTCTCTGGACTCGATTTGTTAGAAATGAAATTTGTTTCAAACCTTACCTAACTAATAATATAGTTTGAGTTTTATAGTTATTTTTTAGTAAAATCCCAAAGAACACTTGAACCACACCAACACCTTTTTACGTTTTTCTACAGCCAAACAATCTAAATAAATGTTTTCCCTCTTATTATTATTATTATTTTTGGTTAGAGTTTTCTCTCTTATTTTCCATCATTCTTTCCTATCTTTCTCAAATCAACCCAACAGAAGCTTTCACTTGTATCTGGCCTCTAGTTACCACCCGCTCAGACTTTGCTCAATAAGTCATAATATTTTACTTTGTGAGCGTTTGGGAACCGAGTCTGCGTCTAGCGTTTTTGCGTTTCACGTTTTTTTTTTTTTTTTTTTTTTTCTGCACATAAATAGTAACCTCACATGGATTTCTTGTGTAGAGACAAAAATCATTGTTCACGTACTATTCATTGCTATTAACAGATCTTGTTTACGTACTAAAAAATATTAAAAATGGGTCCCATCAAAGATTATTCACACATTTAAAAATTATTTTGTTATAATATTTTCAGTTTTTAGTTTTCAGTATTCAGTTTCAGCAATAATAAGTTCAATTTAAATAGACCCTTTATATTTTAGACTTGGAAATAAGACAACACAAGCCAGTCACGTGATATACACAGCTCTCCTCTCTAATCACATAAGTGCTGCTACTTTTGCCAAGTACATACCGAAGATACTTTTTTTTTTTTCAGCCCTACTCATATTCTTTTAATAATAAATTTTTTTGACATAAAATTTTCTTTATTTTTAAAATTAAAAATATTTTTCTTCTCACAATAATCATCATTCACTCATTTTTTTTTTTTTTTTTATATTTTTTATCATCAAAACATGTGAAAAACAAAAAACTATATGCAAAATGATATTGTGAATAAATTTTACACAATTATATATAAATTAATGTGAGAGATTGCAGGAGTTGGTTGGGCAAAATATAGCGCTTTTTCTAGTTTACAAATTACAATGCAAATGCTTTTAGGTTCACCTTTCTTCGAATAAAATTGGGGAAAAAAAAAATCATATCTTGGACTTGGTTTGCGCATGACAGTGTTTAGAAGTTGGGTTGGGGAAAAGACACTCGCAATCCGTGCATCACGTGGGCTAGTCTGAATTTCAACGTGTTCACACCCATTATTATTTCCTGCAAACAATAACTTCTTCGAATTCTGAGACATCCGTGACTTGTCCATTCCCAGCTGCTGCAGCTGCATTGAAGTGAACTTTGCTAGCTGTTATCCATCCACTTAGCCAACCACTAATTAATTTCTTGACCAGCCAGTATTCCATCAGACGAGATCTAAGTCGGATCAACGAGTTTGGGCCACTACCTACGGCAGGGTTGAGTGAAATTATACAAAAAGAGTGCAAATTCTTTCAAAATGTGAGCAAACTAACATTCAAGGCTCCCATTCGATCCATTCTTCTTCTTTTCGGTGAAGCGAAATGGCTGAGGCTGTTGTTTCCAGTGTCGTGACAAGGATTGGTGACTTGCTCGTACAAAAAGGAAAGTTCTTGTCCGGGGTGAGTAACCAAGTTGAACTGCTAAAAACTGAGCTCAATCTGATGCAAGGCTTATTAAAAGATGCAGATGCGAGGCAGGATGAATTAGAGACTATAAGACGGTGGGTTGCTGAAATAAGAGATCTTGCTTATGATGCAGATGATATTATTGCAACATATACCCTCACAGTTGGAACCAGAAAGGGAGGAGGCATACAAAAGTTCATCAAGAGGTGCAGTTGCATCTTGGATGAAGTAATTACAGTCCACAAGGTTGGGTCAAAGATTGAAGATATCAAGGCAAAAGTTTCTATTTTGAGAACGAATTTCCGAGAGTATGGGATAAGAGAATCTATGATAGAAGGAGGTGGATCCAGTTCTTTTAATGAGAGGAAGCGAGGGGAAAGGCAAACATTTTCTCATCTTGACCATGACGTTGTTGGTTTTGACGATGATCTAAATAAATTGGTGGAGTTTTTGCTGAAAGAAGGGGAAGGCAATAGAGTTGCTTCCATATGTGGTATGGGTGGTCTGGGAAAGACCACTCTTGCCAAAATGGTTTATAACCACCCCGAAGTCAAGAAGCACTTTATTGATTGCCGCACTTGGTCATATATCTCACAACAATGTCAAAGAAGACATGTTTGGGAAGAAATTCTGACCAAGGTTCTCTCTCCAACTAAAGGGGAAAGGGATGAAATTCAAAAGTTGAAAGATGCAGAGATCGTTGACAAACTTCGTGACGTTCTATGCAAGAAAAAGTGTTTGGTAATTCTAGATGATATTTGGGATATTAAGACTTGGAACAGTCTACGTGCTGCCTTCCCATTGAAGAATACTAGCAGTAAAATTCTGCTTACCTCTCGTAATAAAGAAGTGTCTTTACATGTTGATGCTGAAGGTTTTCTTTATGAATTGCAATGTCTAAATGAGGAAAGGAGTTGGGAATTGCTTAAGAAGATAGCAATCTCTCGCAGAAAAGGTATCACAACTAATTTTCTCCTTTAGTAATTAATTTGAAGAATATTTTCTTTTTATTTTATTTCTTAATTAATTTGAATGAAACATGGTCTATTAATAAAAATAATTTAAAAGTAAAAATAAATAATAACTTGCAAAAAATAATTTTTTTTCTAAATTTTAATTTTTAATTGTAAGATATTAGAGGTTTAATAAATTTTAAAATATAAATATATGCGTGTGTGTATCTGTGTACGTGGGCACCTGTGTATCTAATATTAATTTTTATTTGCTGCATGTGAATGTAGATAGCAGGAAGAAAAAAGAAATTCTTATCTTAATTTTCCTTTGGCATGGTTAACTAGCATTTAATGACGCAAAAATATAAAAATTCAATATGAATAATAAAATATATAGAGAAATATTTCTCTAAAACTTTGGACCAAGTGTATGTAAATGTTGGTTATGAAATTTTTTCTTCTTCAAAATTATGGTCCAAAAGTACTTTTAACAATAGGTTTTTTTATTATTTATTTAATAATTCAATCACTACAAGTATACAACATAAAGGAACTAAGAGTTGTACCAAGAGATGCAAATTAAGTTACAATAGATAAATAATATTATCCAAGTGTTTAACAACATAATATCACAACAACAACAAAAATCTTAATATTCATGCATATAAATATGCACTAGTACTGATTTGTATCTTTAGAGGGATTTATGTTATAAAAAATTTACAATTATAACCCTTATCAATGCGGTGCAGAATAGGACGAGGTTAAAATGTCTAAACCCATCCTTGCCCCACACTGTGGCATGGGCTAAAATCTTATCTCATCCCCACCCAACCTAGGTGGTAGGGTGGGGAAAAACCCATGTAGGGTGAGGTGAGGAAGGGTGGGTCAAGGCGAGCAAGGCAATATTGTGATCCCTATTTTCAAAATAGCCATATACATAAATAGATATACAAAATAATATATTAGTTAATGAACAATTAAAGCCTAGTTATTTTGAAAATACCTAATTTCATAATAAAATGTTTTGTACTTGAAGAATTAATAAACATATTACTAATTTATGTTTGTTTATACTTAATTATTTTTTATTTACCTTACAAAAGTGGTGATAATATATTTGAAAGTTGTTTAAATTCCTTTAGATTTTATTTTCACTCAATTTTTTAATATTTATAAATTTAATTAATTTGTTTTACTTCAAATAATTATTAAATTAATTATGACATCATCACAATTTCAATTCTGGTTGAGATTGAGTCCGACCTCAAAACCTTAAACCTATATTTTTTCCGATTCTTTGAACCGTTTAATTCAATATAAAAATTCAATATTAATTATAAAATATATAGAAACATTTCTCTAAAATTTAGGACCAAGTGTACGTAAATATGTTTTATATAATTTTATCTTTTTCAATATCATTTGGTCTAGAAGAGTGTGTATGTGTCTATATATATATATATATATATATAATTCAATCACTACAACAATGGGAGAAGGAGAATTTGTACCTTAATTAGACATCTCTTTTGAAAGCACCAAAAATTGTGTAAGTTAAGTTACAATCTTTAATTTGAATCAATTATGTATATTAATATATCCACTCAATTGTGAATTTCAATTTGTTATGATAACTGTCAAGAATTAAGTGATTGATAGAAGCTTATACATAAATAAATAAATAAAAAAAAGAAAGTGATTGATAGAAGGATTTTATTTGGATTGAAAGACTATTATCTATTAAAATGAGAGGGAAGGAGGATCTTATTTTGCTTTTAGGGGTTTTCAATATTATTTTAGATATATAAAAAGGGTAAAGTTTCGTGGGAAAAGGTAGCTTTATAATTGTTTGATGTTATTACTGTAGTTGCTTTTGTTGTGGTTGTCGTTGTTCAGGAAGAAATGATATTATCTTGTTTGTTGTTGGCTTTGCAGATTATGTGACCAATGCTCATGTTGAAAAATTAGGAAAGGAAATGATTGAATATTGTAAAGGTTTACCCATAGCCATCACTATACTTGGAGGCCTTTTAGCAGCAAAGCAGACAGTGGATGAGTGGGAGGATGTGCTTAAACATATTAAATCATACATTTTTAAAGAGGATGACTTACGGGTCAATAAGGTCTTTAGTTTAAGTTATAATGATTTACCTTGTCACTTGAAACCATGCTTTCTATATTTAGGCCATTTTCCAGAGGATTTTGAGATACCCATAGAGGAATTAATTCAAATGTGGATGGGAGAAGGTTTTATACCGCAAATTTCACGTGAAGAAGATAGTGAGCTTACAATGGAGTATAAGGGAGAACAATATTTGAGGGAGCTAATGCAGAGGTGCATGGTTCAAGTGGGGGAAGTTAGCAAACTTGGAAGGATCAAAACTTGCCAAATGCATGATCTTATGCGAGACTTTTGCATCTCAAAAGCCCAACAAGAAAATTTTCTCCAAATCACCAAGAAAAATATTCACTCCATGGAAGGAAGCCAATGGCATATTGGTAAAATTAGAAGACTTGCTATCACTTTGGAATCAAATGATAATTACCTCGCAGGAATTAAATTCAGTGAATATCCTTACCTCAGGTCTCTTCTCTTCTTTGTGCCTCCTAAAGAATTTTACTTTAAGGAATCCAAGTTGCTTAGAGTCTTAAATATGAAAAATTACAAAGGAAAAAACTTAACTAAAGTCATTGGACGTTTCATCCATTTGAGATTTTTATCTTTGGAAAAAAGCCATATAAAAGAGGTGCCATCATCCCTTGGCAATTTGAGGTGCTTGCAGACACTTGATTTACGGCTTGAACATTACCTATACCCATCAGATAAACACATTGAACGTAGCCCCGTTAGTGTGCCAAATATTTTTAAGGAGATGGAACAGTTGAGGCATCTTTACCTACCCCGCATTTATAGGGTAAGTGAGAAGTTAGAATTGGGTAATCTTTGTTATTTGCAAACATTGCTAAATGTTAGGCTCGAAACCATCAAAATGCCCACAAGTTTCCGATTCAACTATCTTCGGATTCTTAGCGTGGAGACTGGTGAAGTGCCCCATGTAATACAAATACTATCAAGCTGTCCACATGTATATCAGCTAGTTATAGACAGCCCTATTAATACACTTCCAGAAACTCGCCTGTTCTCTCCAAATCTTGCCGAGTTGGAATTAACATTTGCTGAACTTGAAGAAGACCCAATGCCAACCTTAGAGAAGTTGCCCAATTTAAAAATCCTCCGCCTCTCTTCTTTCGCAGGGAAGGATATGGTTTGTTCTGAAGGAGGATTTCCTTTGCTACAATATCTTCTCCTTGATGGTTTGTACTCCTTAGAGGAGTGGAGGGTGGAGAAAGGAGCCATGCCCAATCTTTGCCAATTGAAAATTCATTATTGCACTAGTTTGAAGACTATTCCAGATGGATTGAGGTTCGTCACAACCCTCCGGGAATTGGAGATCACATACATGCCGAAGTCATTCAAAGATAGGCTTGACGAAGGAGGACTAGATTTTGACAAAGTCAAACATGTGCCTTCCCTTGTATTTCAAAACTGTGACAGAGAGTGATAATCAGGTACAGTAATGAATTCTTGCATATTTGATAAATTTTAGGGCGCTTCTTTTCTTCTAAATCTCTCTCCAATTAATTCAAAATTTCCCCGATAATATTAAGCAAAATACTTCCGTAATGTAAGGGTATTTCTTCTTTTGATTAGAATGAAGCTCTTATCTATTTTTTCACTTATTTATTAGGTTTTGAACCCACAACCTATCTAATCATTATATTAGAAGCAAATTATTTTCTGCTTCATCATGTGGTGGACTCTTAATTTTTACCTCTGTTATCAATAAATTAAGCAGTGAGTTTTATTTGACAGTTTTTCTTTTAATTTCTACAGCTTAAATATATTGGTTAACTAGTTCTAAATGTTGCTTTAATGAGTTTTGTATACAGCATATTCATTTTAATTCGTTTTTGAAGGATTTAATTTGGGATTCATTTATTTCATTAAGCTATATTTATATTACGGCAGTTTAGATGCATATTGTTTATAATGAAGCTAGTTCAGTCTGTCCTTTTGTTAATAATTTAAATAGTTCTAGTTGAATAGAGTGTTAGGTGAATATGAATTGTGAACTTCTTCTTGTAAACAACAAGCCCAGAGTTGAGGGTCATCTAGGTAATAATAGTGTGCTTAGTATTAGTTCGTATGCAAGATGTGTAATAAGGATATTATAATGTGCAACTTGCCAAATATTTCATCAATCATGTTCCATCTTTCTTCACTCAAGAAAAATGTACTAGCTAGCCCTGTTACATTCTCATACGTTGCGCTTTGATTGTGGACCATGTACTGAGCAAAGATGCTCAATATGTGTAGTCTTTCTATTGACCTTTACATTATAAGCTTAAGACCACAAACTAGTTAAAATTAAAGAAACGATAGAAAAAGTATAAACTGAACATTTTTTCTAGATGATAAAAACTTGCCAATTATAGGACATGCTTTTAATTACTTACTCTAATTAAAACAGGTTATTCTACATAATGTTTTCATGAAAATACTTGATATAATTTTGCACCAAAAGTTGAGACAATGGCAAGACATATGCTTTTGAGTACTTGTTACTTGGAATATCTTCCTTTGCCACATGTCAGCTGGATAGCTTACTCATGGATGGCTTTCTACTGAGAGGAATTCTCATTTCCATGTACTGAAAGCATTGCTTCAATTTCACTAGTTGTGATTATCCTAAAATTTTAAGATATTAGGAAATGGTGAATTTAGTTGTTCAACCATAATTTTAATAGTTGGTTAAAAAGACGAGGTTTTATACTATTATGATTAGTGGGGAATCATAGCCATTGCATATGTATGACAATTTTTTGAATTTTTTCTGTTGAAAGTAGTATCAATTGATTATTTATATTTTCCATTTCTCATATTACCAATAATTGATGTTTAAGACAAGCCTTGAATTGATAACCATAAGGAAATTCAATTTCTTTCCAAACATTTTAGAGCTAATTGATGTTTTAGACAAGCCTTGAGATTAAAGATGAAGATAAAACTAGGTGGTCTGCTACTAGATCAGGCTGCTACCCTTCTACAGCCACTGGCAATGAACTTAGGGCTAAGGAAGATGAGGTGGAATGGTGGAGAATGTTGTGGTTTAGCCTTGCTATCCCATGGCTGCCTTTACAGGTTGGTTGGGAATCAAAAACAAATTGACAACTAGAGAAAGATTAGCTCAATGGGGCTATGCTAGGGGTTGCTTATGTGTGTTTTGAAGAGACTTTATAGCCATCCAAACCGCTGCCCAAACTGCGACTTAAAATTGTGAGAGAGAGAGAGAGAGAGAGAGAGAGAGAGAGAGAGAGAGAGAGAGAGAGAGAGAGAAGGGAGAAGAGAGATTCGGAGAGAGAGAGAGAGAGAGAGAGAGAGCTCGGAGAGAAGGGAGAAGAGAGATTCGGAGAGAGAGAGAGAGAGAGCTTTTGTCGAGAGATGAGAGACTGAAGAGATAGGGAGAGAGGAGATAATTTTCATTAACATAATATATTTTCCTTTACCCTCAAGCTACAGTAATTCGTATATATAAGCATTCACTGTTCATGATTGCTAAAATTTTTTAGCTATACCTACTCGGATAAAGCTCATGTTCGGCTTGTTTGGTTGTAAAATAGCAATTTGGAGGGTTTTACACCCCCCAATGCTAATGCTCTAAAGATTTGTTTGTTTGGTGATGGTACTCTGTGTTGTACTAATTTGTTGGGTGGCTTGTTTGCATTGTAGTGTATTTGTTTTAGTGTTGCTTTCTTGTTCCACTTTTATGGCTTTGATATGATTGCACACTTTTTTCATGTATTCTGTTGAATTAAAAAAACTAATGTATCATAGGAGGAGAAAAATAATTCTTCATTTTATGTGGGATTCCTCATATTTCTTTAACTTATGTTTATCTCACAACATTTTAGATGTATATTGTTTATAGTGAAGCCATTTTAGTCCGCCATTGTGTTAAGCAGTAGCACTGTATCTTATTGAGTTGGGAATATCAATTAGCATGGATGGAAATCACTGCTTTTTCTATATCAATATAGTAACTAAAACACCAATTATGTGCAATTGAGAAGTAAAAAATTATGCCAACAAATTATGTTTGATGGAACATCTACTCCTTTTAAATTTTTTATGCCATAATTGGAACTCTATAAATTCAACATCATACATAATCAGAGTAATAACTAAGGAATTTGGTTGTTCTTAACAAGAACTTATTCCGTTCTAGTTGAATAGAGTGTTGGGTGAATATGAGCTGCAAAATGCTTCTTGTAAACTAGAAGATGAGGTTCTCATACTATTGTGATTAGTGGGGAATCCTAGCCATTGCATATGTAAGATATTTTTTTGAAAATTTTCTGCTAAGAGCAGTATCAAATGATTATTTATGTTTTCCATTTCTCAGTATACCCATAGTTAGTGCTTTAGGCAAGCCTTGAGTTGATAATTATATGAGAGTTTTATTTCTATGCAAACATTTTTAGTGTTTATAACATGGATAGCTCAGCATAGTTTCACTCTAACCTCAAGGATTGTAGAACTTTCTATGCCTCCATTGGCAATGAGAGGTGTGCAAGATTTTACCTCATGCTAGGTATTTTTGTACTATATAGGACCCACAAGATTTGTACATGGAGCTGCAGAGCTGTCCTAAAACTTAGAAGTGAGGTTAGGAGGTTCATAAAGTTTGATGTTGGGGATGGTAGAAGGTTTTCTTATGACATGATAATAGGATCCTTTTCATGAAGTATAACTTTAGGATTATGCATGGTGCCACAACTAAACCTGAGGTAAAGGTGGATTCTGTTTTGAAGAAAAAACATATAAAGGTTTCGAAACCTGCAAGGGTTGAAGAATTGATCACCATACAATGCCAGTTGTGTTTGGTTGAGCTTAAAGATGATAAAGGTAGGTGGTC
This sequence comes from Quercus dentata, assembly GCA_028216015.1. Classification (NCBI taxonomy): domain Eukaryota; kingdom Viridiplantae; phylum Streptophyta; class Magnoliopsida; order Fagales; family Fagaceae; genus Quercus; species Quercus dentata. The sequence goes on along the minus strand of CP116454.1, from coordinate 54,484,302 downwards.
TGTAACTAGATCAGGCTGGCTGCTCTTGTGCAGCCATATGCAATGAACATAAAGCTAAGGTAGATGAGGTGGGATGGTGGAGACTCTGGTAATTTAACCTTGCTATCCCTTGGTTGCCTTTATCGGTTGATTAGGAATCAAAAACAAACTGACAACTAGAGAAAGATTATCTCAGTGGAGCTATACTGGTGGCTGCTTGTGTGTGTTTTGAGAGTATAGATAATCTTTTCATAGAATATTATTTTGCCGAGAGAATCTGGGACGCTGTCATTAGGCACTGGTAAGTTTCAGAGGCCAAGTGCAGCTGGCATGATCAAATGAGCTAGGGTATTACCAAGGGAGAAGCCTAAGATCATCTATTTGTAAGCTTGCCAATTGGGCCACTGTGTATTATGTTTGGTCTCGAAAAAGTGCCATTATACGTAATGGGTCAGTGTGGCCAAGAGCAGAATTTGAGAAGAACTTAGAAGGATGTTAGAGCTAGATAAGATTCCTGAACCAAATGCTATGGGATAAATTCTATTGTTATTCAAAATATTTGTGTGTATTACTGATGTTTAGGAGGTGTTTTGTTTCAGTGTAAAAATTTCTATAATTTGCTGTTACCTGAGTTTCTGTTGTGTTAATTTGTAAGCATCTAGTCTTTGGAGATGAGTTTTGGGATTTAATAGCCTCTGTTCTCTTCTTTAGCCTACATTTCACTGTCCCCAGTTTTTGTAGTTTGCCTAGCGTTATCTGTTTGTTCTCTATTAATAATATCCTTTACCAATTCATCCAAAAAAAAATTTTAACTAAGATTAATAATATCCTTTACCAATTCTCTATTTAGTCATTCTTAATATAACATTTTTTCATTAGAAATATACATTCTCAAATGTTTGAAATTGTAGGTGCAGTCAAGCTTGCTATTAATGTCCTGTGAAGTGTGAACTATTGTGTTCTTCTATCATCTTCTGCATCTATCTTATTGAGCAACAAAAAACCTGTCAGCACTCCTTGCTCCTAGACTTCTATTGGTTGTCTCTATGGCCCTGATGGTTGTTTGGGTTTGTTCATTTTATCTTTTTCATATTTCCGTAAACCACTAGGCATAAGACTCAAAGTAGATTGAATTTCAGTTTTTTATTTAAAAAAAAATATAGAAGAAAAAAGAACTTCACCACTATCATTCGTAAGGAGTAAAAACTGAATTGCAATTTATACATTTATTTATTAGGTTCTAAACCCACAACCTACCTATCCATTATATTACAAGTGAATTCCTTTCCGCTTCATCTTGTGGTGGTCTCTTAATTTTTGCCATTTTTATTAACATTTTCTTCTTTCTTTTTCTGCCCTTTTTTGGGGTCATTCTTTTTTTTTTTTTTTTTTTTTTGGGCCCTACTTTCTTTTCATTCCTATAGCATAAACATATTGTTATATGGTGTAAATATAGTTCTAAATGTTACTTTAATGAGTTCATGTCTACAATATATTTCATTTTAATTCGTTTTTTATGTTTCTGGGATTAATCATTCACCTTCGGCTTTTTTGCAGTTGAAATCATCCATGGTCTGCAACTGGTACGGGTTGGTGTCTGTTATACAATTTGAAGAATATGATTTCACAAACTCATTAAACATATTCTCTAATGCCTATGGGTAGTGATGTAAAGAATTGTTTGTTTGGTGATGGTACTCTATGTTGTCACGTTTTCTTAGGTGGTTTGTTTGTATTTGTACTGTATTTGTTTGTGTTGCTTTCTTGTTCTGCTTTTCTGCTCTGTTATGATTGCATTCTTTGTTTGTGTATTCTATTGAATAAAAGAAATCAACGTATCATTGGAGGAGAAAAATAATTCTTCATTTAATGTGGGAGTCCTCATATTTCTTCAAATTATGTTTATCTCATTGCATTTTAGATGTATTTTGTAACTAGTGATGCTAGTTCAGTCTGTCCTTGTGTTAAGCTGTAGAACTTTATCTTATTGAGTTGGGAATATCAATTAGCGTGGATGGAAATTGCTGTTTTTTCTGTATCAAACTAAAACCTAGTTATGTGCAATTGTGAACACTAAATTAAACATCATATAAAATCAAAACAATCATTAAAAAAGAATTTGGTTATTCTTAATAATAATAATTTATGGAGTTCTAGTTGAATGGAGTGTTAGGTGAATATGAGTTGTAAAATGCTTCTTGTAAACTAGAAGATGATGCTCTTATACTATTGTGATTAGTGGGGAATCATAGCCATTGCATATGTAGGATATGTTTTTTTGAAAATTTTCTATTGAGAGTAGTATCAAATGAATATTTATGTTTTCAATTCTCAGAATACCCATTATTAATGTTTTAGGCGACCCTTGAGTTGATAACCATATGGGTGTTTTATTTCTTTGCAAACATTTTAGAATTTATAACAGCTCAGCATAGTTTCACTTCAACCTCAAGGATTGTTGAACTTTCTATGCCTCCATTGGTATTGAGAGGGCTAGATTTTACCTTATGGCAAGTATTTTTGGACTATAAAGGTCCCACAAGATTGTACATGGGGCCTCACTTCTAAAACTTAGAAGTGAGGTTAGGAGGTTGATGAAGTTTGATGTTGGGGATGGTAGAAGGTTTTCTTTTGACATGATAGCTTTAGGATTATCCATGGTGCAGCAACTAAATCTGAGGCAAAGATGGATTCTGTTTTGAAGAACAAAATAAGGGTTTGGAAACTTACAAGGTCCAATGAATTAATCACCATACATTGCCAGCTGTATTTGGTTGAGCTTAAAGATGATAAATCTAGGTGATCTGTGACAAGATCAGGCTGGCTGCTCTTGTTGAGCCATCTACAAGGAACATAAAGCTACAGCAGATGAGATGGGATGGTTGCGACTTTGCCGCTTTAACCTTGCTATCTCCTAGTTGCCTTTATTGGTTGGTTAGAAATAAAAAACAAACTGACAACTAGAGAAATTTGAAAATTTTGGAACAAAGATGTACTTGTATTCAATATTCGACTATAAAGAATTTGTAAATTAGAAGGGAAAATATTCTAACAAAAGAGAGATTTGAAAATTTTTCATCTTAGATTCATTATTGATGTTTTTAAGAAATTAATTGGTATATATATCTCTGAAAAATCTAAATCTTGTTCCTTGTTGAAAATCAGATTTCTAATTATTGGATTAGAATTTTGTAACTGTGATGTCAAGTATGAGAAAAAGGGGAACTCGCACCATCAGAGACACCCAACCATTATTCTTATAATTCATGATATTGTTAAAATCCAAATTTATTCACTTATGCTAGCACCTGCTTTATCAATCATGTTCTCTCTTTGTTTACTAAAGAATAAAAAAACTGTCCCTGCTGTATGCATGTACAAAAAATTAGGCAGTTTGCATGGCCTGCTGTGTTTCCTTCTGTTATGTTCATTAATGAATAAAAAATGTAAAGGTATGCACTGAGAAAAAAAGTGCCAATATGGGTAGTTTCTCTAATGACCTTGACACTACTAAATCTGAAGATCATGGAGGGGTACAAATTAAAGAAATGAAACAAATGAAAAAGAATAATTTTTTGTCTAGATGAAAAACTCTTGCTCGGTCTCTTTGAGGGTAACCTTTACCTGCAAATAATGCTAGTCTATGCAGTGTCTTGGTGCCAGAATCATTTAGTTTGCTTGTATTTAGGTATTAGGGCATGTAGCAGCAGCACTCCACTAAGTTAATTAAAACTACCAAATCAGCAGGCAAGCGGCTCTAACTAGTTAGATTGCCAAGCTAGTAAGAAATTCCAAATCCCGAATGCAGAGACTTGACTAGTTTAAGAAGACATGAGATTGAGAAATAGTTGAATTTAACATTTAAAGTATTTTACAACTAAAAAAGAGATTATTGTGACTATTTTGACATTCTTTGACACTTTGGACCAAATACCTACCTCAATGCTTATAATGTACTGAACAGGGGACTTTATCAACAATAAGACACCTAGTCCACCCAAGTTTTCATATTCTTATCACAATAATGAATTATAATTTCTATATTTAAATAATTAAAGCATTCACAAAAGAAAAATAATTCAACTAGATGAGATTGTTCATCTAGGGTTCCTTGATAATAAAGATTCATCTATGAACCTCTTCTAAAAATATATGACTATAATTCACATCTATGTATATGCTGTCATATTTATGCCTGGAATCATATACTTCGATTTTGTGTCTACAGTTGAGATAAATGCAGGGCATGTGCTTTAATTGTTTGTTGTAGCCTTGAACATCTTCCATTTGCCATGCGTCGGCCAGATAGGTCCCATCTGAATGGTTTTCTTTTTAGACACAATTGCATTTCTATTTACAGAAAACTATCGTATTTCAACCGGAATAGCTTCAGTTTCACATGCTATTGAATGATTACTAGCTTCAGCTTCACATTGACCGAAAACCATTATTTTTTTTATCCAGCTCTTGTGGTTGCTGTGACAAAGATGAACTGGTGAACTGGACGAGTTTGAAAATAAATTTGGGTTGTGAAGTAATTTGAGAATTCCATGTGTGACAAAGATGAGGCCCTGATACTATTGTAATTATTAGGGGCTTGTTAGCCATTACATATGAATGACAGAAACACAAAATTTATTTAGTGAGAGTAGTATCAAATGATAATTCATCTTCTTTTATTAGTGGCTATTAATGAGTGTTACTAGAGCTAAAGATATCACACCCCCAACTTGGCCTCTTATCTCTAAATATACCTATAGTTGACATTACTGCATGCATTGAGTTAATAACTGTGGGGGAGTTCAATTTTCTTTCGAAAAATTTAACATACAGACACTGTTTAACAGTGTTTGATACATGGAGAGCTCTGCAGTAGTTGTACTTCAACTAGCATTGCTTCTTCATTTAAAGGATGTAGAAATGTTAGTAGGAGTGCTACATTTTTACTCTCATGGCAGTACTTGTATAGAATTTTAATCCCTTTTCTGCTTCCATTAGTATCTCATATTTCTGCATAATCCAAGTATATTTTCTTTAATCTTAGATTAACAATATTATCCAGTAATATTTCTGAATTTTAAGTTTACATTGTCAAATTATTGACATTGCAAGACAGGTCTTGTTTACTATCATTGTCCTATGAACTTAATGGGGTCTGCCATATTCATTTGTATCTATCTTATTGAGGGACGAAATGCTGTCAGGACTCCTTGCTGCTATACTTCTCATGGTACCCTTTAGGTGTAACTCAGACAGTTTGTGCATGTTTTTTCTTTTGTCTCTCTTTCAGAATGCGAAAACTTGGTTTTGCCTATGTATTATAAGTCAAAATTTATTTGTAAGAATTTTTTCTGCCCAGATGTCTCCCTAATTTGGTGTACAAGTAGAGATCAAGGGAGTAAAGACTTAAGACTGCCTCCCACAATAGTCAACTGATTAACTCTTAAGGTTTGTTCATTTATGGTGAAACTCTCTAAGGCTCACAATTTGATATTGTGTGCATGGTTAACACACAGTCAGTTTATGCATTCCTTGACAAAGGTTACTAAATTGAAAGACATTCTAAATGCAATTAGCTTTAGGGACCATCCAGCCATTTAAAGAATTGCACAGTGCAGACTGCAGAGGCAACACTTGAGATGAAAGGCAAGAGGACTTTGTGAACTACACTGTCCAAAAATGCTTTAAAATTTGTCTTGTAATGTTGTACATACAGAGTAGAAGGACTTCAATTAATCTTGTCATGTTTTATTATAAGGTAAAGCTTGATGCAAAATATAAATAAAAGATCAATATGGACCATGGACTGACCTTCAATGAAACAGATATTCTCTTTTAAGTTATTAAGTACTCTAAATTTAGTTGAACATAATCTTTTCACCATAGTCTAACAATTTAGTTTGCATAACATAACAAAGCCTTAACTAACTTTGAGTCCCGTACTAAGGCATATAAATAAAAAAATACATTGTTGTGTAGAAATGAAAATTAAAAAGGAAGAAAATATACTTTTATTTATTTTTAAATTGAATCCACTTTTATTTTAGTCACTAAAATTGTGAAAGTTCATTTTTAATTCTGAAGTATGTATTAACTTAGTCCTCCCATAATTTTAGCTTTGTATTTTTTACTTATGGGTCAAAATTCAACAAAGTCACACGAATTTTAAAAAGTTACAATCATACTAAATCAGTTATTCTATAATGAAACCGTCACAATTCTTGCTTATCTGGTCAAATTCCACAAATTCACTTAGTCACATGACTTTTTAGGATGGACATTGTCTATTACACACTTGTTGCTACCCATAACATACACATATTTCAGTTTTTAAACTAAAATCATGACCATCTGAAGTCACTATTTCAATTCAAAAATAATTTTGTGTACGTACAATGTGTGAACTAATAATTACTTTATTATGATATAACTATGAAATGACTAATCAATTATGTTCAACAAAATAAAAAAGAAAATTTCAATTTTAGAAGCTCATTTTTTCAATTTTAGCTTAGGTACTGCTTTTTAAAACCTTAACTTTTCTCACTTTTTTGAGGTATAAGCAGTGGCAGAGCTAGGAATTTAGTTCAGGGGGGGCAAGATTAAAAGACAATATTGAAAGTCAAAAACTAATCTAAAAAAATTTAAAGGTGAATATTAAGAGTATGCAATATACCTGTGACTATATAAACGTGACTCAATGACTTGAATTCTTTAAAAAACTCAACTTGAATGCTTTTAAAAAATCAACAGAAACTCTAATAGCATGTTTGAATAGAGGGGAGTAGAGTAAAGCGAGGGAGAGTAAGATAAATTACCTTATTTGAATTTTTTTTAAGGGAGAAGGGGGAGAGATTTGGAAGGGTTCTAATTACTTCTAATCCCTCATTTTTAATTCCCCTAAATTAGAGAGATATGGAGGAAGAGTAGAGCATAGAAATATTTGACCAAATGAATTACCAAATTTAAAACTTCTCTTTTTAAAAAGCTGATTATTTTTCTCCCTTTATTTAATTTTAAAAACATTCAAAAACTTTTTTTTTATTATTAAATATGGGAGGCATGCTTTATATTGTACTATGTATGTGTTTGGATTCGAATTATAAGTAGCTGCGTTTGCATTTTTCGACTTTTTTTTTTTTGGTTCCATCTGCACTATTTGACCAAGTCAACCGTGAACAGTGCATCCGTGCATTGTTCACGGACCCACAAATTTCACTTTTTAGCAACTTTTTCATTAAAAATGGGTTTCACAGCACTATTCACAAATTAAAAATTATTTTGCTACAAAGTGTTTTTGATTCAAATAAAAATAAGCTCAATCCAAATGGACCCTATATATACATTTTTTTTTTTTTTTTTTTTTTTTTTTTTTTTCCTTCAGAGTTCTATTAGTATTAGGCTGCTGTGATTCCTATTCCGTATAGGCATATATCATTAGCAGTAGGTTTTTATTTTTATTTTTATTTTTTATGATTACTAGGTGGGACCCATAGTTCTATATTAGAGTTATAGTAGTCTCAGAGTTCTAGTTAAGGCTGTTGAATTCTAAACCATGCGGTAGTAGGTTGTTCCCAATAAATAGAAATGTTCTTTTGGCTTTTGTGTAGAGGGGCAAATTATACATTTCAATGCAATATACTGCCATTATTAGTAAAAATTTTGGAAGTTCAGGGTGTGGTCGCGGTCGCGGGGTGGGGAGGGGAGAGGTGCACCCACTCGCCCCCCTCCCTCCACCCTTAGGTACAAACATATTTTAGTATATTTTAAGCAAAAAGTTTTGAACAAAAGGCTAGATAAACTGTTCCTAAATAATCAAATAAGTGTGCGATTGGGAATTGCTTATTTTCAGTAGTTTATTTGCATAATGTGAGGCAAAAGATAAAAACTAGCTTATTTTTAAAAGCAATTCACTCCTCCCTCTTATTAGTCTGGATGGAAGATGTATCATGAATTTGTACTCCTGGCTAATTTTAACACCCTCCCTTAATGAATAAGAACTGAATTTCTTCCATATATATAAATAAATAAACTTATTTTTAAAAGAGAATAAGCTTATATTATTTGAAATAAAATTGAGACAAAAAGTAGTGTGAGAGCTAAAGTAATGGATTATTTAAGCATAAATTTTGCTGGTTTCGAAATAGACACTAAAATAGAACTTAACAATTTTTGGAGCGAATGATATATGTAAGGACTGGGTTTGAACTCTATTCCTAAAGGATAAGTGAATCCAAGCCCAGCAAGCCTAATACAATAAATTTGTAGAGAGTGGATAGAAGAACTGGGTTTTAATAAGTGTAACAACAGTTGAAGATGATTTAAAGAATGAATAAATAAAACAAATATGGACTTGAGCAAGCAATTCAATCCTCGGCACTAGTCCGAGGAGCTTCAACTTATTGCTTCTTGGGTGACAATGACAATGGTTACAAAGTTAGTTCAGATTGTTACAATGTTTTCTTTGATAAAATCTCCGATCCTTTTTCTCAGAGCTCCTTCTTCCTTTTATATTCCTTTCCTTCTTCATCTTCACCATATACGTGCAGGTCAGATTTGCTATTGTTGGTCTTTGTCACATCAACCTCCTCCCAAAGCTCTTAGGTAGTAGCTGTGAGTTTGAAAAACCACTGCTCGGGTATCATTTCCACATTAATACGGCCAGAGTGTTAGTTGCAGAGCATTTAATGTGGAGGCAGCAGCTTTTCCTGGAATTGCTCTATCGCCATGCTCTAGTATGCTTACTTGCTGTACTTATCTTTTTCTTTGGAGTGCTTTGGAAGATTGTCTTTGTCGGTAAATCACTTTTCTTCTACCTCGACTTTGGCTAGCCGAGGATAGAGTTGTCCGCCGAGGATAGAGTTGTCCCGGCACGGTTTCCTGGGTTGCCATGATTACCACTGTCTTCTTCATATGCGATTATGAGCCTCGATATGGGCCTCGGGCCCAGTACAAAAGGTGGATGTATATTCTTGGACTCTATAACCCCACAATATATTTTTCATGTTTAAAAAAAAAAATACAAAAAGTTTAAAATGAAAAAAAAAAAAAAAATATATATATATATATATATATTTATATATATATCTATCCTGAGTAAGTGTTTGTAATTTACTGTAATTATTTTGAAAATTAATCAAGTTGGCCGATACAACCGCCATAGTTATCCATTATTTTGTGCATTACTTTGAAGTATGTTATCTCTGACAAACATTATTTTGTTTTACATCTATTTTTCGGCACTTCCACTCCCATATGTTGCATTCTTCATCTACTACTTCATCTTAGTCGGTGTTTCTTGTTCTTTCTTTTGGTGGTAGGCTGAGCCTCTTGATCATTCTTTTTTGTTTATTATTTTGTGATTACCTGTTTAAGCTAATCCTTTACTTTCCAGTTATCTTCTTCTTTTTGTCTTTGTTTCTATCCCCAGAGTTTGTTGCAGATGTGTACTGTAGAGAAGTATAAGCTCGGTTTTTGTGTCTACCAGTTGCTCAATAAGTCTAAGAGTAAGTCCGGTTCTGTGTCTAAACTGTTGCCCAGTGAGTCTTAAGTACCGAGGTTGAAGTCAAGTCGAACCAAACAGTATTTCCCGTGTGAGCCGTTAGCCAGGAGGGCGTTAGGCGTTGAGGGTATGAGCGGGAAGGTTTGTGTGCATCAACAATAGGGAAAAGTGGCAGTCATTAGTAACAGTATTCACGGGAGGCGTCAAGCGGCAGTAAGTAGTAACAAAGTAGTCACTGAAGGCGTCAGTATCCTTGTACACCCTGTTTGAGATCTAAGGTTAGATCCAGAAATTGGAAGATAGAAGTAGTCTAGGTTGTAATTGATTTCTTAGGCTTTTAATCCAGGATGATGAATAGGATGTTTAGAAGGAGTGATTCATCCACCAGCATTAGATCTAGCAGTACAACCCTCCCCGAGATTCCTCAAGAAGATGGAACCATAAACTCGGAGTCGCACTGACTTTCAGATCTAGATCAGAAGTTAGGAGACTGGAACATACCCAAAGTTCCCACAACCCAGGTCTATAAGTCATCATCGTGGTCCTTGAAAAAGAGTTTCAAGACAGACTACCATGTTAGGACTATTGAATAGATCTATAGCATCAACAAGGAGTATGAAACATGCTACTTGTTATCCCCTGCAACCGTGAAAGCTCACAGGGAAAATGGTCATAAATTTCTCCACATAGGACTTGTCTATGGCCCTTAGAGACACACGTCTACTTGGATTCGACGACAGTCTTCTAGGCACCATGGAATCCAGTTTGAGCGGCGGACGAGTTCACTTCGATCGCTTCCCTAATCTCATTGTATCACTTGACGACCCTCACATCTTGAAGGTCCTCACCCTCAACATCAAAACCCATGGAACCCTTGAGTTACATGACACTGCATAACTTGCTCTTATATACAGAGTGTATTATAAGTGCATGAGGACAAACATGTCCATCCAAGCCATAGATAAGAGAAAGGTTGGTGAAACCACTCTTATCCAAAACCCAAACGTTAGATCAACAGTTCAGGTACCTTAACCCCGAAATGGTCTAAAGTCACTTTCCCAGCACATTGGACAATTGATAATGACAACTATCATTTGCAAATCCAGAAACTTGCTAGGAACCCGGATCTAGATTTTGTCAATGAGTTAGCCGATGGAACAGTTAGACTTAGCTTTGACCAATCTAGGTTTAGATCACCTTTAGAGTATGATGAACCCAGGCCCAGGTCTTCATTAGATCTGTCCCAGGAACCAAGGTCTAGATCCGTAGATCTACGCCAACCCTTTGGGCGACCAACTATCCAATTGAAAGATAGACCTGCATCCCGGTGTAGTTCGTCTAGAACACGAGCTCCCTTTCCCACATCTAGAAGAGACTTAGGTCCACAGTTTCAAGGTATTAAAGACCACTCCCAGGTTAGTACCCCTTGTTACACGGCCAAGCAAGACTTATGTGCCGATCAAGAAGATGATAGCACTAGTCAGGATGATCTTAAGCCTCCCTCACCATCAGGAATCGATATGAGAAATCCTATTCAAGAGGGAAACTGAATATGACTATCGACTCTTAATGTTGACAAAAGAGTTCATCCCCGATATGGACGCTCTTGAAAAGGAATTCAACTCTGAGAAGAATAGAGCTAAAAGAGAAGCCTATAGAGCCAACCATACCAAGGAACAAAAGCTTGAAGTTTTGGAGAAATGAAAGTTATTCATGAAAGAGGTAAAAATTGATTATCATTTCTTTGAATACTTTAAGAAACGTTTCGAATGGCATAAAAAGACTTGTGTCATTTCCAAAACTAATTGGAAGCTACTTCCCAAAAAGGATGCACCAAGTTCTAGCAAACCAGAAATTGTTAGGTCTAGTCATCCTCCCTAAGAAGCCTTACTCCTTAACCATCGTGGTAGTGATGATATTGCCTCTCCCTTCAAATGTACAATAACCCCAGAGGAAAAGGTTGTCAAAAAGGTTATAGAGCAAAACAACTATACCAACCAGTGCTTAGGAGTCATTGGAAAACAGCTTGATAGGATAGAAGATAGGATTGACAATAAGGTTCTCCTCCAACCAGGAAACCTTAGTAAACCAATCCAAACTCTAGAAAAACCCCTAGTCAAGCTCCCCACAACTAGACAAGCTAGCCTCAAACCTAAGGACCAAACAGCCTTAGAAACAATGGCCTAAAAGCTTGACGAGTTTGTGAAGCAGGAACCGGTCACCTCCTCGATGAACCCACCCGGCCCAAGAGGGATCCCAGGTTAAAAACCCTACATGCTCACTCAAACTCTAGTAGTTCTAGCAGAACCTCCTCCGAAACTTAAAAGGAGATAGAACTTATAGAAGACCAATTTCGAGGACTACGGGTAAATAGGCTTTACCAACCCAAGGTAAACCCAACTAGCCTTACCAAGAATTGGTATCCCGGACCTACACCCCGACCTCCAAGATGAGGAAAGATCCATCCAATTCACAGTATCCAGTGGTAAACTCTATGAATGGAACATAGATGGTTTATCTGAACAAGAAATCCAAAACAAAATTCAGCACATAACTATGGTAGCCAATAACTATCTAAATGATGGTATTCCAAAATCTTGAAGTTGTTGAGCTGATTGTCTTAGGATTTCTTTCGAAAGCTATTACATTGGTGGAACAACTGCTTAAAAGATGCATCCAAGGAAGATATTAAGCATGCTGTCCAAAAAGATGAGGATGAGAACCCTATCTTTGATGAACTCATAGGAAGAGGAATCCCCGATGGAGTCAACACCCCGATCTACACAATCATGAAACACTTCATAGGTAAACCCAGCAATATCACATCTAGGATTTACGACCGGTTGAGTAACCTTAGATGTAAGAAACTTGGAGAATACCGATGGTATGAAGATGTATTCACCACCCGTGTCATGCATAAAAGCGATCGTAACTCTCCATTTTGGAAGGAGAAGTTCATAAATGGCTTACCCACATTGTTTAGACAGGAGGTCAAAGAAACTCTTGCCAGCCCCTTAGGTGTCATAGATTATGATAACCTAACTTATGGAGACATCTCAAGCACAATCCGAAATGAAGGGATGAAGATGTGCAGAGATCTTAAAATCCAAAGCCAAGCCAACAAGGGCAAAGCCAAGTACGAAATAGGGAATTTCTGTACTCAGTACGACTTATCTTCAATCATGCCCAAAAAGAAATCCAAACACAGAGACGAAGAACCCTCCGAAAAACCTCATAGGAAGAAAAACGCCTCTAAACATTATAGGAAACAAAAGTTCAAAACTGATGATTTCTATAAGAAAGGCAAATCCAAGTCCACAAAAGAATTCATACCTAAAACATCAGGAAAGTGTTTTAAGTGTGGAAAGAAAGGTCATTTCAGGAAAGAGTGTAGAGTTAAGGCCAAAACCCTTATCAATACCCTCATTAGTGACCAAACCAGCAAGGCTGAAATCTTCAAACTTTTAGCACTTAACCACCTAGAAAGTGAGTCCAGTGAAGAAGAAAAACACCAGCTGTTTAGGACATCCTCTAAAACCTCTAGAGTATCTTCCAGCTCCTCCAGTGATACAGATGAAATCCTAGCCTGTCAAGATAGTTGTTGTAGAAACAAGGCTATCAGTGTTCTTTCTAAGCAAGAAGAACTACTCCCGGATCTCATAGAAAAGATCAAGGACCCAGAAAAGAAATCTCAAAGACTTAGTGAGTTCCACAAAACCCTAGTTAAGGAAACCAGTACATCCAAACCTAGGTTTCAGGAACCCAAGGTTGATTTGGAGAAAATCTACAATAGGTTTACCAAATCCAAAAAAGAGATAACCAACCAAGATCTCCAGAAAGAAATTAAGGATACCAAGGCTGAGGTTAGAACCCTTAGGTAAGAATTAATCATCCTTAGAGTTGATCATGGTCTCATGGACCAAAGAGTCAAAAATCTAGAGAATGCTTCTCATCAAGGCAATGAGGACAGAATCTCATTACAAAACACTTCTGATGACGAAGTCAATGAAACAGTTAACCCTATTGCAGATATGGAGCCAGAGCCATCCAATGGATCATTCTTGCAAACTATCAGTAGAATTAACTTCCAGAAATGGCATTCCAAAGTCGGGATTGTCATAAGCAAAGATTTTGAATTTGAGGTAGTTGCCTTAATAGATTCAGGCGCTGATCTCAATCGCATGCAAGAAAGAATCATCCCCTCTAGATACTTCCGGAAAACCAAAGAACGGTTAACTTCCGCAAGTGGAGGAAAAATGCAGATTGAATTCAAAATCCCCAAAGCACATGTTTGCCAAGACAATGCGTGTTTCAAAACCACCTTTGTTCTTGTCAAGAATATGACAGATAAGGTCATCTTAGGAAACCCATTCATGTGTCTATTGTATCCTTTCATCACGGATAGTGAAGGAATCACTACCCATCCTTTTGGCCAACCAGTTAAGTTTAAGTTTCTTAGGAACCCTAAACCTAAAGAGATTGAACATCTCCAAGAAGTTTCTGTTTCTAAAAACCTTAACCTCATCAATGCCAAAACTTCTTCATTTGGTCCAAATCAAGCCAAAAACCTTGATTGTCTTGTACCATCCATCATATTTGATAATTCTTTGAGTCCTAGTCAATCTCATAAATTATCATCTTATCACATTGCATATAAAAGAATTTGTTCCATGACATCTCATGATTTTAACAAAAATGCTTTTGAAAACAACCATTTTGTTAGTACAGGAATGTCTTCTTCAAATTCAAAGAAAAACAAAGGAAAGACACCTATACAGGGATTTCCTCAGAAAATGTGAAAGTTCAAAAACGTGTACAAAACACTTTTGAACGTTTAGACCCCCAAAAATTAACTTAACCAACACAAGCAATATGTTAAACAACAAGTGTGCGGAAACTTAACATATTCTATAATGTGAAAAAGGTTAAACACTATCTAAGCCATAACATAATAAAATCACAATGAGATAATATAAAGACAAAGATAGAGAGGAAGGAAGATGCAAACACAAAGACAACACGCGATGTGTTATCGAAGAGGAAACCGAAGTCCTCGGCGAAAAACCTCTCCGCCGCCCTCCAAGCGGTAATCAATCCACTAGAAAATATAGTTGGGATACAAGGACAGCAATAGACCCTCCAAGCCTAATCTACCCAAAGTGCACCTAAGCCCTCCAAGCTTTTTGCTCCAACGAGGTTGCGCCGAACCTTTTTCTTTTCCAGCTTCCGGATTCCGCTACTAAACCATAGCATCAACCAATGAAGATTGGCTCCTTCCTAATCGCTTCCCAGAACTCCAAACAACTGTCTCACGGTGATGATGATGGTGAGAACCAGGTTTGGTATAATGCCTCTCAAGGATTTGACAATGGAGAGGAAGAGAGTTGAGGAATATGAAGAGACTCTAAGGTAGGGATTGTGTGTGAAACAATCTTGTTTTTCTTTAGGTTTCTCTCTCAAAATTCTCTCTAGAAGCTCTCTTTCAATCGTGGGTAAAAGGGGTATTTATCTTTGGAGTGGGAGAGGAATGTGAAACGTCGGGTTTTACAAAACAGGGGTGGCTCGCGGCTTGATCTCGCGGCTTGACTAAGTCGCAAGTTTCGATCGCGAGATAATCGTATGGCGATTGTCTGTTTTGTCTGTAGTGCTCAGCTAGCATGACTGTTCATCTTCCAAGCATGCTTGGCGTGTGCGGCTTCCGGCGGCTTGCGCCCGCGAGTCCACCCGCAAGTCCCAGCCGCGACTCTGTTTTCTTGCACACTCTTGAGCAATCTTCACTCTATCTCACTCACTACCCTTACAACAAACCCACCTAAATACGGGGTTACTAAATCTTTGAATTACAAGCAAATTTGGCACGGAATAAAGCCAATTAGATGGTTGAATAAATTCAACCTTACAATCTCCCCTTTGGCTATTCCGTGACAAAACCCTAAAACAGACTCTAGACTTAACATGTGAGTTGGGAACAGTTGAACAAAACTCACTCACACCTAACTCTAGAAGCTATGAAGCACTTGAATCATATGAACAAAATACTCTGAAACACAACAATACACTATGATCATTGTAAGCAGAAAATTATAAATGCATATGAAACAGCGAGAATGTGATCAAGCAAAGATGGAGTAAGATACAAACCATGGCTTGATCAACCAAGTGACCACCACAAGGTAGTGATCACAATGTTCATTCACACTTGGAATGGACACAAGGACATACAAGTTAACAAGCACAAGGCAAGACACTTGTATGCTCAACACTCAACCAATGCATAGCACACAAGGCATATGCATCTAGGAACAATCCTACAAGGGCACAAGAGTGACAGTACATAAACCAAAATGCAGAACATTTAGATCAAAGTACTGATTTCAACATAAGCATAAAGGCTGCATAAGCAAGGTACATACCATAAAGCTTACAAACTATGCATAAAACAAAAACCCTAATGACTTACAAAAGCAAATGGGTACAAATACAAAACATCCTGAATATCAGTTTTACAAAACACAATATATCAACTTAAAGAGAAAATTGAAACTGAAAAAGATAAAGACACTCCCCCTTAGATAATGACACTCCCCCTTAGGGTAATATCCTCCCCCCTACGATTATGCCTATCAATCCCCTTTTTGTCATGGAATAGGCTAGTCATCCTCTTCTAGCTTTCTCCGAATTTGATCCAATTGAGTTTGAAGAGAAGTAAACTTCATATCCCATCGGTTGCTTTGATGGTGTAGAGAGCAAGTGAGTCCAGACATCTTTGTATTCAACTCGTGGACAGAGGAGACAATACGATCAAGTTTCTCATCGAGGGAGAGATTCTTTGAACCGAGGGTCACTTTGTGAGATGCGAAGTTTCTGGTTTGGCTCTCTTCCGACTATGTCCAACACTTGCATTGTATGTACGCATGTTGATTGGACTCGGTTTGGGGATAGGAGACTCATCGGCCGTTGGATAAATTCCCTTGAGCTTCAAGATCCGTGAAATGAGACTGCAGAAAGGAATGCATATCCGAGACTCATTTGAAGAATCGTTTTTTGCGCAGAACATGAAAGATATGAGCACAAATGTCGATTTCTTCATCGAGATTAGATCATGAAGAAACAAAGCACGTCCGAGGTTCATATATCCATTACTTGATAAAGGGTACAAATTGTGAAACATCACAATTGTAAGCACTCTCGATTTCGGAGAAAGAGAGGAAACAACGATGGATTTGCCATTGGTGAGAGCTCCAAGTCTTAACCAAGACTTTGTTTGAGAAGCTCCTCATCGGACATAGATCATCATAGACCGGTGAATGTCGAAAAATGGGTCTGTTGATGTGAAGAATTTCGCCAGGTATGCGGGAGAGACAGAAAAGCTCTTTTGCCGAACCCAAAGACTTCGGTTCATCTCCTTCCACAATTGCGTTAGCATAAAATTCTTTAATCAACTCTTCATACACGACATCCGGATCGGAGAGAAGGTAATTCCAATCCTTGTGAGCAAACCATTTCGGAATGTCGGTGTTATGAAGTGAGGACAAATCCACGACTCTTTCTAGTAATGGAATGGCATGTAGGAAAAAATTCTCATAGGACTGATAGGCTGCATATGATCTGAACCTATTGGGATCGAATCGCTGTGACGAAGAGCGAGTCACCTTTGGGAGAGGTGTGTCTTCATCAACATTAATTACGGGTTCCTTCCCTTTGGAAGAACCTCCTTTTTAAATGACCTTCTTGAAGGGAGACATGACCGATCTGCATTATAAACAAGGGAAATGACAGAACACAAACCAACAGACTATATTAGCAAAGTGGGTTAGTGTAAATTTAGGGACAATGAAGAAACCCTAACATTTGGATGAAAATGGTGGACAATAACAATGAGGAACACAAATGGCCTAAATTGAACTACTCAGAAGAGGGAGGCCAAATATAACCACATAATCAGGTGAAAAAGGACCCACATTCAACAACACATCAACATGATACCACACAGGATCATAGTGAAACACGATAACAACAGCGGATCGGACAAAAATAGCTAACCCTAGCTAAGCACATGATGAAGAACACAACCACCAACATAAACTAGCTCAAGAACAGAAACACAAGCATCCAAGCGAAGCATGAACAAAGAATAATAGATGAGCTAAAAACCCATCACAAAAACACAATCAAATGTGAATAAACCGAGAAGGAAAAACATAACAACAAGTAAAATAGAGTGCGGGATGTAAGAAAACCATACCGTTAGTCGACGATTTTGAGCTGAAAAGAGACAAGTATTAGAGATCGAAAATGGAGGCACGGTGACAATGTGTAAGAGCAGATGAGAAAGACAATGAACAGTCACAAAAAGATCGAGGGAAAAATAAAAAGTTTAAAAACTGCCCCTGTTTATCCAAAACACGCGATTTTCGCGATCAAACGAGTCGCCAAAAAGTCGCCAGATCAAGCCGCCAAAACACTTAAAGACAAAAAGTTGAAAAATTTTTCTAAGTGTTTTTCGCGACTGGAAGATCTACCCGCGAGTGAGTCGCGAGCTGAGCCGCGAAAATCTTTGAGTGAACCTCGCGACTAGACCTTCCACTCGCGAACAAGTCGCCAAAAAAGACCAGCGAAGATGCGACCGAGTCTCGCGACTTGACATACCCGCGATCGAGCCGCCAAAACAGGGCAAAACAGGGTTTTTGAAATTTTCAAAATTTTAATAAAATACTTTCCAAAAACACCTAAAACACTCAAAAATCTTTTTGTGCTTGAATTAACAAAGATTTAGCATGAGAAAACATATTTCATCAAGTACAATCACACAAATGAATATGGCATTTATTGAACATAAACTTGTGTGTTGTGTGTGGATACCAACAATGAGATAGTCCTTCGTCTAATGTGAAGCTTCAATGATCAATTCAACCAAGACATACACAATTAGCACTAGATCATGTGACCAATCTCAATTATAGAAATATGTATATATGACCTCCCACACAACTTGATAACATAACTTGGAGCTTATCATTTTACTCCACTTTCAATCATAACATTTGATCTTTTTGATCTTTTGAGGCAATCATCTCTCATTGTGAGAGAGATATATAACATTTCTCTTTGAAGAACAGGCCTTTGGCCTTTTTGAATGAACATTCACTTTTAATATAAGGTCGCTTACCCTTTTTTCTAGTCAAATACTAGAATGTGCGACAGACTTTTGCAGCTCAATATCTCTTTTCATTTGGAGATTTACATTTGGTGAGCTCTTTTTATAAAAACAAAAAAAAATAAAGAGTGGGAAGAGATATAGACACAAGTCTATGCATGTCTCAAGATCAACATAACCATTCACTAATCATTCATGACAAGTTTGAAGATCTATTTACAACAATCACATAGATTTCAAGATTTTTCCCATTGAGAGATATAGGTGCATGAGAACAAGCAATGCTCGAAAATGCACAAAGCCATAAGCACAAAGGTACAAGGCAAAACAAGTTTTGAGACAAAACTCAACAAAGTCAATCAAGCTTTTTGATTTTCTAATTTTTATGTGATTTTTGGATTTTTGACACAAGAAACAAAAATGATTGAACAAACATAAAAAGAAGCAAAAAGTATTCACAAATGGACAAACAAACAAGAAACATGTTGCACAAAAAGCTAATAAAAAAGGTGTGTGCCCCAACACAGACAAATTTATCATATTATAAATATGTGAAGCACACAACACACAAGAGAGTCAAGGAATTGTACCAACACCAATGGTCTTACGGAGTGATTCAAACCGTGGACCATCGAGAGGCTTGGTGAAGATATCCGCCTTTTGATTGTCGGTATGTATGAACTTAAGACACACAACTCTTTCCTCTACCAAATCCCGAATGAAATGGTAACGTATCTCTATATGTTTGGATTTTGAATCTTTGAACAGGATTCTTGGAAAGATTGATGGCATTGGTGTTGTCACGAGAAAACACACATCGTTTCTTGAGGAATTCCATAGTCATGAAGTAATTTCTTCATCCAAAGAAGCTGAGTGCAAAGCAACTTCCAAAGATGCGATGTATTACGCGCTTCTGCAGAGAAAGAGACACGATTACGCTTCTTGCTCATCCACGAAACAAGATTGTTACCAAGATAAAAACAGCCGCTGAAGTGCTTTTCCGATCGTCTACCTTTGCCAGCCAGATCAGCAAGATCTGAATACCCAGCAAGACAAGCATTTGAGTCTTTTGAATACCACAGACCATAGTTTGCAATACCATTCACATATCGAATGATTCGCTTAGCAAAGCAATCGATGAGATTCCTTCGGATTAGCTTGGTACGGCACAAACGCCCACACCGAAAGCAATGTCCGTCTCACTGGCTGTAAGGTAGAGCAAACTTCCTATGATGCTCCTATACAATGTAGGACTTACTTCAACTCCGACGAATCCACATTGAGTTTAGTGGAAGAGCTCATAGGAGTGGAGGCATGTTTTTTGGAGTCTAGTCCAAACTTCTTGACAATGTTTCGGCATACTTCTCTTGAGATACAAATATACCCTCCTTACGTTGTTTGACTTGAAGACCCAAGAAGAATGTGAGCTCCCCACCATGCTCATCTCAAACTCCTTCTTCATCTCCTCGAGAAAATTCAAGAGCACGATCTTCGATAGTTGCCCCAAACACTATGTCATCAACATAGACTTGTGCCACAAGGAGATAATCTTCATCATTTTTGACAAACAGAGTTCGATCGGCGTACCCTCTCTTGAAACCTCTATCTAGAAGATAATGTGTAAGACGATCGTACCAGGCTCTAGGCGCTTGTTTTAAACCATAAAGTGCTTTCTTCAATCTTAATACATGATCGGAAAATGAGGATCCTCAAATCCTTTTGGTTGCTCAACAAAAACTTCTTCATCTAGATATCCATTCGAGAAAAGCGCACTTAACATCCATTTGATAAAGTTTGAAATTCAAAGTGCACGCAATGGACATGAGGATTCGAATGGATTCGAGTCTTGCCACCGGAGCAAATGATTCATCAAAATTCACTCCTTCTACTTGTGTGTATCCTTGAGCCACTAACCGAGACTTGTTTCGAATTATCTCTCCATCTTCATCAGTTTTGTTTTTAAAAATCCACTTTGTGCCTATAACATGAACGTTCTCGGGCCGTGGAGCAAGTTCCCACACATCATTCCTCACAAACCGATTAAGCTCTTCATGCATTGACTCAACCCAATTCTCATCTTGAAGAGCCTCTTCAACCCTTTTTGGTTCAAACTGTGCAAGATAACAGTGATATGTTACATGATTGGCTAGCAGAATATTTCCTTTCCCGAGGCGAAGACCGTCATCAAGAGATCCTATGATATTGCTTTCCGGATGATTCTTGATAACTCTTGAAGATGGCCTTTTTGAAGTGGAAACTTCATCACTACGAGATATAGGAGGATGAACTTCTGGAGGAGTAAGAGGACTTGAAGTTCTTGACATCAATCTCGTTTCCATTCTTGGGTTGATAGGAGTCGATTCTACTTCCGGTATATTTTCTTCACCTTCTATATCCAAGGCTTCTACCTCAACATCAGGCTCTTTGGTGCTCGGCCCTTCTACATCATCAATCATTTCCACCTTAGGTAAGGCATCATCAATCTTGACATTTATGGACTCCATCACAGTCTTAGTTCTCTTGTTAAACACTCTATACGCTCGACTTGTAGTAGAGTAGCCAAGAAAAATACCTTCATCACTTCTTGCATCAAACTTCCCAAGATTCTCTCGATCATTTAAGATATAGCATTTGCTTCCAAATACCCGGAAATACTTCACTTTAGGCTTCTTCCCATTCCATATCTCATATGCGGTCTTACGTGTACCAACTCGAAAGAAAATCCTATTGCCAATGTGACACGAGGTGTTGTGACTTCTCCCCAAAATTTTTGAGGTATTTCCTTGTTAAGCAACATGACTCTTGCCATCTCCTGAATCACACGATTTTTTCTCTCTACCACTCCATTTTGTTGTGGAGTTTTGGGAGTCGAAAACTCTCTTTTAATTCCATTCTTCTCACAGAAGGACTCGAATCTTGCATTCTCAAATTCCTTCCCATGATCACTTCTAACTTTGACTATCGGAATCCCTTTTTCATTTTGTAGTTTCTTGCACAGAATCTCCAACCTCTCACAAGCTTCGATTTTTCTCTAAGGAATTCAACCCAAGTGTATCTTGAGTAGTCGTCCACAATGACCATGATGTATCTCTTTCCCCTAGGCTTTCGGTTCTGGTTGGCCCCATTAGATCAACATGAAGTAACTCTAAGCACCGAGAGGTAGCTATCACATTCACCTTGTGATGACTTGCCTTAGTTTGCTTCCCAATTTGACATGCACCACAAACGGTCTTTTTCACTTTTCCAAACTTAGGAAGTCCCTCGATTGCTTCAAGTTTGGAGACTTTTGCTACTTGTTTAAAGTTGGCATGTCCAAATCTGTGATGCCACAGCTCCAACATATCCACACGAGCACTTCTACACGATATGGGTGCCGTGGGAACTATTCCATAACAGATTATACGTAGTCCGACTTCCTTCCAAAACCTGAATCCCCTCTTCATTGATGATCAAACATCCCTTCTTAGAGAATTGTACCAGAAAATCATCATCACAAATTTGAGTGATGCTCAAAGCAAATTCGCCTTGACCCTTTTATGTACAAAGACATCTTTCAAAGAGAGGCAAACCAGGTATCTCAATGGTTCCTTTGCCTAGGACTTGGGCATGACTTCCATCACCAAAGGTCACATAATCACCAACCTTTTCTTTGAGTGTCTTAAACAGTGTCTTATCCCCAGTCATATGGCGAGAACACCTATTGTCAAGATACCACAGACACGCATTAAACACCTTCAATGAGGTATGCACAAATAGGTTCACATGTGACAGACATTCTTGACCTTCAAACACACACTCATCATCAGTTTTCATGCTTCTTTCAGATTGATTTTTCATTTTTGATTCTCAATCATCTCACACAACATTCTATTCTTTCTTTTATATTTCTTAATCAATGATTTAGATTCAGATAGGCTCTTGTGTAAGACATGATTTCGACTTTCAAGATATTCCAAAGCATGTGAACAAAAACTCTAGCATGTTTCTTAGTTTTTAACAACTCTAAAAGACCATCAGTAAGACACCTTTCGACATATGCATAGAGTCATTTTCACAAACACTTAAGCTACAATTCAGCATGGTATATCCCAAAACAACAAACACAACACGGGGTCTAGGATCACACTTAGGTAATAAAACCTCAACAAGTGTACCCGCTCTGATACCAATTGAAAGTTCAAAAACGTGTACAAAACACTTTTGAATGTTTAGACCCCCAAAAATTAACTTAACCAACACAAGCAATATGTTAAACAACAAGTGTGCGGAAACTTAACATATGCTATAATGTGAAAAAGGTTAAACACTATCTAAGCCATAACATAATAAAATCACAGCAGATAATATAAAGACAAAGATAGAGAGGAAGGAAGATGCAAACACAAAGACAACATTTCAAACATGCGACCAATGGTTCAAACATTTCAAAATGATGGTCACCACTCATTTCCCGGTCTATGGTGAAGAATCAGATGATATTGAAACCGACTTCGTCCGTTCGACCTAGAATGAATACTTTGGAAGCGATCCACAGGATCTATGAAAAGAAACATCCTTTCCCTGGTCTAATAGTCAACTATGAAGATGGGGCGGACGATGAAGATAGAGATCCAAGTCGGCTTTCAAGAATGTTTGAATATGGCTTCCTTAGACTCATCAAACTAACAAGCCATAGTCAGATTAGCCAATTTTCCCAAATAATACAACAGGTTGTTTCCAAGATCAGAAGTCCATTTGTATCCATCGGATGTTGGAGCACTCTCCCACAATGGGACAATGACAATTGGATGGCTGTACAACCTGCCCACCACCTTGTACTCATCAATGGGTACACCCACAATGGCCCTTGGTATGAAGGTGACTTCTACCTATCCTATGAAAACCCATTTGCCCTCACAGAATGTTGGAGAAATTATTTCAACAATGAACTCCGCGACGTCATTGGCGAACTTTGGGAAAATTACCATTTTGTAGGTATCTCGGCAGGATTTCTGTGTTCACTACCAAGCCATACTCTGAAGCCTTCACAACTCGGAGGCTTAACTATATTGATCCCGGCCAATTCATGACTCGGGGCGTAGACTATGAACCTCTCCTATATTGTGGGTTTTGTAATCAGTTTGACAAATATCATGAACATGACTGTGATCATGGTCCTCCAGAATTGGACCCCTATGAAGGGTATCCATCTGGTTATGATACTAACTAAGGCTACAGGATGCTCGAACGAGCTCGGATGCCTGGATGCCCGAGAATAGCTCAAGAACCACCTTTTTGGCCCGGTTACTATTCGGGCGAACAAGACCCGCACCAGCAAAAGCGCCAACAAGCTATTATTCACTACATAGTCCAGAACACTATGCAGAGTTACTATTCAGAAAAGCAAGGGGACAAAACACTGTTCATAAAAATGACCAATTCACTCAATAGTGCCACGACAAAATCATTGAAGTTACTATTGCTTTTGGCTGAAAAGATATTCACCTGAGAGTAAAAGAGTTTACCTTCCGTGATTTCCGCAATCTCTTGAATGGATCCAAGGCTTCCTCCAGCTATAAAAGGAACCCTTAGTTTCGGTCTTGAGGCTCAATTTTAGACCCTCAGAGCTCTAGTTTCACATTGTACTTTAAATACATTGTAAACTCAAATGGCTCTTTCCTCCACTCCCCTAGTTTACACTTGTACTAGAACTACATTTGTAACCTATTTATGCTTCCGCACCGAGACTACCCATCTAAACCGCACTCTCCCCCAAGTTACAGCAGGCTCAATTTTGGACCCTCAGAGCTCTAGTTTCACATTGTACTCAGAAATACATTGTAAACTCAAATGGCTTTTTCCTCCACTCCCCTAGTTTACACTTGTACTAGAACTACATTTGTAACCTATTTATGCTTCCGCATTAAGACGCCCATCACAGAGCAGCACTCTCCCCCAAGTTACGGTGGGGGAGAGTGCGGTTCAGATGGGCGAGCTCAATCTTGAAGCATAAATAGGTTACAAATGTAGTTCTAGTACAAGTGTAAACTAGGGGAGTGGAGGAAAGAGCCATTTGAGTTTACAATGTATTTCTGAGTACAATGTGAAACTAGAGCTCTGAGGGTCTAAAATTGAGCCTGCCGAGGACTAAAGCGAAGGGTTCCTTTTATAGCCGGAGGAAGCCTTGGATCCGTTCATGAGATTGCGGAAATCACGGAAGGTAAACTCTTTTACTCTCAGGTGAATATCTTTTCAACCGAAAGCAATAGTAACTTCAATGATTCGTCAGGGCTTTCGTTGAGTGAACTGGTCACTTTTTATGAACAGTGTTTTGTCCCCTTGCTTTTCTGAATAGTAACTCTGTATAGTGTTTTGGACTGTGCGGTGAATAGTAGCTTCTTTGGCGACTTTGCAGGTGCGGGTACTATTCTGGAATAGTAACCGTTTTTGCAAAGGTGGTTCTTGAGCTAATCTGGCATCTGGAGCTGTTCTAGAGCATCCGGAGGTGTTTCTCGTAAATACTTAGTCGCTATCCAAATTATAACCATCATAAGGATCTTGGACATCCTGGAATGGATCAAATGGGATATGACTACATAAAGCTTCTGAAGAGGCAGGAGAGTTCTTTTCTCACGATTCCAAATGTCTTGATTTGGAGGAGCAACTATTGGGCAAGATCTTTAAGTTCCTTGCTAGATTTTTCTGAAATACGGACAGAGTCTAGACTGGATTGTGATCTTGTGCAATGGGTTATGGCTCTTGGTATTGGAGGAGGAAAGTCGTCATGAAGTTTGGAGATAATGTCGGTTGGTTTGAATTTATCCCACCATTTCACGAAGAATTCCCTGTCAAGTAGATTTTGGTTGATGGCATAATTCCACATGCTAATCCAGTGGATCTTGTACTGTAGTGTCATGTGCAAGATGGCTGGAAATTGGGAAGAATGTTTGTCTACCTAGAATGCGGAGCTAAAATACCTTAATGCATCCTGGAGAGGTTCTGGGAAGTTTTGTGGAATTGATCCAAACATTTCCCACCACTTGAGGAACCACGAAGGTATCTAGCTTTTAAAGTTTTTGTGAAACTGTATGAACCATGAGTGGTCATAGTTTTCATTTTGGAAGAATAAAACCTTTTCAAAAGCATCCATATAATCATAATAGTTATATAGAGGTTTCGATCCCTTGAGTATTGTAAGGGTTCTAAGTGAGGAGGGATGTCTCCAATCTTTGCTACTTACAAAACTCTGAATTATGAATTTATGGTATAGGACTTTTGAGGGGTTATTCCTGTCTCTGATATCTTCTATTTTGGCAAACTTTTCTTGAGTGAGAATGCCTTTATAGAATTTGATGTTCTTCTCTGGGCTTTTGGGAAGGAAATGCCATTCATGAGGCAATACCTCCATTGCTAATGCCAACGGATCCGTTATATGAGCTAAGTGTGGCTCAATATAAGAGATGTGCTGAACAAAAGGCTTTTTGATATAAGAGGCTTTTCCTGTTCTGGGAGGAAAAGAAGAAGAAGGCTACTTGGGCACCATTGGGCCGAAGGGGTCCTCAATTGTATATGGAGAAATTGCCCTGGGAGGGGGCGTGGCTAAGGCAGAACTATAACTGTGTTGTCCTTGGGGCCTTTGGTAATTTGGATTTGGAATGGTAGACACCAAATAATGATTGACAACAATGGATGGTGACACAGGTAAGATCTTTGGTATACTGGAAAAAGGTACTAAAGGGCCAAGGTTCTATGCCTGACTGGTACTCCTAGTGGTTGGTTTTGGCAACTTAGGATGTTGGGGTTGTACGGGCTTCTTCCAGGACATTTTGAATCGGATTCTCGCAAGAATTCACGGGTTAGGAAATCAGGGATACTATTTTGTGTTCTAGCAATGAATTCTATGTCAAAATCGAAAACAGAAAGAACGGCTTGCCAACGTGCAAAAATCTGTTTTGATGCAATGTTTTGAACATCTTTTTCTAAAACATGTTTTGCAGATTTGCAATAAATTCTTAATAAAAACTGTTGATTCAAAAGATCACTTTGAAATTTTGAAATGCATAGTACTATAGATAAAATCTCTTTTTTAATAGTACTATAATTGTTTCGAGTGAGAGTCCAAATTCTTGAATGAAAACAAACAATTTGTTCAGGGGAAGTGGGACTAGCACGCTGAAGGAGAATGCCTCCATAACCAATGTTAGAGGCATCTGTCTGAACTACCTTGAAGGAATTTTCTGAGGGGATTCCTAGACAAGGGAATGTCTTGACATATTTCTTGACTTGTTGAACAACCAATGTATGATTGGGTGTCCAGGGGGGGGGGGGATTGGTCTCAAGTCGATCAAAAAGAGGCTTGCATTGTTGCCTAAGATTTTGACAGAAATCAGAAATGTAATTAAGAGATCCTAAGAACCTTTGAATTTGGGTCTTATCTAGGATTTCATCTAGAAACTTTTTCGTAAACTGAATGGCACTATCTATGGGTTTGATGACACCTTGTTTTATGTCAAAGCCAAGGGATCGAACATTGGTTTGGAAAAGTTTAATCTTTGGGGCCGAGACTACAAGACCATTTCTTTTGATGGTTTGGAAGAATGTTCTAAGATGCTTCCAATGTTTGTCTAGGGACTCTGAGAAGACGAGTAGATCATCGATGTACACAATGGTGTGGCTGGAGAATGGATTGAAAATTTCATTCATGATATTTTGGAATTCAGAAGGTGCATTCTTAAGACCAAAGGGCATTATATTCCATTCATAATGACCAAAGGGTGTGGTGAAGGCTGTCTTGTACCTATCGGACTCTCTGATTTGTATACGCCAAAAACCACTCTTCATGTCAAACTTACTCAAGACCACCGCTTTACTAAGCCTGTTAACTAAGTGTCTTTTGTTGGGGATAGGATACCTTATCCATTCTAAGACTTTGTTAAGGGGCTTGTAATTGATGACAAGTCTAGGGACACCTCTTTCAATCTCAAAGATTTTCTCGGACATAAAAGGCTGGACAAGACCATGGTGACCTAGAGTTTCTAATGATGCCTTTGCTAAGAAGATCCTCTATTTCAGCCTTGCAAGTATCCATTCTTGGCTCATTTGAATAGGTCTGGCTTTGGTGGGGATATTCTTTTCATGGAAATCCTTGACATAAGGTAGTGCAACTTCGTGCCTTTTCCTATGCCAAAAGGCTGTGGGAAGATTAGAGCAGACTTCTTGTTTAAGTTTTTCTTCAAACTTTCTGATGTCCGATTGGTAACTTTTGCAAGCTAATTGCTCATCAATTCTTTTGTAGCTTAGTTCATGACCAAGGTACTTAAGGTGTTGGGTTTTGGCTTTGATAAGGTTAAGGGTCTTGGAGATAGAAACCTCTTGGAGACTGTTGATGTCTTTAGGCTCTGGGCTCCTAAGAAACTTAAACTTTCTTGGTTGGCCAAAAGGATGGGTAGTGATTCCTTCACTATCCGTGATGAAAGGATATAATAGACACATGAATGGGTTTCCTAAGATGACCCTATCTGTCATATTCTTGACAAGAACAAAGGTGGTTTTGAAACACGCATTGTCTTGGCAAACATGTGCTTTGGGGATTTTGAATTCAATCTGCATTTTTCCTCCACTTGCGGAAGTTAACCCTTCTTTGGTTTTCCGGAAGAATCTAGAGGGGATGATTCCTTCTTGGATGCAGTTGAGATCAGCGTCGGAATCTATTAAGGCAACTACCTCAAATTCAAAATCTATTATGACAATCCTAACTTTGGAATGCCATTTCTGGAAGTTAATTCTACCGATGGTTTGCAAGAACGATCCATTTGATGGTTCAAGCTCCATATCTACAGTAGGGTTAACTGTTTTGTCAACTTCATTATCGAAGGGTTACGTAATGAGATTCTGTCCTTATTGCCTTGATGAGAAGCATTCTCCAGATTTTTGACTCTTTGGTCCATGAGACCGTGATCAACTCTAAGGATGATTAATTCTTGCGTAAGGGTTCTAACCTCAGTCTTAGTATCCTTAATTTCTTTCTGGAGATCTTAGATGGTTATCTCTTTTTTGGATTTGGTAAACCTATTGTAGATTTTCTCCAAATCAACTTTGGGTTCCCGACACCTAGGTTTGGATGTACTGGTTTCCTTAACTAGGGTTTTGTGGAACTCACTAAGTCTTTAAGATTTCTCTTCCGAGTCCTTGATCTATTCTATGAGATCTAGGAGCAATTCTTCTTGTTTAGAAAGAACTTCGATAGTGTTGTTTCTGCAACAACTATCTTGGCATGGTATGACTTCATCCGGGCTACTAGAGGTGCTAGTTGGAACTCTAGGAAAGGATGAGGACTGGTAAATCTAACTGATTTCTCGGTCAATAGAACTACTGGGAGACTCACTTTCTGGATGGTCAAGTTCTAAGACTTTGGAGATATCTTGAGTGACTAAGGAATGGGTAGGGGATATGCCTGGACATTCTTTCTTGAAATGTCCTTTCTTGCCACACTTAAAGCATTTTCCTTTTGCTTTAGGTTTGAGGTTTTCTATAGGGTTGGGGTTTCCTTTCTTATAGAAATCATTGTTCTTGAACTTTTTCTTTCTATATTGTTTGGAAACTGTTTTCTTCCTATGGAAATCCTTAAAGGCTTCATTTCCTCTGCATTTGGATATCCATTTTTTAGGAGGTAATGGGGGTGTATCACCAAGCTGGTCGTCTAGTGGTTCTTTCTCCTGTTCACTTTTCGAGGAGGGTTCATTAGAACTGCTAGAAGATATGTGGGCTTCTAAGACATTTACATTTGGTGAAGGAGAGATTGGTTTCTCTACTTTCTGTGCTAAATGTCTAGCCTTTGTTGGTTGGATGGGATTTGCTGGAAGTTTGGTTCTGACATAAGTCCTTTTATGCCATTTGAAATGTTTCTCAAAGTATTCAAAGAAAGGATAATCACTTTTTACCTCTTTCATTAATAACTTCCATTTCTCCAAAACTTCAAGCTTTTGTTCCTTGGTATGGTTGGCTCTATAGGCTTCTCTTTTAGCTCTGTTCTTCTCAGAGTTAAATTCCTTTTCAAGAGTGTCCATATCAGGGATGAACTCTTTTGTCAACATTAAGAGTCGATAGTCATATTCAGTTTTCTGCTGAATAGGATTTCTCATATTAGTTCCCGATGGTGAGGGAGGCTTAAGACTGTCCCGACTAGTCTTTGTCATCTTCTTGATTAGCACATGAGTCTTGCTTGGCTGTGTAACAAGGGGTACTAACCTGGGAGTGGTCTTTAACACCTTCAAACTGTGGACCTAAGTCTCTTCTAGATGTGGGAAAGGGAGCTCGTGTTCTAGACAAACTACACCGGGATGCAGGTCTATCTTTCAGTTGGATAGTTGGCTGCCTAAAGGGTTGGCGTAGATCTACGGATCTAGACCTTGGTTTCTGGTACAGATCTAATGAAGACCTGGGCCTGGGTTCATCATACTCTAAGGGTGATCTAAACCTAGATTGGTCAAAGCTAAGTCTAACAGTTCCATCGGCTAACTGTGGACAAAATCTAGATCCGGGTTCCTAGCAAGTTTCTGGATTTGCAATTGATAGTTCTCATTATCAATTGTCCAATGTGCTGGGAAAGTGACTTGAGACCATTTAGGGTTCGGGTACCTGAACCGTGGATCTAACGTCTGGGGTTTGGATAAGAGTGGTTTCACCTGCCTTTCTCTTATCTATGGCTTGGATGAACATGTTTGTCCTCATGCACTTATGATACACTCTGTATATAAGAGCAAGTTGTCTAGTGCCATGTAACACAAGGATTCCATGGGTTTTGATGCCGAGGGTGAGGATCTTCAGGATGTGAGGGTCATTAAGTGATACGGTGAGATTGGAGAAGCGGTTGAAGTGAATCGGTCCGCCGCTCAAACTAGATTCCATGGTGCCTAGAAGATCGTTGTCGAATCTAAGTAGATGTGTGTCTCTAAGGGCCATAAGGATTGAGTTGTTCAACCCTTCTTTGATCAATGGTTTTACTCCTACTTGGACAAGTCCTATGTGGAGGAATTTATGACCATTTTCCCTGTGAGCTTTCACGGCTGTAGGGGATAACAAGTAGCATGTTTCATACTCCTTGTTGATGTTGTAGATCTATTCAATAGTCCTAGCATGGTAGTCTGTCTTGAAACTCTTTTTCAAGGACCACGATGATGACTTATAGACCTAGGTTGTGGGAACTTTGGGTATGTTCCGGTCTCCTAACTTCTGATCTAGATCTCAAAGCTAGTACGACTCCGAGTTGATGGTTCCATCTTCTTGAGGAATCTCGGGGAGGGTTGTATTGCTAGATCTAATGCTGGTGGATGAATCACTCCTTCTAAACATCCTATTCATCATCTTGGATTAAAAGCCTAAGACTACTTCTATCTTCCAATTTCTGGATCTAACCTTAGATCTCAAACAGGGTGTACAAGGATACCGACGCCTTCTGTGACTACTTTGTTACTACTTACCGCCGCTTGACGCCTCCCGTGAATACTATTACTATCGATCGCCGCTTTTCCCTATTATTGACGCACACGAACCTTCCCGCTCATACCCTCAATGCCTAATGCCCTCTTGGCTAACAGCTCACACGAGAATTATTGTTTGGCTCGGGTTCAAACTTCAACCTCGGTACTTAAGACTCACTGGGCAACAGTTTAGACACGTAACCGGACTTACTCTTAGACTTACTGAGCAACTAGTAGACACAAAAACCGGGCTTATACTTCTCTACAGTACACATCCGCAACAAACTTTGGGGATAGAAACAAAGACAAGAAGAAGAAGATTACTGGGAAGTAAAGGATTAGCTTAAACAGGTAATCACAAAATAATAAACAGAAAAGAATGATCGGGTGGCTCAGCCTACCACCAAAAGAAAGAACAGAAAACACTGACTAAGATGAAGTAGTAGATGAAGAATGCAACATATGGGAGTGGAAGTGCTATCGGAAAATAGATGTAAAACAAAATAATGTTTGTCAGAGATAACATACTTCAAAGTAATGCACAAAATAATGGATAACTATGGCGGTTGTATCGGCCAACTTGATTAATATTCAAAATAATTACGGTAACTTACAAACACTTACTCAGGCCAACTTGAACTTGGCTTTGATACCAAAAAGGGGGCAAGTTACGAGATGGGGGGAGAGTGCCGTTCGGATGGGCAGTCTTAGTGCGGAAGCATAAATAGGTTACAAATGTAGTTCTAGTACAAGTGTAAACTAGGGGAGTGGAGGAAAGAGCCATTTGAGTTTACAATGTATTTCTGAGTACAATGTGAAACTAGAGCTTTGAGGGTCTAAAATTGAGCTCTTTCAAGACCAAGCGAAGGGTTCCTTTTATAGCTGGAGGAAGCCTTGGATCCGTTCAGGAGATTGCGGAAATCACAGAAGGTAAACTCTTTTACTCTCAAGTGAATATATATATATATATATATATATATTTATATATTCTCATTTTTTTGGTTTAAAAATGCCCCTATACCCCTATGTTTAAGTAGAGACAAAACTAAATGACAATTTAGTAAAAATACAACTCCAACTCTCACTAAAACATTGCCTAAAAAATAAAGTCACTCTCCTGTTGATTTTCAAATTGCTTTATCCACTTATAAATTAGATTCTCAAAATAAAAATTATATAAAAAAATAAGAGCAATGCTACGTTCACAACATTTTCATAACAAATCATAGGTGGTTAGTTGTTATTGATTCAAATTTGAACCTAATACTAAGATTACTTTTTTGCCCCAACGATAACAACTAGTAGTAACCTATCACTTAAGATTTGTTATAAAAATATTGTGAAAATATTATAGACATAGCATTTCTCAAAAAATAAAAATATAGTTTTTTTTTTTTGGCTATAAAATAGTCTACTAAGCTCAACATTTTCACTTTTTTCTTCTTCTCATTTTTCCCCTTTATCAAAAATTAATCGTTTCTCTTTTTTTTTTTCTTCTAAATTCTAATCTCACTTTTTTTTTTTCAAATCTCTTATTCTTTATTTTTGAATTATTAAAAAAATGGTAATTTTAATGTACTTCCTTTTTTTTTAATGATTTATTTAGGTTGGTGTTTGAATTGTTATATATAAAATATATAACAAGTTTAAAACGAAAAAAAAACGAAGAAAAAAAGATCAACGATTGACAAAGACCGTTAGAAAGCAACCACCATGACACGTCAGTAGCAACTGGATGAGCAAAAACCACGTCTATTTCTCTCCCTCACTCTCACTCACTCCCACAACCTCTTCTTCTTCTTCTTCCCCTATCCTCACCTCTCTCTCTCTCTCTCTCTCTCTCTGAAATTCCAATGGACGTGACTCTCTCTTCGAATCCCCAAATCCTAACCCTAATCTCATGTACTCCTTTCTCCTCTTCTTCTTCCTTCAAGCTCCGTTCCATCCGCAGAGAATTCCTCGGTTCCACACAAACTCTCAGGCCACTTCGCTCCCGAACTAACCACCGAAGAACAAAGCTAGGCCTTCTTCAATTCCGGTCCCCGAAATTTCTCATACGAGCTTCTTTCGATTCTCGCTCCGTCCTCATCGTCGTCGCCGTAGTCACTTTCTCCGTTGTCTCCGTCTTCTTCCTCAATCGCTATAGAAGAAAGAACAACGATAGCGAGGTCCGTCAACTATGAATTATATATAGCTTTGAATTCTTTGCCTTAAATAGTTTATCATATACAAAATTGATGTATGTAATTATTGAAGAATCTCCCAAATGTTTGTGTTTGCAACACTCTTTGGATAATAATTAATAAAGATGTAAGTCAGTGGTTGTTAAAAGTAAAAAGATTGAATTTTTTTTTAAAAAAATTACCTTAATTGCGTTATTTCTATTAACAGTATTATGTGCTAGTTGATACGTTACCATCTATGACAAAGTTTATGCAATTCAAAAATGGTTTTTTTAGTCTACTTTAGTTAGCTCAATCGGTAAAGTTTCTTCTTATTGAATAAGAAACATGGATTCAAATCCTGCCTACAATAAAAAGCTTAAAATTGGTATCTTGGGTTGTCGATAATTATCATCACGAAGTGAACACCATAGGTTTAATCTTATCATATTTATTCATTTTTTTTTTTTAAAAAAAAGTTGAATTTAGTCAATTTACCTTTATTCTAACACTACCCCTTTGGTGGGTCCAAATTTCCCCGTAAAAAGTGGGACTTAACATAGGAATTTTTGCTTTTGGAAAGGACTAAGTAGAGTAAGAAAAAATTAGGATCCACTCCATTTGCAATGGATCCATTTCAAGGTCTAGATTAAATATTGTGAATCTAAATGTGTATCTATTGCCACAACATTTAAAATTTTAAATAATATGGCACTTTGTACATTGTCAAATTCAGAAAATAAAATCTCCCCATTTCAAGTAAAATGGGTTTGAATTTAGATCACTTGACAAAATTTTAAATTACTATTTGTCCCAAAAGATTAAACTATTTATGATCACACTTGTAGTGTTTAAAAATTTGGCTGCTTTTTCATTAGGTTCCTTTATCCACTTGGTTTCTTTGTGTTTTGGGTTAAATATAAAATAAGCACCTTTTTAGTTGATTGAGCATGGGAATATAGTTGTGATTTCCATTTATGGGTGTCTTCTGTGCTTGCTTTATGCAATAACCATCTTTCTTTTCTATGTTGATTATTGGAGCTAGAGCCTCTAAATTTAGTGTTATCTAAGCTCAATGGCATTGCTTGGTTTCCTTTATTAGAATAATTATGATTCAAATCCATTCCCCCAAAAAAAAAAAAAAAAAAAAAAAAAAAAAAACCCCATGCTTAGAGTCGCCCTTTGGTAAATCAGTGTTGTATGTGCCGGTGCAGTGGAGAATTTGTGGATCATCTCCTTATTCACTGTCATGTGGCAAATTCTTTACGGGTTTTTATGCTTCAGGCTTTAGGTATTTAGTGGGTCTTGCAATAATTATTTTGTTGGAATCATTGGTTTGGGAAACATGATTCAGATATTTGGAATTTAATTCCAAGAGGTTTGATGTGGATTGTATGGATGGAGTGTAATTGTCAGTCCCCAAGTCTTTTTTATTGGTCTCGGTGCTGGGTTTTTACAGAATGTTCTTCTATTGTTCAATTTTTTTTCTTCTCTTAGTTTAGTCTCTTGATTGTTTTCTGTTTTGTGCTTTGCTGCATTCATTCTCATGAACACATTGTATGTTTCTTTTTAAATTTTCATCAATAATAATTCTAATATTACCTATAAAAAAAAAGTGAATTATTAAAAAAGAAAAAAAAAAAAAAAGAGGGTTTTTTTTTTTTTTTTTTTTTTTTGTGTTTTAGTTAAATATAAATTAAGTACTTCTCTTTAGTTGATTGAGCGTTTGAATATATTTGTATCTTCAAAAATAAAAAAGTTAATGTACTTTGGTGCTTGCTATATGCTGATTATAGGTGTCAGGACCTCCAGATTTTGTGTTATCTGAACTAGGACAAGTTGTTATGAAATGGGTCTTTGGAGGTCTGAATGTGGGATTTCGAGAGCAACACAAGGAGGAAGAAAGCAAAGGGTTAAAGGATAAAATAAGAGAGAATGGCCATGCTTCAGGGGATGAAGAGGCCCCATTGATTGTTCAGACCTCTGCTTTGATTCATGAAGAGGCTCTTGTCACTAAACCGATACAGCCACCTGGTTCTGATGTTCTCACATCTAGTGCTAATATGTCTTTGCATTCAGATGAACCTGAAGTTAGTGGTCAAACTTTTTCACCCAGCGACTTTGAATCGGGTGTGCTACATCCTCTTACATTGGGTAAAGAAACAACTGTGTTGCAAGTGGAAGGATCTAAAGAGGAAATTGGTGAAGTGAATGATCCACCTGCAGAAGTGAATGAATTTAATAAGCCAAATGATGAGCTTGGTGAAGAGCACAAATCCATTAGCTATAATGCCTTTCTTGGAGTATCGGGTAGAGAAAAGCTTTACATGTTTTATGAGACAAACAATTCTGTGGCAAAGTCTACAGCAAATCCCAGCATTTTGAAATCGTTTTCTCCTCATGCCTCTCTTAACAATAAATATTCTTCATTGATGAGGAACACTGCACTAAAAGGAGCAGAATCATCAACACAGGTTTCTCTTCATTCTGCAGGTGATGCCATCAGATAATATATATGAAAGTTTGATCTCATTTCTATTCATGTTGTGCTTTGAGCATTAAGTTTTTCGTCTGTCTCACTTCTCACTTCTCACTTCCTTCCATATTACTTCCCTCATTATACTGACTTTATGTAAAGGATGTGTGTTGATTCAGAATATGTTGAAGGAAAAGTACCGGTTGCAAGTTATAAAGAAGGCCTTCCCCACAGTAGAGGGGACTCTGGAAAAGGCAAAGGGTTTCCAAGAGACAGGGAGATGAAACATTTGCCTAAAAAAAATTACAAAATTGCGCCTGTGTTCCCCCAGCCAAATGGGATGCATGTTACTGACAATAGTCATCCTTCTGAACAACTTAGTGCTTACAATCGATTGCTAAAAGTTGGGAGGTAGCTTTCAATCTTTACCACATCTGCTATTAAACTTTCAATCTCTACCAGCATTTCTTTGTTAAAGTAGTTTACTTTAAGAGCTTATCCTTTGTGACATGGGGTATTAGGTTAACTGAGTGTGTAAAATTGCTTGAAGATATGGAAAGAAGGGGTTTGTTGGATATGAATAAGGTAAGCTGTATCCTTTTAGTACTTTAATTGTTACTTAATGTAAGGTTTAAGATTCATCCAATTCTCTGGTTTCAGGTTTATCATGTAAGATTTTTTGAAGCGTGCAAAAGGAAAAAGGCTATTAAGGAAGCTTTTCGTTACACCAAGCTGATTCCAAATCCAACATTGAGTACTTTCAATATGCTTATGTCAGTGTGTGCAAGTTCTCAAGATTCTGAGGGTAAGTTCTTGTATCATTGTCTGTTTATTTATTCTCATTTTCTTTTGTTGTTTTTATCAATATGCTTCAAGTTCATGATGTATGTTTGTTTCATTTAGGAGCTTTCCAAGTTCTGCAACTTGTCCAGGATGCTGGACTGAAAGTTGATTGCAAACTTTATACAACCCTGGTATCAACTTGTGCTAAAAGTGGAAAAGTTGACGCAATGTTTGAAGTATGGTATCTTCCTCCTTGGTTTCTTTTTCTTTAGATTTCCATCAATACTTAGGGTCTTTAACTGGGATTTCCTACCTCACCTGCTGTCATTTTTAGAAAGTGTCTGTTGGTACAATAAACTGTCTTCTTGATCTCTATCACATGATATTCTGCAAATCACCTGCTAGGCTCACAATCCTACCTGTCTTGTTTGCTTTATATCTTCTCCTCTTTGACCTCTTCATCCATTTTTTGAAAAGTTTACTTGTCAACCTTCAGTTCATCATTTTTTATTTTTTATTTTTAAAAACTTGATCTTCTTCAACACTTCAAAATATTCTTCAAAACTTGGCACTATATTGTTGATCCCAAATTTATCTTTTCTTGATGGTTGAACATCGAATGCATCAAAATAATTCCTTGTGTATGAACATGTAAGCCAATAATCTTACTTTGTGTATGATAATATTATATTATTATCAAACAAAAAAAATATTAATTGCGAGCATCTTTTTCATCCTTAACCATTAATGAATCTGCCTTTATCCAATCAAATTATATGAAATTGTATTTGTTCCCACCAATCTAATGCATACCAATTAAGCTTGCACAAAGAAAATTTAACCTTTTTCTCTTCAGAAATATCAATATATTCAAAGAAATTCTCTAGATCAAGTAACCAGTCAAGAAAGTCTTCTTTGTAAAAACAACAATTGAATTTTGCAATTCTCTCATAAAATCTAGGGAAAATTTTAACACTAACCTTTGGTTTGGATCCTATCACAATTTAGTTCACAAAATTTCAAGTATTACATTTAATTCCTTAAGGTTTGAACTAAAATGAAGTTGTTAGTTTCCTGTTCAAATAACAGATTTTTCAGTTTTTGGTTCAGCAGTATCACAATTTAGCCATGCAAACTTTTCAATAATTATGCCTTCACTACTAAAGTTTGGATTAAAATGAACCCTAATCTTTTTTTTGGTAGGAGGCCAAATGATTCATTTTTCAGTCTAAGGTCTAAACCTTTAGAAGTCAGATTTAGCATTTGAAAGTTTGTGTATTAAATTTTCATATTGCCAAACCACAGGGGAGTAAATTAATTTACCATAAAATACATCATCTTTAAGAATATTATGAGACGAAATGTGCTTATCAATAGGTTTCGTGTGAGCTTTATCTCCATGACAGTTATCCCTATTGTTAACACAATTCCAATTGTTGTCAAATCAAAATCAATGAGCATTATATTTAATCTCATCGTTAGCGTCACTATGAGAGCCTGCACCCTACGATCATTGTCAAGAGGGTGTCTGCTACTTGAATTCACAAGGAAGAAATGTGGAATCCACCAGATGGGAGAAAATCAATTGACTAAAACTTTATTGATAATAAATTTCAAGTTGTATTTTATATATTGCAACCCATTTTAAAGGGTCCTTAAACCTCTAATTTGACTAGGAATGCCTTAAAAAACGCTTGAAATCAAGGAAATAAAACCTGAAATCCTAAAAAATAAAACAATTATATATATATATATATATAAACAAGTGACAAAAATAAATTACCATATGATGTCCAGCATTAATATTATCATAAAGTCTTAATTTTTGCTTGCCACATTCACTAAATTCAATGAAGTTCTCTACATAGGTGTTTCATAAGATGGTTAATGCTGGAGTGGAACCAAATGTTCATACATATGGAGCCCTTATTGATGGTTGTGCCAGAGCTGGGCAAGTGGCTAAGGCATTTGGTGCTTATGGGATAATGAGGTCTAAGGTAAGATTGTAGAAAGTATTTCTTTATTACTTATGTTAGTCTCCTAAAATGTCTACTTCTTAATAATTTTTAAGCAAGGATGTGGTGGAATGTTCTTGTTTAGCTCTGCCTTGCAAGATCAATTAATTCCTCATTCTAAAAGGATGTTATATGCAGTAGAAAGTGAAGCCAGATCGAGTTGTATTCAATGCGCTTATTACTGCATGCGGTCAATCAGGAGCAGTGGATCGTGCTTTTGATGTATTAGCAGAAATGGGAGCTGAGACACAGCCTATAGACCCTGATCATATCACTGTTGGTGCTCTGATGAAGGCATGTGCAAATGCTGGTCAGGTATGTTTGTCTTTTTATTACAGAAATTGTTAGGTCATTTTCATTGCAGTAATTAAGTGTATGTGTCTTCTAACTTGTTTCTTTCATCATCCATTCCATTTCTAGTTATAATTTAATAATTCTTTTGAAAATAGGTTGATCGGGCACGAGAAGTATATAAGATGATTCATCAATATAACATTAAGGGCACTCCAGAGGTTTACACAATTGCTGTTAGTTGTTGCAGCCAGACTGGTGATTGGGAATTTGCCATCAGTGTGTATGATGACATGACTAGCAAGGGTGTGGTCCCTGATGAGGTACTTTTATTAGCATTAGTTTTTTCATCTAACATGGTAAATTATGCAATTTGGTTTTGTGTTGAGACTGTAGTCATTTAAGTTTGGAGTTTACATTTCTTTGTTGTTCTGAGAACTGCTTTGCACACAGAATGTAGAGATTGGTAATTCAATTATGTCCCTTCATGCAGATGTTTCTCAGTGCATTAATAGATGCTGCGGGCCACGCTGGAAAGCTGGAGGCTGCATTTGAAATCTTACAAAAGGCCAGGGTCGAAGGAATACATGTTGGAATTGTATCATATAGCTCTCTAATGGGAGCCTGTAGCAATGTATGTCTCATATAGTAAGTTCTACAACAGAATTTATGAAGCGATAATGACCAATTTGCCCGATCCTTGTTTCAGTCCAAAAACTGGCAAAAAGCATTGGATCTATATGAGGATCTCAAATCTATGAAAATAAAGCAAACTGTTTCAACATTGAATGCTCTGATCACTGCCCTGTGTAAGCCTTTATCTATGGTTTTGTTTTTCAAGATATTCAAATTGCAAGTATGGTGAGGATTTTCTAGAAATCAAATAGTTAAACTTCATTGCAGGTGATGGGGATCAATTGCAAAAGGCTGTGGAAGTTCTATCTGATATGAAGGGACTAGGATTGTCTCCCAACAGCATCACGTATTCCATACTTCTGGTGGCAAGTGACAAGTAAATGTTCTAGAGTTCTTTTAAATGTCTATGATAATCATGAATCCTATGTTTTCCCTTTCATTATAAACCTAAGACACTCTGAAATTGTTTTCTTTTAGAAAGGATGATCTAGAAGCAGGCCTCATGCTCCTTTCTCAAGCCAAAAGGATGGGATTTGCCCTAACATAGTTATGTGTAGATGCATAATTGGTAAGCTCACAGGGTTTTCTAATTTCTTGGTCCTATATTATTTCCTCTCAATTAAACCCATTGTGTTTTACATCTCATTTGATATAGTAGATTCTTTTTTTATATATATATATATATATATAAATATTTTTTTTTAAATGAAATTTAAAGTGATACCTGCTGCGATGTATTTTAGGAACAAGACAAAAGCTTTGCTGTCAATTTCAATTGTTTGTGTTGACTCCTTTTAAAATCTTAGTGATTCGTTTCTTAAAGTGGTTACATATTTTATGTTCAATGCAAAAATAAAAATGATAGTTATCCCTATCAGATGTGAAAAACTTCCCAAATAATTAAAATGGTGTTCAACGTAACTTGAAAAGATAATTTTGTGTGGTGAAGTTTAGATATCCTGTTCTGTTGTGACATTTTGTGCTGTGGTGATAAAATCACATCCACTCAATAGCTCACTCCTGGTAACTGTTGATGCCCTTTAGAAGAGCAATTTAATCTTTTCTTAGGGTAGCATAGAATAATGTAAAATGTGATTTGGCTTCACCAAGTAATATGTATTATACAGGATATTTGTTTAGATCTAAAGGGAGCGTAAATTACAACTTAAAATAATTTTCCTGATTGATCTCCAAGATAATGAGAAGAATGATTCCTTGATGACTATAGAAATATATGTGTGCTGAAATAAAGGCATAAGTTTCCTTGTGCTCTGTTTAAAGACCCTATTTCTGTGAGAATGTGGGAGATCAAACATGTCAAAGTTCTATTAATATTTATGACCTTCAAGTCATAGCAATCTCTAACATCTTTTCCATGGCTTTGATTCTGTCTTTGATCTCTAAGGAAAGTGGTCACAGATGGCTCAATCCCATTAATGTCTTCAAGACTTAAAAGATTATATTTTTGAATTGTAATCTGTCTTGTTGATAATGAATTTGACAGTCCTTTAAATTTGAGCTCTTTGAAGGTATGTGCTTACGAAGATTTGAGGAGGCTTGTGCACGTGGTGAACCTGTTTTGTCATCTGACTCGAGACAGCCACCGCTTGACAATAAATGGTACTTACTTTGACAACAACAATATTATGTTAGAAAGTGCTTGAATCAAGGCAGGGCAATCACAAAGCGACATATTGTGGTTGCACCTGTGGTGAATATCTTGGGATGAACAAATAAAAAATCCTCTTTAATGTCTTACAGTTTATTCCATTCTATTCTATCTAACATATAATTGCAGTAGTTACTCACTAGTCATTATCAAAAAAAGAAAAAAGAAGTAATTGCAGTAGTCATCTATAACCCTTGCATTTTTCATGAAACTTTTGCTTTTCTAACACTTATGGAGTTTCTAAATAGTTTCTATTATCCTTCACCTAATCCTTCTTCAGGACCTCAGAGGCCTTAATGGCTTACCGTGACATAATTGTAGCTGGTGTAATGCCTACCATTGAAGTTTTGTCACAAGTTTTGGGATGCTTGCAACTACCCTACGATGTATCTTTGAAAAATAGACTCATAGAGAATCTGGGAGTGAGTGTTAACATATCGGGATGCTCAAACCTGTGTTCATTAATAGATGGGTTTGGAGAATATGACCCTCGTGCTTTTTCATTAATTGAGGTCAGTTGGGGCTAAAATTAACCAGCCTTTTACTTATTATGGAAACCTCATAGGGGACCATCTGATATTGTTATCAAATTATAGGAAGCTGCTTCACTTGGAATTGTTCCCTCTGTATCATTCAAAGAAAGTCCAATTGTTGTTGATGCAAGAAACTTGCAGACTCATACTGCTCAGGTGAGCTTCTCTCTCTAGCATTGTAGAAAATATACATATAGTGATAATTTCTTCTACACAATTTCTGGATTCTTTCTAGAGAATTATGTATCCATTAAAACAATATGCTTTCCTAGAGTACGTTGGAAACTTTGTTTGTACTTCAATGCTGAACCATTGAAGCTCTTAGATTTGTTATAATTTGGCAGTGGTACCTTACACTTTGAGCAATCAGACCCTTTTAGATGATTTCTGGTTTTTCTTTTTATTCATGATTACCATCAATATGCATGTGCGTCTGTTTTGTTTGTTTTATTTATATATGGCATCCTTTTGCATTACATGACATGTGATAATCAGCTTGAATCGGTGACTACAATGTCTTTAACAATTTATGCTGCTGCATCTTTCTCTCTCTCTCTCTCTCTCTCTCTCTCTCATGTATAAATTTTAAGCAAGAAACATGTACTTTGACAGTTGTGAATTGAAATTACTGAAATCCTATTAAAAACTTGCCAGGTCTATCTCTTAACTGTTTTGAAAGCTCTCAAGCATCGCCTTGCTGCTGGTAAAATTATCTTCATTTATTTATTTTCCTTTTTCATATGACCTATGAGTTAGTTCAAGTCCTGAAGGTAATTTAATAGAATAAATTTGTGAAGATCTTCAGAAATAATAATAATAATTGTTTGAGAGCTTAATTAAGAATAGCTTTTTGAGAGCTTTGTTTGAATATTGTACTTCCAATCGGG
Source organism: Quercus dentata (assembly GCA_028216015.1). Lineage (NCBI taxonomy): Eukaryota > Viridiplantae > Streptophyta > Magnoliopsida > Fagales > Fagaceae > Quercus > Quercus dentata. The sequence goes on along the minus strand of CP116454.1, from coordinate 54,441,754 downwards.
GTGTATCTAGTTCCATTGTTTATTTTTGGACCTAATGAGTGTCCGTATATAATTCTTTAAGGGCACTCACATTTGAGTGAACCTTCTTTCTAATAAGCTATTCTCTTACTTATCAAAAAAAAAAGTCAGCTTTGCTTTATGTCTCTAGTGTGAATTACCCTAAAAGCAGTTTACCTTATTCATTGTCTCAAATACTATTGGAACACATTTGTTTCTACATATAAATATTTTGAACTTTGAGGTAGTAAAGAACAATTAAACTTGCATGATATACATTAGAGGTAACGAAAAGAATTTAAGTACTTCCATTTATCTGGATTACACCCTTCTCTTTCTTAATTTTTTCCCCTTAGCCTTTCCTTTTTCTTTTTCCCCATTTCCTTAAGGCAGACCCTCTGGAACATAACTAAGATAGACCAAAAATAAATAAAATTTTATTAAATTTTATATCAAATTCTGAAATATTGGTGTTAAACTTGGTGTCTCCAATTTGTTTCTCTACCATTAAATCACACCAATATTACTGTCAAATATGCTTGAAACTTGAGTTGGAACTTTGTGTGTTAAGTTGACAAATCAGCTAAAATGAGCTAACCATTGAGTTTTACTATTACACCACAGTGACCCTTTAGTCTGATGATATCTTTGGAGGTTTCTCTTTAGTTAATTTGGTATTTCTCTGATTGATGAAAATGCTGAAATATTTAATATTTTTAATCCTATGAACAAGTATAATTTTGGACAGAGAAATAATATCTTATCATGCTAAGCCATAAAATTTTTTGCCTTCTCAAAATCTTTGCAGGTTCTAAGTTACCTAACATAAATATTTTACTGCCTGTGGAGAAGACACAATTTCTGACTCCCAAAGGGGAGAAGACAATCAATCTAGCAGGAAGGTGAGAAGAACTTGTTAGTAATTACAATGTGCAATTACAAGAATTTTATTTTAACTCAAGTATATTGTGTGTATGTTAAGAAATTTAGATGTGTGATTGTTTAAATTTGATACATGCAGAAAAGTATGAGCTTATAGGCAATATAAACAAACTTGCTCTATGGATAACTTAACCAAAAAGTTGCATACGGTGATATAGCCATTGTTTTTTAAAGACCAAACAAATGTCTATCATAGCATTCTACACCAATTAACTATTATGTTTTGAATATTTAAATAATTAGGTTTAATTATTAACATGTGGACAAATATATGCAGATCCGATGTGTTTCAGTTCCTCATTTGATTTTTTGTTCACTCATGAAAGATTGTCCACATTTTGTAGAAATTTCATAGAGAAAGCGTATATATTACATATGTTTGAAAAGACAAAATCTCAGAGCACTAGAAGTATGCATGATAATTATTCTTATTTTTGGAGCAAATTATTATTGGTGGGATATTGCATAAACGACATTTATATAATATTTTTAGTTAAAAATAAAACAGAGCAGGTTACCCAACAAAAAGTTTATGATATATGTCAAACTTGTTTGTATTAAAGATCACAGAGTTTTAAGCTAGCTTAAAATTTCCATCCCCATTGGGGATATAATCACATGATATTGTGCATGACACATGTTGTGACGATGATGGTCCCAACTGTCATGCACATCTGCTTCTTATACTCACTTTTGCGGAAGGGTCTTTCACTTGCTGTTGTGGACTGAGTTGTCAACAACATTTATATTAGGAAAGTTTCATTTCAGAGAATCTAAATCATAAAGTAGACACTTACCATCACCTTGGAACACAAATTGTAGCTGTCCTTTTTCTGCAAAGAAGCTAGTAGCTCTTTTGGGAGCCTGTCCATGTCATACTTCCTTTATTACAGACTAAATATGAATGAATTATTTATTATTTCTTTTGGATAAACCCCTCAGAGTAAAAAATATTATTTCAATCATTGTAATATTTGAGCCTTACATAAATCATCATAATACAGTTGCTCCACTATGGGAGGGACTGTGTCTATCCAAACATTTCCTGTGCAGACCTACGGCTCTCTTTTGCTAACCTGTATGCTATCCTAGTTCCATCCCTATGAACAAGCCTAGTTTCCCAATACTCAAATTCTTGAAGCTGGGCTTATAGTTCTTCTATCATATGGCCTATGCGTGACAGGTTCTCCTCCTTACTTTTTAGAGCTCAGATTACCTCTAAAGCATCACCTTGCAATATAATTCGTTCAATCCCTCCATCTCTGCGGCTAATTCAAGAACTCTCTTTGCAGCTCATATCTTGTTCATTTCTGCACCAATGCCTCCTGTTTCTTTCTTGGTTATTGCCGCCGTGATACAACCATTGTGGTTGTGCATAAAAACCCCCTATACCCCTTGCTTTGAGGGAGCTAAAAACGGTACCATCAAAATTAATCTTATACATACCAGCAGATGGAGGTGACCAATGGCATGATATCAGGACCGCGAAATGATCTGGCTGGCTTATGGTAAGGCTCCACGCAACAATGAAGAACTTATTCCTATTCTCAATGTCCAACTTTTCATCCCAGTAAGCTAGTAAGTCTCTAAATCCAGGTTGAATGGCTGGTGCCTTTCATAATCTTGGACAACTAAGAGACCATACATTCCGGGCTACAGGCCAATTCCCCAATACATGAATGATTGATATGGTTTCTGCATTGCACATTTCACATTTCACACCTGTCCTCTTCCAATCTCAATATTCATTTGAATTCTGTCTAGTAGGCTAGGAATCTGGGCAAGTGCTTGACTTTTCTCGGTATATTTGCACCCCACACTGCCACTGAAACTTCTTTCCTGTTTCTTCCCCTTGAGCTCTCACACATTATTTCTTCATGGTGCAATGCGAAAGCTAAAGGATAAGCACTACGCACCGTGAAGCGGCCATTGTTTCCAAAAGCCCTCATTCTTTTATCTATTCCATGTGAACAAGGTAATGGTAAGGATAGGATTAAATACGCCACCTCTAGAAAGAATCTATTAAATACTCCTGCATCTTCATTCAAAACACTAATGTGTGAATATAAGCAAAAGTGTGAATATATACATATTTCTTCTCCTGAACCTACCTGCCATATGGAGCCACTCTCAAGCACCATTCTGGAAGCAAGTAAGCTTTGCCAAATGTATGAGCGTCCACCCGTTTGCGCCACTTCCATAAAGGTTGTTAATGGATAGTATTTTGCCTTCCAAAATTCTTGCAACAAGTAAATCAGTATTGGTAGATAACCTCCATCCCTTTTTAGACAACATTGCTTGGTTAGCATATGTCCCTAAGACCCAACCCTCCATTCTTCTTTGATTGAAACCTTAATTTGCTTGGACATGTGGTGAAAATAATAGTTTCTTCTCTCTGTAGGCCTATGTGCTTGCTAATGCTTTTAATGCTGTCTTTTTGTATACTTTCTGCATACTTGGTATGGGTTGCATTCAAATTGGTACTTTTTGAATATACTGTATTACTTTAAACAACCCCCACACCACCTAAAGGCAAGCGAAACGGGAGCAGCCCCTCCTCTCCACCCCGCCCCAAAAAAATATTGTCTTTATGGTACCTGCTATTAGATCCATTATGTGCCTAGATTGAATTATCTTTGTATTATTACCATTACAGGGTTAGCCAGGCAATCACAGCATTACTGAGAAGACTTGGGATACAGTACCAAGGGAATGAATCGTATGGAAAAATTAGAATCAATGGGCTAACCTTGAGAAGATGGTTTCAGCCAAAGCTGGATTCTCCTTTCAGTGGGAAACCAGGAGATTGGAGTTCATCCCAATCACGACTGGGGAAAGAAATTATCCATCAGCAGCGATATTCGAACTGGAAATTTCTCTTTGGATTAAGGTGTCAATATATATTGATTCCTGCCAGGAGAGCTTCACAGTATCTTAGGAAATTTTCCTAGCAGAAGCTGATGTTATCAACAGTTTTTCCACTTAACTGTCCTAAGCATAACTTGCCACTCCATTCTTTGAAGCTTGACACTTGTTAATAGATGTTGTAAGCACCTTCTACATATTTTGAGGAGGAATGATATGAGCTGAGGAAAATAAAGTGAATGTAGGCTTTGACTTCAACGTCAATTCATGCAAAGCGAAGGGTGATGGAGCATTGTACGAGCTTGTTTGTCCATTTTTGAAATGTGTTAAGAGTTATAATAAGGTCACGGTCTTGAATTTCAAGACCAATTCATGTAAAGAGGGGCAGGTATGGAGCATTGTCAGCATGTTTTTCCATTTTGAGATGTATAATTACAAGGTTACATACTACCTTATTACACTTGACTGCAGCTTCATGGCTGGCCTCTTTACTAGGCATTATGAGGGTTAATAAATGTTAAGAGCTGTTACATTATAATGTTAATAGTTATATAAAGCAAATGTTGTCTACAACTATTATTGGCTGTTTGGCACTGCTCTCTCTCTCTCTCTCTCTCTCAACTTTGTTTTGGGATACAAATTGGAATATGCAAATTTTCATTAGGTACTGTTGACATTTCCGAGGAACTTGGCTGCAAAATTTCTCAAATAGATAATATCCACCTACCTTCATGATCCAGTCATGGGCCGTACTAATCAGGGAGCTAAAAGGGAAAAAATAAATCACAAATCATACCAAAAGGGACAAAAAGTGGTGATAATTGTAACTGTTTATCCCTAAATTTTAATGATATGCATGGTTAGTTTAAGAACCGCTTCTCTTGGCTTCTCATTTCCTTGTAGTTGGGACTGCAATTCAATGCAAGTCCATCTCAATAAAGCTTGAGAAACTGATGGTGAGAGGAGGTATATAAGATTTGAAATGAGAGAAAATTTTTATTTCTAAATGATTTTGTGGAAGAGCAATTTTCTCTTGCCCACTCATTTACATGTTGAAAAGTATCATATATTGGGTTTACCACTACTCTAGTCTACTACAAAAGATTATCAAAATTTTGGAGGATTGCTCTATGTTCTTTTCATGAGGCATGCAATTGAGAAGTGAGATTGATGAAGGCGTCCTCTTTGCATGGAATTGTTAGACCACCCATTGGATGATTGAATCCAAACTCTTCCTCAGCTCGTTTAAGCAGGTCTTGGAATGAAGGATGGTTCAAGTATGATATGGGAACCACAAACCGCTTTCTTTGGATTTCTCCCACATAAACTGCAATGTGGCCTTTCGGAACATCAGACTGATTTCTTGTGTGGATGGAGTGAAGTTTGAGAAGTTGCTTGGCATTGGCAATCATGGATAGCATACGGACCCCCATGACTAATACACAATTGGTGTGAGAGAAATAGTGAGTGTATGTATCTAGATGAGATTTGATTGATATAGAGAGAACTAGCTAGTATTAGAAGCTGTAGCACTTGTGTAAGTTTGTGACTGAGAACTTTGGAGTTTGAGGGCTTTCTTGGTGTTGGTATTTATAGAGTTATCAAGAGCAAAAGTGATTCACTTTCCAGCGTGGTCAAGTGGGAGTGATGTCAGGAGATTGGCTGTTGGGTATGCCCAGAGGGCCTACCTTTGATAAGGCTCACATGGCTCTGCTCAGTTAGCGCCAACTCTCTCTCTCATATCATATTATTTATCAGTTTATCCATCAAATTATGGTGTAGCAGACCCACTTGGAAGCTGGAGTTCATGGGCCAATCATAAACCCAGTCTGGTGTCACCATTTTTCCTAGCTTTTAAATGCTTCAAAACCGATGGCCGTACATTGGAAAGCAAAGAGCAACACACCCATGTGATTACGTTTTTTTGTCCAGCATCACATCGTGATCACATGCTATTCATGCGGCATATTGGAAGAAAGAAGGTATAGTACGGCCAAATGTGCAACAATAAGTCTAAGAACTTAGTAATACTTTTTTATGGCTCTTCATAATAAAATAGTGAACTCAAATAAAAAATAATATTACATTATGTCAACTATTGTAAAAATATATAAATGAAAAAAAAATTTGCATCATTATTAAGAGTGTGTTTGTTTGGAGGTAAAATAGGGTAGATAGAAAATTTTGGAAAGAAAATAGGAAAGATAATAGGTGCTTGTTGTTTGGTTGGAGAGAAAATGAATAACTAATGTAACCATTGTTCATTACAACTTAAGATAGATCAGTAAATGCATCTCACACATATCTTGTTTTAGCTCCAAATTAGTCCACTACCACACACTGTTTTCTAAAAAAAAAAAAGGGGGTACCGCCTGGAACAACTTCTGTACGTTTGTTTGGTGTAGTATGGATTTGAACCATTTAGTTATAAACCAAACCATTCACAGGATAAGTGTTAGCAATACTCGTTGGTAGGACTAGGACTTAGGATACGAGTACCGCCAATTATGTGTGGCCTAATCGTTGTGTAATGTGTGGACTACCAAAATGGATGAGCATATGCTTTGTGCACATATATTGGACTTTCAACCTTCAGCAACTAACAAGGATAAGGTCTAATTACAGATAATCTTACTGCCTTCCGATTTTTAGGACCTATATCACCAGTGCTGACAAAGATAGATTTGAATAATGAATATACCTGCAGAATGTGTGAGCTTCAGTCATACGATCAACAATGACGGCCTTGTCTTCTTTTATCAAATCGATGCTATCTTCTTATCCCATTAATGAATAAATAATTTTTATTATTATTTATAAATAATTGTTGGTATATTTTTGTTATGGGAACACATATTCCAAGTTTTTCCAACTTGATAGTACCATAGCAATCAACTCGAGATTTTGGGGATAGTTTTGAGTTCAGAATTCATATTAGTAGATCCAGAAATGTTGAGGACAATTTTTCTTTTCTATATAACAAATTTTATTATTATTGAAGTGGTTGATTATTAGTGGTTGATATAATTCACATTCATAAACTTACTATTTTTTATACGCCCTTTATTATTGTAGTGTAATTATGAAATTTGTTGTGAAAAAAATTGTGTATTGTAATAGATAAGGGAGTCAATCTCATACTTGAGGCTGTACTGGTTTGGCCAATGAAACGATATATTTCAAGATCGGTCAATTTTGATGTACCGTTTTGAATTTACTGTTATTTTATATATATATATATATATATATATATATATATATGTATATATAATAAAAATAAAAATTTACCATAAAACATTACCTCAGTTCAGAACAAATTATTCATGATTTTAGTCTTTAGAATCAACTAAAAGAAAAAAAAAATATATAAAAAACAAAAAGCTTAATAATATAATTAAGTTACCATTCTACCCTTACAAAAATTTGAAAATTACAAAACTAATAAAAAAAAAGCTTTCTTTTGTACCGGTCGATATTTCCAAAATTGACTGATATAGTTAGTACATGATCAGTACAACCGGTATTTAGACCAATACAAAATAACTATGTTTTGATACAGGTGCCGTACCAAAACAGTAAATATTGGCTGTACCGGCTGTTATGGTACCAACCATCTTGGTAATAGGTCATGCATTTGGCTACACGTTGTGTTCTTATTTAGACAAGAAAGAGAAATATGATCTTCTTTGGAGAGTATTTGCCACTTTGTCAGTGGAGGATGCGAGCCAGTCCTGTAGCGCCAGACTAATGTATATTATATTATTATCTATGACATCTTGAATATTATTATCCCCCGCGGCAGACTCTTGTAGTAGTTGGTCCAATAAGCAATAAATAGTGTTTAAAAAAAAAAAAAAAAAAAAAAGCAATAAATAGTAAATACATTTTTAGGTGAAAATATAAGGTTGAGATATAAGATGATGAATATATAGAAAATAAATTTAGTGATGTAGGGTGAGAAAAAAAAAATTCTTTTTATAAAAATAATTACATTTTAAAAAATTTAGAAGCATATCAAAGTTTGGTACATATATCCAACACATAGATTCAACGATAAATAAATTAATAAAAAGTCGATAAATATATTTAGAGAAATGGATTTTTGGACATTCGGGGGTTGATGAACATAGAATGTTGTGCGGGGGAAGTTAATTCCATGGAAAGTTGATGCCATATGTGCCCCCTTTGGAACAAAAGCCCTTGCTTGTCCAATAGGCAATTTGTGTTTCAATCGTGTACTTAGCTTTAACAATTTACAATCAATTCAAAACACCTTTTTTTTTTTTTTTTGTCTTACAGCAAATGAGGATGGAAGGATTCGAAACCAAGTTCTCACCAAAATGAGAAATTGAGAATCAAGTGATAACACTTGAGAGAATTGTATTCATTGCAATTTTTGTAAAACACTTAGCTTTATTGATGTAAAGTTCAAACCTAATATACTATTATATTAATTGAAATAATATGGGGTTAGATAAGCTTTACTTGATGATGCGGTTTTAATCAATCAATGGTCCAATTTTGCCAATAAAAAATGCAAAATGGGGATAAAAACATTAGAGATCCATCCAAGATTGGCCAATAAGGGACCCTATGATACTTAAGTCAATACATAAGCTTTCAAGGTTAATTGCTCATACCTCTTTATCATAGCCACCCTCTATCCCACTTGATTTGCCTCCCCTATTTCGGTATTTATTCACTAATATTGGGGTTGGTATCATATATCTTGGCAAAAATAAGTGGATGTGAATGCACTTCCATATAGAGAAAGGATTGACTTAATTGATTGAAACTAATAGACGCCTCAATTGAATTGCTACATCACCATCCCGACATATCTTGTCATGACCTCATATTTGTACCAAAGCGAGCTGACACATCATCATTTTTCTCATTATTATTGAATTTAAGCACAATTTCCCTTTTTATGAAAGACGGAGTTTTGTAACATAGTTTTAAAGACGGTCAGTGTGTGATTTTGGAGTCATACGGTGACTATTAAACTAGTGTGATCTAAGATTTCCATGCAGGCAGAGAAGCATGACTTTTGGCCCGAGCAGACATAGCAGGACCATTTGCAATGGCTCACTAAACGGTTTCTTTCAAAGAAATTAAATGTGGTACAAGCCCAAAACAACGACTGCCAAGACTTCAACAAAAGGTGTCAAATCACTTTGAAAACAAAAGATAAGAAAAACAAAATCATGTTGTGCTGAGCAGTAGTACAGAGAGTATGCATATGGGAAATGGGAAAAATCATATTTTAGGTGATAAGGGTGTGATGATTATTATATGCATGTAATGTTCTCATGCTTGTATCCACCAATAATTGTGAAGACAGGCCATTCTTGCTTTTATTATCATATTTACAGAACTTTGGAACAAGGACTTTCGCATTTGCTACTTGTAGACCCTTCACTCATTAATTACATACCTATATATCTAACAAATCTTTAAAAGAAAATGAAAAAATTAGTACAATTGAAGAAATTAAATCACATTAGCTCCTCGAGCTATTTAAACGAGAAGTGAGATTAATAAAATCCTCTTCAGCACATGGAATTGTAAGACCTCCCATTTGATGATCGAAACCAAACTCTTCTGCTGCCTTACTCAACATCTCTTGGAACAAAGGATGCTTCAAATAAGAGATTGGAACCACAAAACGTTTCTTATTCTTCTCTTCCTCTCCTACATATATCGCGAAATGGCCTTTCGGAACATTAAAAGACCTCCTATGAATAATTTGCTTGGCATGAAGAACTATCTGTGGTAGATGAATACCCATTTTCTCTCACACTATAACAAAGACAAATTCAAGATTGCAAAGCTTTTTTTTCTTTTCCTTGAATATGATACTCAACTTAGATTTTTGTTGAAAGACTAATTGTTATTGTGGCATTTATAGGAGAGAGATATGGTAGATACAGATACTTGATTGCAAGCATGTGAGGGTTTTATCAACATGTACGTTGTCCTTGCATGATAGAATTTAGGATTGGGATGCTATCAAAATCACAGACCCAACTTGGTACTTAAGGTCCCCCTCATGATATGATACTAAATATAGCTAATTTGCCCACCGTTTTTCCACATAGAAAACGGCCTCTCTTCTCTAATGGAACATGTACTTGACGTCAGTGGCTCATGATAGTTGTTCTAGATCCAAGAATTCATCCATGTTACTCTTCTCTCTAATTCAATATGCACATTTTTTTTCCTTGATAATTCACTTGTTTGGAAACGTGAATTGAATAACAAACGTTCCCGATAAAAACATAAAAAAATATCGGTTAAGTTATAAATTTTTTGAATTGTGAACATTTTTTTTAATATGTAAACAGTAATTAGTAATCACTAAATATATAAATAAACTATACTGGTGTTTCTATATCGACGCTATAGGTATATAGACCCTATAAAACTATGAAGGTAATTTTTTTTTTTAATAAAATTTTGTTGAAGTTTGAATTTTTTTTCCCCACACATTTAAAAGGTTACAATTTCCTTCTTTGGAAAGTTCAAAATGAATCAATTTTGTCCCTTTGTTTATTTATAGTTAAAGAATGCTTATAAGATAGCTTAAGGAATAATCTAATGACAGATAGAATTGGAGAATATATATCTATCAAACTTTTTTAGAAACAAAAAGTATGATATTTTTTAATATGTAAGCAAAACTCAAACTTGAATTGAATTTTATGAATGGAAAGTGTATTTCAATCTTTTTTTTCCTACCCAACATATATTATGTTTCAATCTATGTTTTGTAACTAACTAACGTGCACATTTTTATTTTCTTATTCCCTACTATGAGAAAATTGGGTTGCTTTTGCTCAACTGTCAAGGCATGTGAGTGTCAGTGTGTGTGAAATTAGATTTAGTACTCCTATAAATCAAAAAGGGCAGAGATTGAGTTAGTCTATCCAACTGTTACTAAATGTGCCTATGACATTATTGCCCAGATATACGGCAAATTATGTAACTACAAAATTCTTCTGAAAATTGTAGTGTGACGCAAACCAGTCTCTAAAAATCAATAGTTACTTAACAACACACTATCCTTTGCTTTAAAGAATTATCTAGTCCTGGCCAAACAAATATTTATAGGTTTCTTTTTATGATGCCAAGAGTCTGGTAAGTTGTAACTGACCTTAACAACACACTATCCTTTGCTTTAAAGAATTATCTAGTCATGGCCAAACAAAATTTATAGGTTTCTTTTTTCTTTTTCTTTATTTATTTATTTATTTTATGATGCCAAGAGTCTGGTAAGTTGTAACTAACCTTTATTAAGAAGAAAAGTATGATTTAAATTCCATTCACCCCTTTCCCTCTCCCTTGTGTTTGTGTTTGTTTCTCAAAAAAAGGGGGGGGGGGGGGGAATTGTCCCACATTGCTTAAGAGAGTGTGTTGTGTGTAGTATAATTTGCCCCACTCTCCCTTAAATGTTACCATGGCTTTTGAGTGGAGTTGTGGTGTGCATTTGTGTTAGAACCACTTTTTCTCTCCCTTGTGTAAAATAAAATCCATTCATTCACTACAAAAGTCTTGTAACATAATTAAGATTGAGATGTCCACAGTTTAAATTCATCTCCTCTAACTTCAAATTATAAAAAATTAAAAATCTCGTTCATTCACTTATTATTAAAATTTTATTATATATTGTTTCCACCATTTGTGTGAAAAAAAAAAGAGCTCAAAACCAATATCTAGTATCAACACCTTGAATCCTTGGCATGAGAAACAAACCAGCAAATCAAAATAAAGACATTATTTTCCTAATCTATGGACAATTTTAAGTATCTATATTAGAATTAATTGTACTTTTAAGGTTAATGGTCACCAAGTGAAATCCTTGGTATTGTTGCATTAGAATTTAGAAGGAGATACACTACTTATTTCTGATATATTTAGAGAATTCGTATTTGTTCAAAATTTTCTATATATTTTAGTATAAGAATTTACTTTTTTATTTTATTTTATGCAACTAATTTTCAAAACAACTGGGCTACATCAAATTATCTATTTAACATTAGCTACTTTTTCTATTTTATACAACTACTTTTTAAAACAGCCCACATCAAATGATCTATTTTATACTACTTTTTCTATTTTACACAACCACTTTTTTAAAACATCATATATCAAATTATCTATTTTATACTACATTTTATTAAAATATTATTTATGTGTTTGGAGAGATGAGGTAGAGAAAGAAGAGAGAGTTAGGGAAGAGAGAGCATATCTAAGGTGAGAGAAAAAATAATAAAATATAAAATACAAAAGAATGATAACTATGTAAATATACATGATTACTGTAGTAGCAATGACTATTTATATAATTTTAAATTAATTGATGTGGGTAACTTCTGAGCTTAATAAATCTGTAAATTTGACACATTTTTTATTATTATTCAGGTACTGGTGTGAATGCCCAAAGTTCTCAAACTGGATTGTTTGGTTCCTCTGTTAGCAGCATTTTTGTTTGGACTTTGGAGGACATGAGTATTGCTTTCTAGCTGTTTTAATAACTGGGTTGTGAGTCAATGTGGTAAACATTCTGAATTAGCCCACTAACTTTGCTCAACGAGCTGGTTGTTGTCATTTTTTTGGGCCCAGTCTAATCTCCCCTTTTGCGTTGTGGACTGGCGAGACAAATGGGCTTGCCCCAACATTCCAAAATATTATTTGCTTTAGAATGACATCATAAAAACCAAAACCAACAACAACGAATGAATGGTACAGGCCCTACAAACGTATGTTCCATCAAAGAATAAAAGCTCTTTTTACCCCTTGTAAATATCATGCTATACATAGGCCTCAAATATTTCATATATATATTTGAATATTTTTTTATTTATTAATATTTTTTATAATTTGAATAATTAAATCTTATTGCCAATATATATATATATATATATATTGAATTTTAAATAATATGAAACAATAAATACTTTTTTGGGCTAAGTAAATGAATAAAGGAATATATTAAACATAATCTCTATTTTACTTGAAAGCAGGGCACAACTAAAAATTGAAGAAAAAATATATACTAAATATATTTTTTTTTAGGGAATATACTAAATATATTAAATGCTTATTTACTTGATTTTTATATCATCTTATAAGATTATATTAAGATAATATATGTTACTAAATTAAATGAGTTAGGTTCAGGTTACACCTAATGTAACTCTAAGCAATGTTACACCACCCAATAATTTATTATCAAATTTATATTTTAAGAATCTCACCGTTGAATTACATGTTTTATATGTGCTTAACATGGGTGCCAATTTTCATGCTAATCGGATGTTATTTACCTTATAATTCATAAACTCATTTTTTATGAATTATTTTAAACTATAAAAACTTGAATTTAGACAATTAATTGATAACATGGCTATTAATCTTTGATCACTGTGAAATTTTGCAAGCATAGAGAGTATATGAATATAATGTAATCCAACAATAGATTTGTCAAAATTCGCATCTAATAATAAGTTATTAAGTGGTGTAATATCGCTTAAATTTACACACCAAATATAACTTGAACCCAATTCAAATTAAATTATAATAAATAAAATAACTTAACATATATAACCGTTCTTTTAGTTCCCATTTTTCTGTTCAAATTGTTAATATATATATATATATATATTGAGAAACAAATTGTTAATATACTTGTAAGTACATCTATTTACCTTTTTCTTTTTTTTTTTTTTTTTTTTTTTTTTTTTTTTTTTTGAGATTAAAAAAAAAAAAAAAAAAAATCTTGTATCGTATGAAACACTTATGGCTTCCGTCTTACATATATTCCATCCCGTATAGACCTATGATTTTAGATAAATTCATCAACAAAAAGAAAAAAAAAAAAAAAAGATTTTAGATAATGATTGTGATAGTACTTTAATTTTGAAGCTAATGATTTTGACCAAAGCAAGGTGGTTATTATATATTATTTTTCAATGTATCTTGTAAGGATGCTAACGATTGAGTTTTTAACTATAACCTACATTTTAAACTTTTTTTTTCTTTTTTTTTGAGAATCTTTAAAAATTTTTTTTTTTTTTTTTTTTTTGAGAATGTGAATCTTTTAAACTTGTTATTAATAAATACTAATTTGACATTGGGATTGAAGTTATTTTAATGCATTGCTTATGTATTTTAATGAATCATTTCAATGATTCATCGAATATATTGCTACTTGAATAAACATCGGAGTTCTAGTTTAAAACACAAACATACTCTCAAAGTTACCTTAGAAGTTCTGTTCAACAGATAGAAATTTAATAATGAACAATATATTTACAATTACAAGAAACCATAAGAATGGCATTGGCAATAGCCCACAATACAAAACCACAGAGACTGCAAGGCTTGTCTCAATTTTTGTTGTTTTGACAAAATAGACCAATGGGGTCAGAGAGAATTTTTATCAGGCTATATAGCCATTGTTTATTTATGAACAATTTAGAGCTGAAGTTAAAGTAATGAAGTATTCTTCACTGCATGGAATTGTGAGACCGCCCATAGGATGATCAAATCCAAATTCTTCCTCAGCTCTGTTTAGCAAGTCTTGGAATAAAGGGTGGTTCAAGTAAGATATTGGAATCACAAACCTTTTCTTGTGTGTTTCTCCGACATAAACTGCAAAGTGGCCTTTTGGTACATCAATACTAGTAGCAGAAACCATTCCCATTCTTGCTGAAAGAGTTCTCTGAAGCTTTTGTTTAGCATGAGCTATTCCCATCAATCTGATACCCATCTTTAGAATTGAAAAAAGGGGTAAAAGGTGCAACTTGCAAGGTTGGTTTGGATGATAGAAGAGCTTTGGTTAAGGACTATGAGTTGAAATGGCATCTTTAGGTCCTGAAGTTATATAGGCATAGGTCAAACCTTAAACAGTACAAAAAGTGAGCTTTAGAATGGAGAATGTTGATAGACATGTCAGGTGAAGTTATTGTTGAATGTGCACATGGTTTGCCTTGTCTCTTGCAAGGCATCATACCCTACCATTTTAAGAGGAAAAGTAAAGAAAAAGGTGCAACTAGTGAAATTTTATATGGGTTTATCCACTTAGTTTTGAATTGATAAAGCACTGGCTTATTGATGCTAGACATTTTTTTGGCATCAAGTATCCTTCTTGATCAGAGAGGATCTTAAGATACATTTTGGTTGTTCAAATAAGCATTGAATTTAGTCTTGTGTTTTTCAGTGACTTTTTTTGGTGCCATGGTGCAATCCAGCCAACCAACCTTGGTGGGTCAGTCTGATGACTTGAGATCCCCAACAATTATCCAAAACAAGATCTCATGGTGTAAGATGTCTGATTTATAATAATCATGACTAACTTGATAGAGTTGGACTAACCAATTTGTTTCATAAGCTTCAAGAAGCTTATATGTCCTTTGAAAAAAGCAAATTCAAAAACAGAAGAACAAAATAGGAACTATTAAGATTTTTTTTTCTTCATTTTAAGACATGACAGTGACAGTAAAAATGTCTGATCATGATTCTTGTAGTTGCTATAAGGTTCTATAACTATTGAAGTATAAAGTAATAAATTGAATAGCTTTAAATTTGTGGGGAAATAAACAGTTTTCAGAGATTCCAAACTCATTAATTCATATTATATATATTCACTTTAGTTAAGGTATTATGCATGTTGTGCAATTGTCCAATGGCTTGCTTGAGGTTTAGTATATTACTAGATCTCTCTAATTAACCATATATAGTAACATTGGTAGGTTTCATGAAAGCATTAGGGAATTCCTTCACAATGGGGATGCCTTTCAATTTAAAATATTCCTTTATTGTATCCAACACATTTATAAGACATACTTGGCATCCTATTTGTAACAACTTGTTAGGACATATGTGTTTCACTTATTAGGAACATATGTCACTACTTTATGTAATTGGCTTATTCTTTGACAAAACGCACTTTACTTGTATTTTGATAGATTTAAGATGTTTTTAAATACTTCAAGAAACCATGTTTCAAAATCAAATGTTGAAGCCTTCAAGTCTGTCAAAGAAAACAAGCTAATAGTGCAGATTCATTAAAGCTCGATACCTGGCTTGATGACTACATCTATCGAGCTTAAGAAAGTCATTCAAAGCCTGGTGTGCTCAACACCGCTTTCGTGATTGCTTTCGACATCTTCTATCTATCAAGATCTAAGAATTTCAGAATTCTAATATGATTTTCTTGGGATCCATGAATATGTCTTTAGGCTTTCTTTTCTCCTAACCCTAGACATATAAAATGATTGTTTTAAGGGCTGTCAAACAGTTCACAAGTTGCACAAATATTGAGCAAACTCTGTTCAAGCAAATTGTGACCGGAGAAGAAGTTCTTGCCCTAGTTCATCTCTTTCTCTTGAAGAAATTGTTGTGTATGTGCACCGTAGGATTTTGTGACCAAGCATCTTCTTGATCTTCATCGTGTGGATGAAATGAAGAATTTTGCAACCAACAACCTTCTTAGTTGGTGATTGAAGTCGCGTATTGGGATCTACGCAATTGGTTAGTCACGTACTTGGGAGTCGTGCATCAGAAAAGAGAACTGTCATTATAGAACAAGTCCAATTGGGTATTGGGGTAAGGGTTCAACTATAAGTTAGTAAGGTACTTGGAATTCCTTTACTTGTAACCACTTGTTGTGATAATAGTGGAGTTTCGAGAGTGGTGACCTAAAAATCATCCGATGGGATTTTTGCCGTTAGATTTTCCCCATTTGTAAACAAATCATAGTGTTATTTATTTTCCGCTGTATAATTAGTTTATTGGTGATTTGTTTGTGCTACCACGCGTTTGCATGATAAATTGATTAATTAATAACTTGACTAATTAATTAATTAATTTCTATCATGTGGGGTCATTCAGTTTGTGGCCTATCACAACTAATTAGCTCAAATAGTCTATATCACTCAAGATAAAGAATGCACTCTCAAGCAAATAAATCGAAATTCAGGTTCCCTTGGAAGTCCAAACACCACCTCTTTTGCAAAACAATCCACATTTGCATGGTGTGTCAGTTGGTCCATTCCTAAGAAAATATGGAACGCATGTCTGACAAGATCAAATCTTGGAGCATATGCCTATCCTTGACTTGAATAATGCAAGACTTAAAGCACAATGTTAGTCTTCAAGGAGTCAACTACAAGTGTAGTGATAAATAAATAATAGTATAAGAGCTTAAGTTCCTTATAACAAAGCTTAGACTTACCAATTTGAGATGAAGGACTGCATAAACCCAGAATCAAAGAGAACTTTAGCCAAATTAGAGAACAAGAGAAGAATACTTGTATTACTAAATTTGAAGCTTGAGCATCCTTGGGGGAAAAACACTCCATTGTGCTTTCTTCCTTTGGTCATTTCCATTAAGTTGTGCTACTAAATTTCTCTGAGAAGAGGTGCAGCTCAGGACAAGATGACAAATCTTCCCACAGTTAAAGCATGCCCTCATCTCCAATAAGCACAATTTATTCCCTTGGAACTTCCCACACTCAAAGAAAGCTTCTTAAGTCCTGCCTCAAGCATTATGGAGTAAAGCAAGTTTCTTAGCCTTTCCTTACTGAGATCCAGACAATCTTGTATTTCTTTTTGGATTCCCATTTATGGAATTATTCTTAAAATCCTCTTTAAGTCTCATTGCCTTTTGATTGACTCTATATAATTTTCAATTTTCAACCCATGATGCAATGATGTTATGTCAAATCTTTTCATTAGGTATGTAGATGTCATAAATTCTGCAAACTCCCCATCTTGATTGTTAGAACATGTGTTGAGTCCTACATTAGACAAATTTAATTGAACTAGTCTATATAAATTATTATGAGGAGCTCTATTTGTAACTTGAATAATCTTTTTGGGATATAGTACAAATGGATCTTAATCGTTTTTCCTTCAAAAGGCTGAGGGTTATTCTAGTCCTCCAAGTAGCAAAATGGGCTACCTTATCGATGACTCTTAAAAAACCATTACACATATAACCATATTAATCTTAAACATACTTAAAAACAAATGAATCTTAAACATATTTATAAACATATTAGCAATAATAATAATTTTATTAAGACTTTCCTTCAACTTTTGCCCATTATAATCTTTACTATGTTAGTAAGAGAAGGTTAATCAGTGAGATAATACTAAGATTTTGCCCAAAAAACCCTAAATATATAAATCTTAAAGATATTTATCACTTAAAAATTAAACATATAAAAAAAATTAATTATTTTGGGTAAATGTTATTTTAAATTTTATTTCTCTTTTTGGGATATAGCACAAATGGATCTTGCACTTTCCTTATGTCATGAATCTTAATATTTTCCCCTCAAAAGAATTAGGGTTATTCTAGTTCTCCATGTAGCAAAATGAGCTACCTTATTGATAACTCTTAAAAAACCATTGCACATATAGCCATATTAATCTTAAATATGCTTATAAACAAACAAATCTTAAACATATTAGCAATAATAATAATTTTATTAAGACTTTACTTTAAATTTGCCCATTCTAATCTTTACTATGTCAGTAAGAGAAGGTAATCAGTGAGATAGTACTAATATCTTGCCCAAAAACCCTAAATATATAAATCTTAGAGATATTTATCACATAACAATTAAGCATATAAAATAAAAGATAATTATTTTGGGTAAATGTTATTTCAAATTTTTGTTTCTTCAACTTCAGTCCTTTTAACATGGTGGGTTCCACTTTAAAGGATGAAGTAAAGTTGAACAAACGAATTTTAGGTTTGAAATAGAACTCTTTTTTTCTTTTTCCTTTTCAATCTCTATCTAAAACAAAATTATAGACACATATGTAACTATAACAAATGCAAGCTTTGAAACTAATTTTTTTTTTTTTAATTTTTAATAAAATCATTAAACTTATACTCTAAGATTAACATCAATATAATGATGCTAGATCTACCCATGGACAAGTATATTGTTGTTTTTCCCACGATCAAAGTCATAATTGGTCGCACAACATCAAAGGTAGTCCTTGCAAAAATATAGAATAGAAAGAAATTTGTATACCGTTGTTTAAGATCATACGGACACTGAAGTAGAAGAAATTCGTTAAAGAATTGAAAGTACCTAAGGTAAAAATGATCTTAACCAGCCTAGCTTATGGTAAGTCAATGTAAATATTTTAATTACACAATCTACAACGGGAGTCATTGTCAAATAATACATAGTACTGATCACTTAGAGAACTAGATTTAATAAATAAAAAAATTGCAAAACTATAGTCGAAAAAAAGGGTGTGGAAAGAGAAATAGACCCTACAACTAATGGAAATTTTTTTAATAAAACAGTTAAGCCAAACCCATTAGAAATAAAAACAAACTAAATCTTCGATAATTAAAAAAAAAAAAAAAAAAAAATCTACTTAGAACACTCCATTTGGAAAAACAAACTTCTAAAATACCTCTACCTAATTCCCAAGAAAAGTTGACTAAACATAATTCCAGGAAAATGATAATTTGAACAGGATTTTCCCAAATATTTATATAAGAAATAGTTGATCGAACATATTTATAAACATAGAAACAATAATAATTATATATTTTGGGTAAATTTTATTTAATTTTCGTTTCTTTAACTTCACTCCTTCTAACATAGTGGGTTCTATTTTAGAGGATGAAGTAAAATCGAAGAAACAAATTCTAGGTTTCAAATAATGCTCCTCCCTATACCCGCCTCCACCCTTTCAAATATTATCTAAAACTAAATTTTAAAAATGTCTAGAGTCTTGTAATTCAAATGATTTCTCCTAGTATTTCTAACAAGGTATCAAATGTCAAATCTCTCCATTATATCTATGAAGTAAATTAAAAAAAAAAAAAGTCTTCTCAAATTTTGTTTCTAAAAATAAACTCCTTAAAAAATTGCTCAAACCATGTTTTTGTCAACATAAACACAACAATATTTTTTCAACATAAATACAACGATAAAAATTGAGACACAATCACGGTGATTTTTTTTTTTTTTTTTTTTTAATATAGAAGTTTCCAATATTAACAACCATATAATCTACGCAATATATAATAAGGAAGGCATTAGTAAATTTTTTTTTTTTTTAACGTAGAAGTTTCCACTCTCTTTCCATTTTATTCTTCTCTTATTTTTTAATAGCATAGCTTTTGCTGAGTGATCTTTCGGTCATGTCCATCTCCTCTAGCTTAAACCCGTCAGTGACCCTAAAGCTAGCAAAAGCACAAGAGTTGACATAGCTGGGCACAGTATGATTTATTTATTTATTTTTATATAAGTATGAATTTAAAATCTGTTTGGCCTTTTCTGTATGGGTCATTGTTAAATTTGTTCTCCGCTTAACTCTCATTATTAGAAAAAACAATGTGATTCGATTTTGGACTTTCATGGTGAATAGGTTTGAGTTTCATGGTTTGCTTTTTCGAAAAGTTATTTGGGTTGTGCATGTTTTGTATTAGTAGTGATTGGTTTCTTTGTGTGCCATCAATATTTTCTTCATTTGGTCTCCATGTTTGTAGGGAATTGCTTCATTTGATGTTCATGTTTATAAAGAATTGCGGTTTGGCTAAGCCTTCGCTTTTTTGTTGACCTTATCTCAACTAACTAGGATTATTGCTGTCAATATATTTTCCATAATGTTATTGTGTTTGATTATTGACCACAATGTGATATGCTATGTTGGTCTTTGTTTTATAGTAAGAATGTTTTGCATTTTCATTGAAGAGAACATACTATTGTTCTCTTATTCCTTTAGTTTTGATCTTTACCGATCAAAAAAAAAAAAAAACCTTTAGCTTTGATCTCTATTTAGGAGATGTCGAAGTTGAAATCTCCCAAACACAAGTAGCAGTTTTCATAAATTTTGGGGACAATTTGTTTGAGCTCCTCAAGAATTCTATATGTATGTTTACTTAATTGTCTTTCTCATAATTTAATAAAGGTACTTGTAAGTTATAGCACAAAACTGTCTGATCATGTTTTGATATAGACTTTAAACTTCCTGTTTTACAAAGCTTATATTTAAGTTCGATATTAGTCTTCTATCTATATCAGAATTTTCATGTAACCAAAAATTCTAGCAGTTAACAAGATAAAAGTGAATAAAGAAATTATTTCAACCACAAGAAATATCTTGAAACTAAACTAGGAAAATTAGAGACATAGGAGAATCTTATCAAATATAAGGAAGATTTATGTTTTGTATTTTTTTAACTAAAATATTGTTTTTTTCCTAAAGTTTGCCTACATTTTGAAATATTTAAAACATTACATTTTTGTCAAGTTATATATATATATATATATATATTTTAAATCTCAAAACTATAGAAAAAGTTCTTTCAAAAGTGTAACGTATCAATCATTTAAGGACAAAAATAAAAATTTAAGCCTAGGGGCAAAAACTTGCAAACTTTAAGGATGAAAAATATAATTTAGTTGATTCTCAAAAAAAAAATATTTTAGGTTTTTTTTTTTTTTTTTTTTTTTTTTTTCACTACTACAAATGATGACTCCCTAACCTCTGTACATTACATAGTGATCCCAAATTCTCCCTCAAAACAACTTAGTAGCTCTTGGAACCATTAATTGTTGGTTCAAGTACGAGATCAATACTATGAATCTCATTTTCTGGTTCCTCTCCAACATAAATTTACAGCAATGTGGGCATTTTTTTATTTATTGATTTGACTGCCTAGCAAGCAAGAAACATTATCCAATACTTGATGGCAATCAAATTCAAATACCTGGAGTGTTTGATTTTTTCCTTAAGTAAAAAAAGGGTAGAGGACGACCAGTCCCTGTAAAACCCCACTTGGGCGTGACTGTAAAAGTATCTATTTGCTAAGGTGCCAATGCCTAAACGTAGGTGATGATAGGGTGATCAAGGGTGCTCCCTCAAATGGGTTCAGCCATAGCTTGACCTTAGCCTTAGCCGCCATCTCGACCTATTGAGTATTATACTTAAGAAAGCAAGTAAACAATCGAATGGTATCCTTAATGGCTGAACAACGAGGATTGATGTGATATTAGAGGAAATGAGGACTTAAGTGATTGAGTTAATTAGCATAATTTGTGCCTATATATAAAGGAATTGAGGAGTCGGGTTTTGAAGAGTATGCATCACTAAAATTCAATTAAATTGAGAAGTCAATTTGTATGTCGCAAGATAAATGCCCTAGTACTGCTTGAGGATACTTATGAAATTCAAGATATTGTCATTCTTTTATATGTTCGGTAATTCTTGAAGGGTAATGACAAATTCGTTATCAACAGAGCCCTTTTGATTGCAAATTACACAGATGGAGAAGTGAAAGATTCTATTCCTGTACATTTTTGAAACATTGTAGACTAGAAATTCTCTTGGTTCATGGTGTTGTGTTGAAAGAGAAGCAATTTTTGTTTTTTTGAAATAGTAAGGAAGACCAATGGTTTTAGGAGGTCACTTGGCATCACCAATTAAGGCACAGTGCAGTTGCTTTATTAATGCCTAGTACCTAGACTCCAAAGTTCCTGCAGTTTGTTAGCATGACTTTCCAAATATGGCCTATCAATTGAAATACAAGAGAATTAGCAAACAGACATGAAAATGTTTCTTTAAACCATGGATTGCTTGCTGGTTTGGTGGCTTGGGTCAATTAGGGTCTATAGCATCATATAAGACATTATCCCCTCAGTTGGTTTGGTGCTTCCATTCAACCAAGCAACCCTTCAAAATCAGGCCCTAGTTCAAATGACCACCAACTCTCTCCTCACTTGTATGTTTCTCAAGACATCACCACGTGAACCATTAATTTTTCACGCATGTTTGTGTTGCAATGAGCGTGTCATTGTCTAAATGCTATGAAATCCCTTATCAAACATATAGTGTGGTGACAAATGGTTTGCTGAAATAACATATCTGAAATTTGATACACATTGTTTCAAATGGGCCACAATTATTTGTGTTACTTGTGTAGTGTTGATTGGCAGGGCATGAGGAATTGCAACAGAGAAAATACAGACAACGATTCCTATCAAATCTAATAATTAGTTGGAAGGCAAAACCATGTGATTCCTCATGACATATGTCCTCAAAGAAACCCAATTGCCCTTTTATCTTCACCAATATATCAATGAGTTTACTGCCTAACAGCTCTTGTTCTGTCTATACATAATGCTATTCCAAGGATAGCCACACACTACCATTACTTCTCTCATTTCCCAAGTGCTAAAACTTCATTTCTTTTCCTCCATTACCTACTAAAACTTAAAAGTCATTGTATCCACTTGACCATTATTCTTTTTTTTTTTTTTTTTTTGGGAGCTGTAAGCAGATTCTACAGTGCATTCATTTGTCTCCAGAGACCATTAATGTGTCCTAAGGCCACTTTGCTGTATACATAGGAGATATTGAAAAGAATAAATTTGTGATTCTAATTTCAGACTTGAAGCAGCCTTCATGCCAAAACCTATTAGTTAGGCCGAAAGGAGTTTGGTATTCATTGTATGGGGGTGGTTTCATAATCCCATGTACAGAAGATTTTTTTGTTGATCTCACATGTAGTTTGAATGGCCATGAACTATGGTCAACAAGACATCATAACTGGGAGTTGAGAACACTAACTCTCTAACACAATATACCAAGATACAAATTTTGGATGGAAAAAAAAATATATGTATTTTAAGGCTCATGTAAACTGTGAAGTCAATTTAATTCTATAAAGCTAATTGATATTCCAAAATGTTCATATGAGTTAAGAGTTTTTCTTCTTTTTTATGGATTTTGTTCTCTAAGGTAGCCATGTATAAGTAATTGTTGATGGGCATTCATTAACTTTTCCCATTAAAGAATAATCTTTGTAGAAGTTGATGTATTAGATTATCCATTACAAACAATTATAGTTCACAACACCCCTATTTCTGTATGGTAATTGAAATGTAAGTTGCTATGTCTTACCATTCTAAGAAATAAGGTTCAGAAAACCATCCATATATGTTTTATTTAATCTCGTTACCTAGTTACCAATTTTTCTCATCACTTGATTGGTTTATGAAAATGCTCCTTGAATATATAAGTCCATTTGCACCCTTGGATATATTGTTAAGGGCATTGTTTATTACGCACTGTTGTATGTGTTTTTATAAATTGATAACGTGACTTTAACCGTTTTCAGTTTTAAAAACGTGTGTAACACACTATGTGCAACTACTATTATCCTATAACTAAAACTCTCTGATATTGAAGACTGCAAGTGATTGATTTATTTGCTATAACATCATGTAACCCAGCATTTTGGAATTTCAAATCTGGTTTGGTAGAGATGGGAACAAGAAGTAGGGTATAGGTTAAGTGAACTGAGTTTGTCGACTGGAGTTTAAAGCTCAAATGTCTACCTACAGAGCTTTCATTCAACTTGAATAGTGGGGAGGGGGAAGTAACGTTGCTGTTCATTGCATAGAGATCCGATATGCACATCCTAGGTTTATATGCTTAATAAATTCTCACTCCAATGAGTGCAATCCCTTCAAATATTTGTTTTGAGCTTGGAAACCTACCAATTTAGATTTCATTGAAGTTACATCCACAACTGTTTATTTTACAAGTTAGAAGAGGCATATATTTGGAACTTGTATGTGTCTATCTAATGATCCTGTCCATATAATCATCCCAAGAAGGAAGGAATTAAATGTCTATAGCATGT
The DNA here is from genome assembly GCA_028216015.1 of Quercus dentata. NCBI lineage: Eukaryota > Viridiplantae > Streptophyta > Magnoliopsida > Fagales > Fagaceae > Quercus > Quercus dentata. The sequence goes on along the minus strand of CP116454.1, from coordinate 54,417,255 downwards.
TCTTTATCTAAATTTAAAGGTTTAATTTTAGAAGAGATTTCTTCTATCCAGATAATAACTTAAGACTTCCAGTGGGTTCTCTGTTGGGTGCCATCTAAGAAGTGGTAGGGCATGATTTTTCTCTAAATGTAGAAGAAGAAAATAAATTTAAGAGAAAGCAAAATGATTCAAATATTAATCCATGACATGTCTAGTAAGTGTTATACACTTGGACATCCAATACCAACGTTTTTTTTTTTTTTTTTTTTTGGTTCTAATTTTATCACTATTGATCAGATTGAATTCCTTTTAAGAAAAACACGATAAACATTGACACTTAAGGAATTGTTACACTAGAGGAACTGCATAAGAAATTGGTTTCTCATGGAATAGAAGTAAGAGCAACCTTGCATTTTAGGATTTGTAATACTTTAGTTTATTTGGTACCAAACCTAAACCCATGCCTTATTTCTATTTTTTTGTGTTTCCAATTAGAAATGGCCTATCCGAGGTAGAAGTGATTGACAAGGCTGAAATTCGCTATATTTGTCGATAATTATTTCTTTCATTATTTTTTCCTTCCATTATAAAATTTGAGATATGATTTTGTGTTTTGGATATTAAGGAGAGAAATTTTGTATTTTTATGAGATTTTATTTATTTATTTATAAACTTTTGAACATACCATGGTTTCGTGGGGCTTTGCGTTTGGGTCCTAAAAGCTTTGGAATGCATTCTCTGTACTTATCATCTCTCTTTTCCCCACTTATTGAAAAGCTAAATTGATGTTTCCTCTCTCTCTCTCTCTCCACTTATTGACATTCCCTCCTCTATTTTTACCGGCTCTTTTGAAAGAATTCTATTTACATTTCTTTTTTCACTTTATTCTGAAGAAACTTAATTGCTAACTCCTCTCTCTAATTTTCTAGTTATTGAATAGCTTAATTGTCATTTATGTTTTTTCTTGCCACTCAAGACGTTACCCATTTATTAACACTAGCTTGTAATTCCATGCATATATATGGATATACTTAAAAGATACACATTAAGATGCATAATATAATTCTTACATATATAATTTAAATATTATTGATAGTCATTCTTATATATTTTTTTTACCTCTTTAAAAAGTCTTGTAAGAATGTTATTAGGCAAAAAATGGAAATTGTCCATTTTTTAAAATATTTTTATATTCATTAATTTTAGACTCTTTGATTTTTGTGTGGAATAACTCACTTAAATGGATATTTATGATATGGTTCCATATTTGATTTCAAAATTAAAAAATAAAACTCTCTCTAAAAATAAATAATTTATAATACATGGCACAAAATTAAATTTCAATTGTAGAATCTAATTGGATTTCCTCTAACTTTACCTATTAATATATATATATGACTTATAAATTTGAATTGTTTTTAGTTATACAAAAAAAAAATGCTCATAAATATAAAATCATTTAGACTCTCTCTTCCTCTAATTTTATATATAGTGTTAGATATATGATTATGTTTTTTATGATTTATTTATATTAGAGGAATATATATATATATATATATATATATATATATAAAAGTTGAATTTTTATTTATTTAATGACCAACATTTATAGAAGAATAATGACCAATAGATGAATAACTTTGTCACATTAAATGGGTCAAATGTTACATCAATCAAATAAATGCACAACATTAGTAGATAGATAGCTAATAGCTGGAAGATACACCTACAGAAGGCAACCTGTCTCCACAAATAGTGGTACTCTTTCCATACGCTTTTGGAACTCTCAATATATGATATATATATATATATATATATATATACTCTAGAGTCTTGATTTAAGCATTGGGGACCTCTAGGCTGGTGCCACACTGGTATCCCCTCCGATTGTCCTTCTCTCTTTTGCAGGCTTGTTGGATCATCTAACGCCACCCCTTTGAAAACATCTTCCATCAACATCTCTAGACGAACTACCCAAACTGAAAGTGAATTTTCACTCTTAACAGTTTTCATGGTTCCAAAACATACTATTCGAAAATATTTATTGCTTTTTCGAAATTGATTTGAGTTGGGCATGTTTTATATTAGTGATGATTTCTCTCAAAAAGTTTTTGTACGCAGTTGGCCTCTGTTCCATCAATATTTTCTTCATTTGACTTCATTTTTGTTGGGAATTGGGTTTTGGCTAAGCGCCTGTCTTTTTTATGCCCTTCTCTTAACTGATTATGATTATTGCTCTCGATAAGTTTGCATAATGTTTCTGTGTTTGATTATTGGCCACAGTGTGATATGTTGGTTTGGGTTTGGTTTTTGTTTATAGCAAGAATGTTTTGCACTTTCATTCAAAAAAAAAAAAAATGTTATTGTTCTCTCTCTCTTTTTATTATTTATTTTTTATTATTTTATTTAATCACATGATATTTTGAATCTGTGATCATCAATAGCATGTATGTATACAATAGCATACATGCTTTTTGTTCTTATATCATTAGTTTTGATCTCTATATGTCGATGTTCAAACCTCACAGGCCGTATTGATAAATTTTGGGGACAATCCTTTTTTGTTTTTTTTTTTTTGAGAAGGGGAAGGGGGACAATCCATTTGAGCTCCTAAACAATTCTATGTATGTTTACTTAATTGCCTTTGTTATAATGTAATAAAGGCACTTGTAAGCTATAACACAAGAACATTTAATCATTTACTGATGCAAAATTAAACTTCCTGTTTTACAAAGCCTTTAGTATGATTATAATTATTATTATAGAACAGAGCCATATATTTAAGTTCGATATCGGTCTCATTTCTGTATCAGAATTTTCATGTAATCAACCAAAAAAAGAAAAAGAAAAAAGAAGCATAGGAGAGTCTTGTGAAATGCAAGGAAGATTTAAGTTGTGTAAAAGAGAATTAGCCAACAGACATGAAAATGTTTCTTTAAACCACGGATTGCTTGCTTGCTTGGTGGTTTGGTGCTTCCATTCAACCAAGCAACCCTTCAAAATTAGGCCCTAGTTCATATGACCACCAACTCTCTCCTCACTTGTATGGTTCTCAAAACATCACCACGTGAACCGTTAATTTTTCTTGCATGTTTGTGTTGCAATGAGCGTGTCATTGTCTAAATGCTATGAAATCCCTTAACAAGCATATAGTGTGGTGACAAATGGTTTGCTGAAATAACATATCTGAAATTTGATCCACATAGTTTCAAATGGGCCACAATTATTTGTGTTGTATTGATCGGTAGGACATGAGGAATTGCAAAAGAAAAAATAAACAGAACGATTCCTATCAAATCTAATAATTAGTTGGAAGCCAAAACCATGTGATTCCTCATGACATATGTCCTCAAACAAACCCAGTTGCCCTTTTCTCTTCACCAATATATCAATGAGTTTACTGCCTAACAGCGCTTGTTCTGTCTATACATAATGCCATTCCAAGGATAGCCACACACTACATTACTTCTTTCATTAAAAATTCATTTACTTTCATCCACTACCTACTAAAACTCCTTTCGACAGTGCATTCATTTGTCTCCAGAGACCATTAATGTGTCCTAAGGCCACTTTTCTGTATACATAGGAGATATTGAAAAGGAATACATCTGTGATTCTAATTTCAGACTTGAGGCAGCCTTCATGCCAAAACCTATTAGTTAGGCCGAAAGGAGTTTGGTATTCATTGTATGGGGGTGGTTTCACAATCCCATGTACAGAAGATTTTTTTGTTGATCTCACATGTAGTTTGAATTCCCATGAACTATGGTCAACAAAACATCATAATTCGTAGTTGAGAACACTAACCCTCTGACACAATATACCAAGATACAAATTTTGGATGGGAAAAAAAAATTATATGTAATAGTTCTTATATTTTAAGGCTCATGTAAACTGTGAAGTCAATTTAATTCAATAATGTTCATGAGTTAAGAGTCCTTTTTCATGGATTTTGTTCTACAAGGTAGCCATGTATAAGTAATTGTTGATGGGTTGCATCTTTATTTGCAAAGCAATTAAAGAAATGTCCTTAGAGCATTCGTTAACTTTCTCCATTAAAGAATAATCTTTGTAAAATTTGATGTATTAAATTATCCATTACAAACAATTATAGTTCACAGCACCCCATATTTCTGTATGGTAATTGAAATGTTAGTTTCTATGTCCATTCTAAGAAATAAGGTCCAGAAAACCATCCATATATGGTTCATTTAATCTCGTTACCTAATTGTTCTCATCACTTGATTGGTTTATGAAAATGTGCCTTGAAAATATAGGTCCATTTGGTTGACATGACTTGGTATTGTTCATCGTTTACACCATCTCTAGAATGTTGGAACATGGCCCCCCTGTATATATTGTTAAGGGCATTGTTTATAACAGTGTTACATGTGTTTTTATAAATTGAAAACGTGACTTCAACCGTTTTCAGTTTTAAAAACATGAGTGTGTAACACACTAGGTGCAACAACTATTACCCTATAGTTAAACTTCTATGATGTTGAAGACTACAAGTGATTGATTTCTTATTCTCCAAAAAAAAAAAAAAAAGTGATTGATTTCTTTGCTATAACCTCATGTAACCCAGCATTTTGGAATTTCAAATCTGGTTTGATAGAGATGGGAACAAGAAGTAGGGTATAGGTCAGGTGAACTGAGTTTGTCAATTAGAGTTTAAAGCTCAAATGCCTACCAACAGAGCTTTCATTCAACTTGAATAGTGGGGAGGGGGGAAGGAACCTTCTTGTTCATTGCATAGAGATTTGATATGCTCATGTTAGGTTTATATGCTTAATAAATTCTCACTCCAATGAGTGCAATCCCTTCAAATATTTGTTTTGAGCTTGGAAACCTACCAATTGAGATTTCATTGAAGTTACATCCACAACTGTTTATTTTACAAATTAAAAGAGGCATATATTTGAAACTTGGATGTATCTATCTAATGATCCTGTCCATATCATCATCCCAATAAGAAGGAAGGAATGTCTATAGCATGTCCCTTATCTAAATTTAAAGGCTTAATTTTAGAAGAGATTTCTTCTATCCAGATAATAACTTAAGACTTCCAGTGGGTTCTCTATTGGGTGCCATCTAAGAAGTGGTAGGGCATGATGTTTCTCTGAAATTAGAAAATTTTGCCGCATTCCTCATCATGAGATGGAAGACAAATCCGTGTGATTTCTAATGTTAATGTCTTTCATTGGTGCATGTATACGCCTCTTTAAGTTTTCACCACTCATATCCTGTGAAAGAGAAATTTCTGTGCCATTTCACCTAATATACACATATCATTGGGTTTACAAGCAACACAAGTCTTTGTATACACAAGCAAAACAAGTTCTACAAATCCTTTGAGATCTTTTTTTCTCTTCTTCCTCCTAAGGGATAGAATCATGGGTTTCCACTTGCCTGGCATTATTCATGCTATGCAAACTCTTAAACGGTCTTCAACTACTGCAAGCCAAGCAGCTTCAAAGGCTATAGATGTTCCAAAGGGCTATTTGGCAGTCTATGTTGGGGAGAGCCAAAAGAAGAGGTTTGTAAATCCAATATCATACTTGAGCAAGCCTTTATTCCAACACTTGCTAAGTCAAGCTGAAGAAGAATATGGATATAATCATCCCATGGGTGGTCTCACAATCCCCTGCAGGGAAGATATCTTCCTTGATCTCACTTCTCAACTAAATGAATGAGAGTGGAGGCTAACATTCAGCAAACACAGTTTTGACTACAATGCCTAAATATGTACATGAGGCTGCTTAGCTGCTTAGCTTCTTAGCAAGTGATTTTTGGTTTGAAGCTCATATGTAGCATCCTTCATTCTAGAGCCTCAGTAGTCATGGATTGATAATCTAATGAGGGTCTCAACTGCATTTGAGCTGGAGAAGTAAGTTGTGAAAATGCATTTTTGAATGACGGATCTTCTTAACACCATTGATCCAAAACAAGTCACTCAGTTTTGACTTTAGAATAGTGCAATAGAGTTTGTAGTGACTTATTGTGAACTTCCTCTTTGTTTTGTAGAGAAATACTGGTAATAAATATATCATTATATTAATCAAATTTCTTAATATCATTATATTAATCAAATTTCTTACTTTCCTGCTTTTCAATTTTCATTGATTTCTGAATGATGCCAATGTAATGTTAATGCCAAGCAAGCAAAACCAAGAAAAGGAAATCCATACTAGCATCAATAAGTTGACTCTACTACAAATACCTAGAAATCAGCAAATGCAGGGCAATCCAAAATAACATCAATGAGTTCACTCCACTACAAATTCTAGAAACTAACAATGCCAAATCAAGTTTACATGGTATCAACATTGAGAATATGCAACAAATTGATCATCTGACTTTAAAAATTTTTCTTCTTCCTCACGGATTTTGTTCTCTAAGATTGCCATATATTCTTGAGTAATCATTGACGGGTTCTACACTTATTTGCATTTAAACAATGATCTTTAGAAAAGTTGATGTAGTAGTATCCATTACAAACAATAACAGTATCCATAACAAACAATAATAGTACACAGCACTCATTTCTATAAGATAATTGAAACGTAAGTTGTTATGTCACCCCATTCTACAAAATAAGTTTCGAAAAACCATCCATATATGGTTCTAATAACCTCGTACCTAATTTATATATTCTCACTTGGTTTATAAAAATGTGCCATGAAACTAATAGAGTCCATTTGGTTAACATCACTTGACATTGTTTGCAGCATATTTACTATGTTGTAACGTGCCTTCCCGGGATATGGTTAAACTTACTGATATTAAAGACTACAAGTGGTTGATTTCTTTGCTATAACAACATCATGTAAACCAGCATTTTGGCATTTCAAAGTTAGTTTGGCAGTAGGGTATATGTCATTTGAACTGAGTTTATTAAAGGGTTTTTAAATCTCAAATGTCTACCAACAAAGCTTTCATTCACTTTGGAAAGGTGGGTGGGGGGAAGAATCTTTTTGTTCATTGCATAGAGTCTAGAGATATGATATGCTCATTTTAGGTTTATATGCTTAATAAATTCTAACTACAATGAGTACAAACCCTTCAAATATCTATTCTGAGCTTGGATACCTACCAAATGAGATTTTATTCAAGTCATCCACAACTTCTTATTTTACAAGTTAAAAGGGGTATATATTTGAAACTCAGATGTATCTTCTATTTAATGATTCTGTCCATATCATCATGCTGATCTAAATTTAAATTTAATGTCTCTAATCTAAATTTAAAGGCTTAATTTTAGAAGAGATTTCATCTATCCAAATAAATGAAGACTTCTAGTGGGTTTTCTGTTGGCAGCCAACTAAGAAGAGGTAGGACTTGATGTTTCTCTAAAAGTAAACAGCTTTGGCCAATCACACATGCTTTATCAAGATGAGTTGGAAGTCAAATCCATGTGATTGCTCATGTTAATGTCTTTCATTAGTGCATGTATTTGCCTCTCCAATTTTCACCACTCAATTCCTGTGAGAGGAATTTCTGCATACCATTTCATCTATATACACACACATATCTTTGGTTGACAAGAAACACAAGTCTCTGTAATCACGATCAAAACAAGTCTTGCAACTCCTTTGAGATATTGTTCCCTTCCTCTAGAAAGATAAAATCATGGGTTTCCGCTTGCCTGGCATAATTCATGCTATGCAAACTCTTCAACTGTTTTCAACTACTGCAAGCCAAGCAGCTTTGAAGGCTATAGATGTTCCAAAGGGCTATTTTGCAGTCTATATTGGGGAGACCCAAAAGAAGAGATTTGTGGTTCCAATATCATACTTGAGCCAGCCTTTATTCCAAGATTTGCTAAGTCTAGCTGAAGAAGAATATGGATATAATCATCCCATGGGTGGTCTCACAATCCCCTGCAGGGAAGATATCTTCATTGATCTCACTTCTCGACTAAGTAAATGAGAGTGGAGACTAACGTTCAGTAAACACAGTTTTCACTACAATGCCTAAATATGTACAAGAGCCTGCTTGGTTGTTTAGCAAGAAATTTTGGTTCCAATCTCATATGTGAAGCATCCTTCATTCCAGAGCCTCAATAGTCAGGCCCAATATGGAACTTGGAATGATCATCTAATGATGAATGGTCTCAGAACCTGAGTAGTTTCAATTGCACGTGAGCTGGAGGAGAAAGCTGTGAAAAGGACTTGGCTGGATGATAGAACTCCTTAACACCACTGACCCAGAAACAAATTACCCTGATTTTGAATTTAGAATAGAGAAAGGGTGTTCATTGTAACTTCTTGTGAACTTCCTCTTGTTTTGTAGAGAAATACTGGGAATTAATTTATCTTTACCTAACCAAATTGCTCCTGCTTTTTATCAATTTCTGACTAATCTATATTATTATTAAAAGCTGAAGCGTAGCGTTTGATGTTGTTACTCTCACGTTGCGCCACATCAATTGCCACGTCATTTTCTTTAAAAAAAAAAAAATTTCCTTCAATTTTTAAATGGTTTTTACAATTTTCAGCCTTATAAATCCCAGCCCCATAAATGCAGCCCACTACTTATTCAAGCAGGTTTGAAAAAAAAAGAAAAAAAAAAAAAAAAAAGGAAACGTTTAGGGTTTTGTGTGACCAGATAGAAACGTGAGCAGAGAGAGTTTGAAATATGTAACGTAGAGGGAAGCTTAAAGGGAGGGGGAAAAAAAAAAACGTTGAAGCCTTCACCAAATAGAAACGTGAGTAGAGAGAGAGAGAGGGAGTTTGAAATATGTAATGTAGAGGGAAGCTTAAAGGGAGGAAAAAAAAAAAAAAAAAAAACGTTGAAGCCCTTCAGGTATTGCGTGAGAAAACAGAGAGTTTGAAAGCTACCCACCTTCTTGCTCTACCATTTCTCAATAACGGTTGCCTATCTAATTTCCTTCCTCCCTTTATTCCTTTCCACACGGTATATAAATACTGACAGAACCTCCTTGCTTTGGTTGAGGTATCTCTACATCTCAATTCTTTTTTTTTTTAGTGCAAAACTTTTATGCTCTGTTTATATTACTATGAGACCCTTTTTTTTTTTTTTTTTTTTTTCGTTTGTTTGTGTTTGTGTTTATATTAGACGAGCATCCTTGGCATGCCATTGATGTATTTGTGAGATTGCCTGAATGTCGTTTCAATAGTGCTATAATTTTAATGCTAAAAAAACTATTTTATTTTACCTTGGTTTATTTGGAAATATCTTAGGTCTCATTGTCAATCTATAGCCAATCCAGTTAACTTGATGCTGGGTTGCTTCTGGTACTACACATGTCATATGGATCAACTGGGAAAAACAACTGATAAAGATGATTAAATTGATGCAGATTTCACTGATAGAACTTCTCCTTGAAAATTTGTGTTTTCTATGTTGGCTGTGATTTTGCAAAGTATGATGTGCATATTTTCAATGTGATTTAGAGAATGGGTTGTCTATGGGGCATCCTCTTGAAAGAGTTAATAACAAAATTGGAGATTGTACGTTTTTTTCAATGCTACATTTGGTCAAGTAGGTGGTTGATTTTTATAACTAGAGGCACCGAGGTTTATTTATCTTATTTTTCCGTGATGAATTTGCATCAACAGTGTATATGAAATAAGTTTAGCGTCTTGCTTTCAAGTATAAACTCACTTGATATTTATTCACTTCACTATATTTGATTTAACCCCCTTACAGAATTTCGCAACAACTAATCTAAAGAACAAACGACAAAGAAAAGAGGGATGCCATAGACACAAAGAACCAAGCTGACTCTGTTTGGTACCAAACTGAGAAGCAACTAATTAGAGCATTAATATTGGTATATTTTCTGACCATGCATGCATACTTAGATCTAAGCTTGCTCAGCTTTATAGGGAGTAGAGCACATGGCTATATGCTATCTAATAATTATTAATGCTCTCTACGAATTTGATTTGATAGCAAGATTGTGTTTCTCTTGAATATTCCTAAATTCATATGAAAAGTATGTTTCCTATCAAAGCTTTATGTAAAGCTGCTGGATTTTACAACTCGTGTCTTTATTCCCATTAAATTGTCTAGGCGTTTTTAATATGTTTGTTCAAGCTTTCAACAAGTTATTTGTTACAAGTTTTTTTTAAAAAAAATATTTTTTATATTATTATTTTTGTTTTTTTAATTGAGTCCCTTTAATTAGTAGTAGCAAGTCTTCTCAGAGTTTTTTACTCCAGATGAGTCTGTATTTGGATGTTTTGTCACAAAGTGGCCAAGGGGGAGTTTGTTAGATTTTTAGTGTTGAACAATTTCATAAGATTTGTTTGTAATGATGAATTTCAAGTTTATTGATGTTTTAACACAAAAATTTAGAAACTCACTAGATATGTGCTCAAGACTCGACTCACATTGTGCTTCAAGTACTCTTGAGATAAAGTAAGGGAATAGTAACAAATAGAAAAAAAAAGGAAGCCCTTAAGCTATAAAATTAAAATTAAAGATTAAGAAATAAAAGATTGTAAGGTTGAATTTAATCAACCATCTTATTGGCTTTATTCCGTGTCAAATTTGCTTGTATTTCAAAGATTTAGTAACCTGTATTTAGGTGGGTTTTGTTGTAAGGGTAGTGAGTGAGATAGAGTGTTGATTGCTCAAGAGTGTGCAAGAAAACAGAGACTCGCGGCTTGATCTCGCGGGTGACTCGCGGCCGCAAGCCGCCGGATGCAAAGACACGTGCCAAGCATGCTAGAAGGTGAACAGTCATGCTAGTTGGAGCACTACAGGACAAAACAGGACAACTGGCCATACTGTTATCTCGCGACTGAATCTCACAACTCGGTCAAGTCACGAGGCCAAGCCGCGAGCCGATCCTGTTTTGAAAAACCCGACGTTTCACATTCTCTTCTCACCCCAGTATAAATACCCCTTATACCCACATATGAATGAGAGCTTCCAAAGAGAATTTTGAGCATGGAAGCCCAATATAGTGAAGTGAATGAAAGTTAACACTTGTGGCTTTAATTTAAATCAAGTTTTGGACTTGATTTTTCAGAAAAAAAAAAAAATGAAATTTAGGCACCTAGGTTTGGTAGATCCAAATTTTGCTACTAAAGTTGAAATTCCTTTTTTTTTTTTTTTTTTTTTTTTTTTTTTTTTCATTTGGAAAGGTTGGGGAGGGGGCATTCATGTTGAGATGAATTTTCTTTGATATTTAGGTAGCTTGGATCTCGGTTGGATAATATTATTGTTTCAAGTATATTACAAAGTGCTGTATCATAGTGCTATAATAGTGTGACAATCATGTAGTGCAAAATCAGGCAATATTGTAGTAGCTGGAGAAAATTTCCCAATACAAGCATTTATACTGTAAACTTTCAATCGAGCCATTGTCTCTTGCCACAAATTGTGATACAAAAGCCACATCATCACCTTCCATAGTATCCCATATGCCTTTTGGGATATGATTTTGTAGATTCTCTTTTGTAACGCACAATAAATAACCAAAGTATATCAGCCATGTGCCCCTTTGGTCCACAAGTGTCATTGATAGATCCAGAGCTATTACCACTATGGAAGCAGATATAGCAATCTATTTGGATAAAAAACAAATATGCGAGTGGTCAGAGCTTGATACAGTTGCACATAGTTAGAACATATTACTTCTACTTTTCTACAATGTATTGTTTAATGAGTTGCTTTGTTGGGAAATTCCACTGTTGCCCAAATAGTTTGTGTAACCGAAGAAAATAACCCAAAAAAAATAGGACATTGTTGAATGAGTTGCTTTGCTGGGAAATTCCATTGTAAATAAAGTTGGAATGTTTTTTCAAGTATGTCTAACACTCAATTATAAATAAAATGAAAAGGCTATGCTAAAATATTTTTATATTATCTTTTGGTATGCTTGAATAATTTTATATTATCTTTTGGTTTGTGTAGGGTGTTTAGTTCAAAAATTGGATTGTTTCTTCAAGTATTTGTAATTTTTAATTATAAATAAAATGAAAAGGCTATGCTAAAATATTTTTTATATTTTCTTTTGGTCCTGTAGGTTGTTCATATTTTATACCAGTTGATTACGAATTATCTATTAAACTACAAGTTCAACAACTGGATTGTTTAAGACAAGATGTCCAAATCTCAATTAATGAAAAGGCTATTATAGAATTGAGATTGTATTATCTTTTGGTGTGCTAAACTAATTTTTATATTATCTTTTGGTTTGTACCAAATTATAATGGATTATGTTGGGGAATTTTATAAATAACAAATTTTCCAAATACTTTAGAACCGCATGATATTCAAATTTTGAGATAACCGTCGGATGAGATTGTAAAATAATTCAGTAAAAATTCCAAATTCTTTAGAATCATATGATGTTCAGATTTTGAAATAACCGTCAAATGAGATTGTAATATGTTTAGAGATTAGATATTTTCTATTGAAAAACATGAATGGTGCAAAAATATCACATAAAAGGTCTTGGTGTTGAATGATGTGGACACCTGTCATCGTTCTTATTACTATTTTAATCACCAATTGCTCACAAGTTACCTGTTAATTTACACATTTTTAAGCTGGATTGTTTATTCAAGTATTTGTAACTTTTAATTATAAATAAAATGAAAAGGCTATGCTAAAATATTTTTTAACTTTTTATTTGGTTGTGTAAGTTGTACATTTTTCCTAGCAGTTGATTCTGAGAATATCTATTAAGTTGCAAGTTGAACAGTTATAAAATGAAAAGGCTATGCTAATTTTTTTTTTTTTTTTTTTTTTCAGTTGTGTAGGTGGTTCATATTTTGTACCAGTTGATTATGGATTATCTATTAAATCGCAAGTTCAACAGCTGGAATGTTTCGTAAAGTATGTCCAACTCTCAATTAATGAAAAGGCTATTATAAAATTGAAATTATATTATCTTTTCGTGTGCTAAAATAATTTTTATATTATCTTTTAGTTTCTACCAAATCATAATGGATTACCTATTAAATTACAAGTTCACACAAGCTGGAATATTTCTTGAGGTTTCTCTAAAATGAAATGCTTAGCTAAAATAGTCCTCATATTATTGGTAAGGTGTTCATGTTATCCACCAGATTATTTCAAATGATCTTTTACTATAATGATGGTTAGTAAATGATGGTTGGTAGGTACTATGGAGTCAGGTCAGCGTGACTATGGTGTCTATCTTTCAATATGAAATTTTACTTGAATTACATTCCCATAATACAAAAGAATATAAAACCCAGAAAATTTGGGAAAATGGGGAAATTTTATAAATAAAATATATTCCAAATACTTTAGAACCACATGATATTCAAATTTTGAGATAACTGTCAAATGAGATTGTAAAATAATTCAGTAAAAATTCCTAATTTTTTAGAACTATGGAGTCAGTCAGTGACTATGGTGTCTATCTTTCAATATGAAATTTTACTGAATTACATTCCCATAATACAAAAGAATATAAAACCCAGAAAATTTAGGAAAATGGGGAAATTTTATAAATAAAATATGTTCCAAATACTTTAGAACCACATGATATTCAAATTTTGAGATAACTGTCGGATGAGATTGTAAAATAATTCAGTAAAAATTCCTAATTTTTTAGAACTATATGATGTTCAGATTTTGAGATAACCGTCGGATGAGATTGTAATATGTTCAGAGATTAGATATTTTCTATTGAAAAACATGACTGGTGCAAAAATATCTCATAATTTTTTTAATGTTTTGCAGCCACAATGCTTAATGTTTTATTTATATTTACATTTTGAATGCAATTGCATAAAGGCAAGAATCTCCAAATAGTCTTAGAAAAATGTCCTTCATGTTACATGTGTGAACTTACTTACCAACCAGGAAGACACTATAAATAGATGATAGCAAAATGAATGCACCCCAAAAAAGAAGGCTAAAATATTTTTATATTATCTTTTTTGGTTGTGTAGGTTGTTCATATTTTGTAGCTTGATTGATTATGGATTTTCTATTAAATGTTCAAAAGCTGGATTGTTTCGTCAAGTATGTCCAATTCTCAATTATAAATAAAATGAAAAGGCTATGGTAAAATATTTTTATATTCTGTTTTGGTATGCTTAAATCATTTTTATATTATTTTTTGATTGTGTAGGCTGTTCATATTGTCTACCAAATTATTGTGGATTATCTATCAAATTGCAAGTTCAAAAGCTAGAAGTTTTTTTTTTCAGGTATGTCCAAATGTCAATTGTAACTAAAATGAGTTTTTCTAAAATTGTCATCATATTATTTTTGGTAGTGTAGGTTGTTCATATTATCCACCATTTATTTGAAATTATTTTTTACTATATTGATAGTTAGTAACTGATGGTTTGTAGGTACTATGGAGTCTTCTTATTATGCACGATTGAGAAGAAGGATGATTACATGTAAAATGCAAAATGTGCTTAATTGACTTGGAAATGTACAAATTAGCCAACCGAGTTTGGTAGAAATTATGTTTCCAAAAAGCATAATACAATAAAATTTCCTCATCCTATTTATAATACTAATCTCTATCTTTAAAGGAATAGATCTTTTTTTATTATTAACATTTATTTAAAAACACTTGAAACAACTTAATTACAGTCCTCTAAAGTTTTCACCTAACATGACACTAACTTCAAATTTATAAAATTCTTTCTATCTAATTTTAAATTAATTAAATTTTACTAACTTGAAAAGATGGATGGTCAGCTCTTCACCGACTACAAGGCCAACTATAGTTGTATCCTTTCCACATCTAATTCCAAGACAATACCTTCTATCATCATGAATCCTACAATATATTGTTTATACATATATAATACAACTTAAGTAGTAATACATTCAAAAATATTTCAAATAATAACACAATCATAAAAAAGTCCGCGACTAGTGCTAATGTAATTTTAATGCCAAGCAACGAAAACCAAAAACGGCAATCCATACTAGCATCAATAAGTTGACTACTAAAAATACCTAGAAATCAGCACATGCAAGGCAATCCATAGCATAAATTAGATGACTCTACTACAAATTCTAGAAACCAACAATGCCAAACCAAGTTTACATGGTCTCAAGAATGAGAATATGTTGTGTCATTTCAATCAACAAAAAGCCAAATCTTGATCATGCTTTGCTTTGTCATTATATATATATATATATATATATATATATATATATATATAAGTCATCCATATATAAAAGTCATTATCATACAGAAGTTTTACTCCAACATGCACGGATTCAATACTTGAGTACCTCATTTTGTCACTCACGTTCGAGGTACGTGCATTGTAGTTACTCCGGATCTTATATCCGAGGTAGTATATGTTCCTAGGGTAGCGCATCCCGACTACCTTGGCTGTGATCGTCTGAGGACTGTGTCTAAAGACAAACTCTCGTCTCTATTTTGTGAGACACCTTCATCTTGGGGTGACCGTCAAAACATCCCTTGCTCGGGTTTTGCAAAAGGTCCGAGATTCCTTAACATGGTAATAACATTCATTCTTCATCCATTGTCTCACTATAACTCTATCACAAAGCCTCGTGCTCTATTTTTGTTATCCCTCTTAGAGGACATTTTTATTGACTTCCCTTCTCACTTCATTTTATCCCTTATAGATGTCTATAGAGATACGGCGACCCGTGATAAGCTCATTTTTCCTTTGGCTATCAAGTGGATCCTTCACCATTTTTCTGTCTCTTTTCCCGCGTCTCCTCATTTCTTGGTCATGTGTGTTATAGATGCGGCGATCGTCAGACGAAGTGAGGCCCGACTTTGGTAAGCGGCCCACAGATAGAGACAACAACTCCTCCGCCTTCTTCCGCTCCTTCGTCTTCTGCGGGTGGAGTGACTCTTGAGGCCATCATGGCACAACTTGTGCACATGGATGCTTGCCTTGACACACACAATGATGAGTTGTGTCAGGTGAACACTCGTGTTGATCGTATTGCACAACGATAGGTTGCCATAGGTGGTTTCACTGCTTATACTTCTCCATCTCCACCAGCTTCAAAGGATGAAAGTGATGATCTTTGATGAGGACGATAGTGCTAGCTCGCCTAGTGATGATGAGATATCTACTTGATTTATTTACCCTTTGTCACTCGTGACAAAAAGGGGGAGTAGTTTTGATATGAGAGTAGTCATATACATAGGGGAAGAGTTAGCACAGGAAATTTTTGTTAGGGGGAGTGTCTGTATTTTTTTTTAGGGATGTAGTAAGGACTTATGTTTTTTTTTTTTTTCTTTTCTTCTTTTAGAGATACATTGTTTTTACTTTGTGATAGTAAGCCTTGTACTTATGATGTTATATATATGATAAGGTTGTTATTACAGTTCTTTCACCTATCTTTACATATGTTGTTTCTTTTCTCTCTTTATGCACATGCTTCTTATATATTGTATGCAATCTTTTATTTCCGTTTCACACTAAGATGCCTTGATGAGTTTTGTTTAAAGTATTTGAAATACAGCTGTCAAAGTCTTCTTGCCATAAACTCTCTTCTTGCAAAGTTTTTCAAGAGTTTGTGTTAGGATAGATTTTATTGTATTCAACAAGTAAGTATGAGTTGAGTGATTTATGACTTCTCTCATATGTTCATTTGTTTGTTGTGGTTTTGTCACGGATTGCCAAAGGGGAGATTGTTAGGACATATGTGAATCATGTTAGGAACATATGTCAATATAGAATTGGTTAATCCTTTGACAAAACACACTTTACTTGTAATTGGGTAGATCTAGGATGTGTTTAATGCTTCAAGGGACAAGGTTTCAAGTTCAAGTGTTAAAGCCATGCAAGTCTGTTCAAGAATCAAGTGAATAAGTGCTTTGGATTTTAAATCTCGACTGCTAGTATCTATTGAGGTTTAAAAAGTTGTTTTAGCCCGATGCTCAACAAATAGAGTATCTATCGAGGTTTATAAAAATCAGTTTTTCAGATCTAATTGCACTTCAATCCGTGAATAGATGTTTGAGCTTTCTTTTCTCACAACCCTAAACATATATAAGGATTGTTTTAAGGGCTGTCACAGCTGATGCAACTCAATGCAAAAGTTTTTCACAAGCACATTGTGAACCGGAGACATATGCCCTAGTTCATCTTTCTATTCAAGAAGCTGCTCTATTTGTAGACCGTAAGGTTTTTTAACCAAGGAGCTTCGTGATCTTCATCGTGTGATGAACTCAAGAACTTTGCAGCCAACATCTTTCTCAAGTTGGTGAGTAAGCGGTGTACTGGATCCGTGCATCGAATTGGTTAGTCACGACGGGAGCCGTGCATTGAAAATGAGAGATTGTCACTACAGAACAAGTCTAATTGGGTATTGGAGTAAGGGTTCAACTGTAGGTTGGTATAAGATCTTGGGATTTCTTTACTTGTAACCGCTTGTTGTGATAATAGTAAATTCCCGGGAGTGGTGACCTTAAAATCACCCAGTGGGGTTTTTGCCGTGTAGGTTTTCCTCATTCGTAAGCAAATCAGTGTGTCAATTTATTTTCCGCTGCATTTTAACTTAGTTGGTGATTTGTTTGTGCTACCACGCTTATTACATGCTAATTGAATTAATTAATTAACTTGGCTAATTAATTGGTTAATTCATCACAAGGGGTTAATACTTTCTTGGCCTATCACTTAAGTTTCAAAGATGCAAAATTTCAGAGATGGAACTGGAAGCAAATTGAGTAAAAATGGCTTGGTGCAAAATTTCAGAGATCATGGCATTTCGATTTTCGACACGACAATGTGGCATGCCTACTTACATGGTACACACAGGCATCCTTGCCTCACTAATGGGTAGATTATCAATTGTGCTAAAATTTTTAATTTGTTTTTCGATTGGTAGATTATTGTTGTTTTGGGTAATCTTTATTGTTATTATTTAGACTATTTTTGGTTTAAGTTAAGGGGTCCCAAGATTATGTTAGGGTGACTATGTTTAATTTTCTTGAGTCTAGATTCTAAATCAGCCTTACATATGATTTTAAGACTATCACTTTTCCAATGTAATGACTAACACACTTTGTAATGATATTACAAGTTACAACATTGTTTCCAAAAACAACATTTGCAAAAGCTCTAATGCTGACTTCAAAACAACATTTACAAGTTCTTATGGCAAAGCTTCTAGTATTATGTAAGCGCTAAACAATCACAATATATTAATAACAAGTTTGTTAGGGCATATGTAAATTATGTTAGGAACATATGTCAAATATAGAATTGGCTAATCCTTTGACAAAACACACTTTACTTGTAATTACGTAGATCTAAGATGTGTTTAATACTTCAAAGAACAAGTGTTCAAGTCTAGTATTGAAGCCATACAAATCTGTCCAAGAAACAAATGAAGAAGGGTTGTTCATTAAAGCTGGACAAATTCTTGACAGATAGCTATCTATCGAGGTCTCAACAACTACTCGACAGATACTATCTATCGAGGTCTTGACAGCTGCTTGATAGATACTATATCGAGAATTACAAAATCAGAATCTTTAGATCTGATTTTCGGCCCATGCTAACATGTATGTGTAGGGTTTCTTTTCTCACAACCCTAGACATATATAAGGCTTATTTTAAAGGCCGTCACATATGAGAATATAAGGAGAACACATGCAAAAAATGACCAATATCTTATTCTTTCAAAAAGGAAGCTACTGCGTCTTTGCGCCTTAGAGTTTTGTAACCAAGTGCTTCTTGATCTTCACTATTGATGAAGTGAAGAACTTTGCAGCCAACATCTTCTTCAAGTTGGTGAGTTAGTCACGTCTTGGGAGCTGTGCATCATTTGTTAGTCACGTACTAGGATCCGTGCAAAAGGGTGGCATTCATATATTGAAGAGTTCAGAGGTTTTGAAGCTGTAGAAGGTTTCTACTGTAAGTTCATCTATGAGAATTGTAGAGTCTAGGGACAAAGGTTTTGTACTAGATTTGAAACTTTCTTTACTATAGTGAATTACTTTTTCGGGAAAGTTTCCCCTCGGGTTTTTTTCTTTGTGAAATTAGTTTGTTTCATTGGTTTTCCAAAGTCATCATATCTTGTCTTATTTAATTTTCCACTGTGCATGATATTGATGTTGTTTGTTTAACAAGGTTTATTCATAAAAAATCTAATTAACAACTTGGGTTTAAAACTTGTTAATTCTATCAACCAAGGTCTAAATTTCCCAACAAAGTCGTTAATCAATGTGATGCATTGTAAACATAAAGTTCAAGAAAAAATATTTATATGTGATACATATTTCAATTGACAAATAAAATTAAATTAGAGAATTTATGGGATAAATCCTATTTAATTTAATTAGATCAAACATAATTTTATATAGTGATATAAAAAAAGACGGTGAGTTCTAGTTTAAACTAACTTAGTTCCCCCCCCACACACACACGAGAGAGATATATATATATATATATATTAGATTAACGATGATGAGTAAATGGTATGATTTCAGAACCATGTGAGACAATATCAAGAGAAATCAACAAATGCATGAGAAATTCCGACAAAAAATATCTATCTTTGAATTTTATTAGAAATTTCTTCTTTCTGAAGTTGCATTTAGAATCAAATAGTTGTTGATTCTCTTGTATGTTCTTACCATATGCATGGAGTACCCTAAAAAAATGAATCTAAATATTCCAAGCAAAACCATATCATTTCAAAGGTTGCATAAAACAAATGCAGCACAAAAAAGTAATCAATGGCAGAGTAATGTACCTGTAATCAACGGCAAAGTGGGTACGGTGAGGGTTCGACTGAAGCACTAGGGTTCCAGACAAAGCGGCTGATTGAAGAGGGTGAGGGAGACTAGATAGGGAGAATGAGACTGATGGAAAGTGGGGGAGAGTGAGGAAGAGTGATCACAGAGAGCGAGGGAAAGTATAAAGGGAAAGTGATGGCAGAGAGTGAGGGAGAGTGTACAAGGAGAGAGTGAATAGGCACTGTGAGACATTAGGTATTCAAATTGTTAAGGCAAACTCGATTTTCTAGTTACCAAGTTATGCATGTATACATGAGCATTTTTTTATTGGAAAAAGCCATATGTCTGCTTTGCCAGCGTGGCACAACGCTCATACTAACTCGACTATAGGATAATCGAGTTTTAAATGAAAAATCGACCCTCACATTATCTAGTTTCAAAACAGAGGCATATCCCTAAATAGTTTAAGAAAGAGGGCAAAATGCTAGAAAGTTTGGTTGAAAGGGGTTGTGGGGGCTAGGGCCCAAAATAATGTATTGGGCCTTGGGCCTTGTCCGAGGACACTAACAAGTCCGAGGAGAGAAACACGACTTAGATGATCTACGTTACAAGCCTCATCGGTGGGAGACAAAAGGAAGAAGGTCCGAGGAAGAACTCCTTCTCGGACACGGCAAACCAGGACCAAGTGTATACTCAAGTAGTTGAAGTACGCCCCCTGAACACATGAGAGGGAAGAAAACTCAAAATATCTAAGAAAACTTAAATGCACTCGCAGCTACTTTTCTGGCCACATTAATGTGGAGAAAACCCTGAACAAAGGTCTTTGCCTTAGTCGCCGCAACTCACAGAGGACTGAAAGGGATGTCCGATGGGATGGGTACTCAAGTAGGGATCCAGGTGATCAACAAATGTAAGGTCCAGATAATCAAGAAGAGCTTATATAATGTGGAAAAGCCCCCATGAAGAGGGGGCAGAAAAAAGAAGGATAGAATAATGTAGTATGTCAAAGAACCCTAATGTGATGATCTGTACTTGCAAGTTAAATTCTAGTCTTCTCGGACAAAAGGTCCTTTGATCATAATAGCTTCTATTCGTGTTTGATTGCTTCTTAACCCCATGCAAGCCGTTGTTCAACTCATCTAAACCTAGTTCTTTGACTCATACTCTACAAAATTCATTGTATTGGGCTTTTGGACCAAGATTCCATACTGATTCGGGCTTGAGCTCCAAACTTTGTCCCCACAGGGGTAAAACCCCATATTGGCCCAATAGTTTAGAAAATATTTTTAGAAAATTTTTAAGGGAACCAAAAAAAAAAAAAAAAAAAAACAATTAAATTTTTTATGGCTTTTTCTATTGGGTCCATCCAATTAATATTTTTCTTTTATATTTTTCATGAAATTGGTATCAATACTTTCCTAAAATTGTTTATTAACAATATCCTTAAAAACACTCGTTAACATGACTCTTGGTGTATGAGAAAATAATGCACTTAATGATCAATGAGACTAATTCAAAGCTTTAAATGTTTGAGATGGTTGTTGAGTTATATTTTTCCCAAATGTTTTACAAAAAAATTGAATGTGTGGGAGTAAAACACAAAATGAGATGAAAAATAGATTAAAAAATGGAAAAATAAATTTAAAATAAAAGAAGATATTGAATATTTTATTTTTCGACGTGTAACAATGTTTTAAGCATGAAATGTCATTTAACAAATATTAAATTAACGAATTTAAATGGGAGAGCTTTTTACCAAACACTATCTAATGTTATAAGAGTAGATCAAAATTTTAAAACTTTAAGGGAAAAAATTAAAATCACCCCAAACTTTAAGCGTGTAATTTGCAATTTAGGCAAACAAAAACAAATGTGAAAAAACAGTTCAAACAAGTTGTAAAAAAAAAAAAAAAAAAAGTAAAAATTATATAATTCTATCACATTTTTTTTTTCTTCTCTTTTTTGGAATAGAGAAAATTACTAGGGACTATTTTCCCTCAAAAATTATATACACACACACATGCTAGCCTCATCACACGGGTTTCACGCGTGCAATGAGCCTCACTTTTTTTTTTTCTTTCTTTTTCTTTTTTAATTTGGATTTAGTGTCATAATTCTTCATTAAAGAAAAAAGGAATTTAATGAATAAAAAAATACAATTTATAAACATACATATTCTTAACACACTTGTGGGAGAATAGATTGATATGAAAAGCCATGAACGGATAAGTTTTAGGCCCCTCCACCAACAACAAAATGGTATTCACCAACTATAAAAATATCGATGTTCTTCTAGTGGAATTTGGGCATGAAATGATTTTTTTTTTTTTTTTTTTTTTGGTTCAATGATGTGGAAAAAGTGAGAAAAAAAACTGAAGTATGGCAACTGGTAATTGATTATGGATTCATGAATTTTTTTTTTTTTTTTTTTTTTGAATGTTTGAACAAATGCTACTAATTCGAATAGTCATCTCTTAGAAGTTGTGATTGGGATACTTGGGAACTGACTTGCCGTTTAGAGATAAAAAAAATAATGTAGCAATGCATAAATTTAAGGAATATAAATGAGAAGTTGTAGTAATTGTTTTATAGAAGGGTATTTTTTTTTTTTCAAATTCAAAATAATGAAAGGAGATTTAAGAAGGGGAAAAAACAAGACAAAAACATGAGAGTAGGGATTAGGGGGAAAAAAACACTTGAGATTAGGGATTAAGGAAACTAAAAATTCAAAACAAAAAATAAATAAATAAAAGGAACCGGTAAGTCTTATTGATAAAGTGGTCATATTTTGTAGGTGAAGTTTTAGATGGAGTTAAAGATTTATTTTTACTATGTTGTCCTCAAGTTTTGTCATGTTTAAACTTAGAGTGTAGAGGTATTTTCAAAACACATAAAAATCTAGTTCCGGATAGAGAATTTTTGGGGAATTTTTGACGCTATTGACCATATTCCTAAAATATTTGTAGGAGAAGCTCTTGGTTACTAGAAAAGGTATTTTTGACCTTCAAAAAAGCCCAAATCAAAGAGAGGAATTCTGTTATAGATAGTATAGATAGATATTATATTTTTGGATAGGGAAAATAGATATCATATCAAAGAGGGGAATCCTAGAATTTTATAGGACTATGGATGTTACTTCAAACTTTGCAAGACTTTACACTCGTTGTATGAATTCACTCAACCCTATGCTTTAGGTACTTCTGTTTCCATTGGATCAGTGACAACAATTACATAACATGATTATGGCAGAGCCAGAAAAATATCTTGTGGGGGGCGGTGAGTAATTAAGATCAAATAAAAATGCGTGACTTGTTTATGTGACATTTAATGGAAAATATGCAGAAAGAGGCTATTGATGCAAATAAAATATAACTTTAAGGAGTAAAATCTAACATTTGAAATTTTGAGGTATAAAATCCAAAGGCTTCCAAACTTTAAGGGCTTAGTTTGCATTTTAGTAATATATATATATATATATATATATATATATTGATCTCCACCCTTGAACTTGTTCAAGGTAATTGCATGGAACTTCAATGTGGTGCAATTGGTTTGATAATCTCAAAAATGACAACTTTGATACCACTTGTTAGGAACTTGATGTATCCTAAACAGGGATGGAGCCAAGACTTGGAGTTAAGGGAGCGGTTTTATTGTTAGCTGCGTGCGATGGCTTTGGTTTTGGCTCCATTGCTTAACCGACAAAGGTTTTCTTTTATTATTACTTTTTTATGTATGTGTAGAGCATGTCTTTTGTTGGTAAGGACAAAATTATTTTGCCTAAAGTTTTTTAAAGGGCTAAGTTGTTTGTTTTTGGTAAAATTAGTTGATTAGTCTCAAAAAAAATTTTAGCTTTGCGATCGCCTATCAGTAATTTTTGTTGTTGGGCTAATATTTTGGGCTTGTTTATTTATTTATTTTTTTAAGATTTTAGATCTATAAATTTTATTATGGAATTTAAAAAGAAGAAAATACAAGATCTACAATTTTTTTTACAAATTGTTGTTGTGATTAGTGGTTATTAGTAAGTGAAAAAGTGATGTAAATGGTGGACCTAGATGCAAACTAGTAAGAATTTGCTACCTCAATAATTTGTAAAAATGTTGTAAAAAAGTTAGTAGCTACAACATTTCTTTTATAATGATCATTAAGGGGGGACAAAATGTAATTTTATTAAACAAAATTGCTAAAATTGATACCTAAATACATAGTTATATAATTATATTTTTTATAAAAAATAAATAAATAAAAATTTAGGGGGGACCATTGCGTCCCCTAGTCCATGAATGGCTCCGTCCATGATCCTAAAGCGGATGGGTCGGAAGTATATGGAAATTGATGAGAATTGAATTCATTTGAGCCAATCACCTTTCATAGAGAAATATTAAGGGAAAGAGAGAAAATGCACTACGCAAGGAATTTGTTTATTATTCAAGGTATATCAAATGATGGTTACAAACATTATTTATACAACTCAATCTCTCTTCCTATTGGCCATATATAGCTCAATCTTGTTGGCTTAGTAATTAATTTACCACGTGCTCTCACTAATTAATCTATGTGATTAATGTGCCACATGTGGCGATAGTGCTAACTAACTTCCTAAATGGGAGGTCGCTGCTCAACTTGGATACTCACCCCGAACAAGAATTTTGCTCCTTGTACAAGCAAGTCACCAATCCTTTCCACCACACCAGATACAACAACCTCGATCATTTCTATTCACTGAAAAGAAGATGAATGGAATGGGAGCTTTGAATGTTAATTTTCTCACATTCTGAAAGAATTTGCACTCTCTTAAATTCATTTTTTTTTTATTCATCATCCGTTCAGTGTCCCATTTTTCCACACTAACACTGATTGTAATAAGTCTACGAGAATAAAAGTTGGGTCTGTTTAGACATGGCAAAATAGGTCAGAATTTTTTGACCCGATCCGAAAAATACTTGACCCAAACCCGATTTTTTTACCCGAAACAAAACGGGTTGACTCGTGACATGACCGTGTTTTTTCCGAGTCAACCCGACCCGAACCATTTTTGAAAACTTTTTTTTTTTAAAAAAAAAAAAGAGTAAAATTAAGACAATATTGGTTTAATTGTTTGTTGTGACCTTTAAGGAAACAATTGAGACATTTACATAACTACATGCAAATTAATTGAAAGATGAATGGTTGAGTATTCTGTAATGAGTAAAGATTTTTAGATATCAAATAGTAAAGTACATTCCAAGATACTTTGGTTACAAGTAGAATTAAAAACATAGATTTCAAATTGTAGACATGTGTGAGAAACATTCACTAGTGTGAAAATAGTGAAGACAAAGTATCAAATTAACATAAATTATGAATGCTTAGACTTATTTTTTAACAATTTATGTCCAAAATAAACGGTTTTTCAAAATAAATTATAATATTTCCTAGAGTGTGTGTTGCTTAACAATGATATGTTATTTATAAAAGAGACCATGTATAAATAAGTAAACAATCAAACTTTAATGTATATCTCAAATTGAAATAGAGTGTCAACCATAATTGACAATAGATTATATACTTAATTTTCAAGATTGTAAATTTCTTATATGTTTTTTATTCTTTGTCAATTGAATTATCTAATAAGTCATTTGTAATTTTGTTTTATATTTTAGGATGTTGATATTGTGTAGAAATAAAACTTGTGTATTTGTTTTACTTATCTTTGTGTTATTTTGTTTTAAATAGCAATGTTAGGATTTGTATAATTTTAAAATTATTAAATAAGTATTAATAAGTTTAACTGAGCTCATTCTTGATATAAGTGGTGAATTCAAAGTATTGCATTTTATATCGAGTAATCTATTGCATGACTTTCCAAATGACAGATACATGTTGTTTTCTTTATAAAATTTTTTTAAAAAAATCATGTGAAAAATATGGGTCTACCTAACTCGATCCGACCTACAACCCGATTAACTCGAACTTGTTTTTAACCCCGCTTAAAATAACCCATTTTTGACCGTAACCCATTTATCCCATAACTCAATTGACCCGACCCAACTCATGCCATATCAAGCCTGTCCCTTCAAGTCTCTCCTTTTCTTTACCTTAATGAAAATTTTTCCCCTTTACCTAACCAAAAAAAAAAAAGTATTGTTTTCTTCATCTTATAATCTGACAATTTTGTGTCAAATCAATTCGAGTGCCAAAGAAAAATTGCTTTGGATTTTTGTGACGTGTTAGCAAAAACTTCCAAAAAAAAGTGGAAAAGGTAAATGATGATTGATGCTAGCCTCAATTATTCATCTTTTAAGCCTTTCATAGTGAGATACAGCTAATTCATTATTGTGTCGAAAGACAAAGTATCCATCTAATCAAATCAAGTATTGGGTAAACCAATCAATTATTACATTTTATTTAGTTAGTGAGAGATATGATAATTTTTTATTGATTATGCACAAAAATTGTCGGTGAGTTGATCGTTCACACACATGCCAATAGACACACTTAAAGAACAAAAGAGAAGAACCAATCAAAGGGCATTGATGGAGTATCGACCAAAGACCCTCCGATGGTTAAGTCAGTAATAGAAGACTCTCTAAGAATTCAAGAGTGCAAAAACTAGGGAGGATTCACGTACCTCAAGAAGGATAAGGTTTATGATTTATATAATGGTATAGATTTTTTTTAATAATTTTATTTGGTAACAATAAAATATTTGTATGATTTTAATGGTAAGAATATTAGAATATTGTGGAGAAGAGATGATAGGAATCATTATATTTTTAAAAATGGGAAATTGTCATAAAAAATTGAAGTATTTGGTTGTAAGAGGAAAATGATTTGAAAGCTTCATGTTTGATTCGGATTTGGGATGGTGTAAGTTTTGAAATAAATGGAAAGGTAATATACTTTCATGAACTGATTTATTAGATAATCGAAAACGAGAGGATGTTGAAGAGTCTTTGCAATAAAAATTTGTAAATTATGTTTAAAGGTAAAATAAAATATTGTTTTGGCTGTTAAGTTACAGCACTATTGAGCAACATAAAGAGGTTCTTTTATTTTTCTAACGACATTCAATTATAAAATTTGATATTAAATATTACCATGAATCAATTATTGAAAGCAGTATATGTGTGGTAATGGGTAAGATTTTGGCACGGTAGTTGGTGGTAGTATATTTAGGTTCCTCAATCAAATGAAATCCACCTAAATGAATTAGATTTAATTTTTTTTTTCAAAAATACAACATTGTTTGTATTTTAACACGTTTTTTATAAATAAATAAAAAATTAAAAGATGAGAGAAAAAAAGATATATATATATATATATATATATATATTAATAGATTTGGAGGATGTGGTTTAATTTAGATGTTAAATTAAAAAATGATGTTTTGATTGTCAAATAATGAAGTTTGTAATTAAACTTAAATGAGTATATTTCGTGAAATAGAAGTAGCTATAGTTGCTGGCTGGTATTGATTTTATTAGTGCTAATGCTTAATTGGATAACAATTTGATTTTCAAAAAAAGCTTTTATTATTAACGAAGGAAAGTATTTGATTTGATTTTTTTTTTTTACACAATATGAAGAAATAATACAACTCTGAAATAAGGTCATTGATGGGATGGCATCATCATTGTCTTCTTGTTTTGATCCACTTGCATCATTATTTGCGTTTGTTAATTGCAACACCCCATAATTTTGATACCAATTTAATTATCATACGTAAATTATAAAAGAGACCTACAATTAAATGGATTAAATTGATTTGGGCCTAAGATATTAAAAATAATATAAATATTATGAAATATGAAGCCCAAGTGAAGCGGTATAAATAAATATATGGGCCTTGAAAACCCTAGCCTTCTACCTCTTTAGTCACACGTGTATTTTACTGTGGAGGCTTCCTTTTTACATCAGCCGACTACTGAACTTTGCCTTCCGTCATTGTAGCTGTGACAAGAAACTGCAAGTATGGTTTCTATGACTATATTCATGGAAATAGGACTCCTATGATTGTTATCATACTTAGACTAGGCAAGTACATATAGGCATGTGTCATGGAAAGGAAATAAGAGACGTTGGTCTCATGAATCTCCACCTATCCCTACATTAAAGGAAAAGATGTCCTATATTGTTATTATATTAGATTGGGATTGATGTAAATAGCTATATGTCAGGAAGGGTACTTTGTAGCTTTTAATTTAGATGGATAAAATATAGTACCTATAGAAATATGATTACTCTGCCAACATAAAGATATAGTGACAAGCTTGTAATTCTAATTCAGCATATGACCATGCTGGTTTTGTCTCTTTCGGATTGGCTGACCATGCTCAAGCCAATTCCATCTCATGTATTGTCGTGGGTCTGCCAATGTTTAAAACTTGTCCAGCTCTATCATTAAGTTTGGCGGTATTAAGGGAATAATGGGCTGGCCATGGGATTAATATATTGAGAATAATATTGGCTTCAACTATATATGCATATATATATATATATATATATATATATATATATATATATATATTTATATTAGATTAATCAAATATCTATCATTCAGCCATACTGAAGTTTCATGAATACCTATAATTACGTTAATGGAAAAAGCTGATTAGGCAGCAATATTTTTAAGTCCAAAAATCTTATCAAAGCTGAAAGTGAATTGGATAGTTAAGTGAATAAATGAAGAATTTCGGATATATTAGTATTGTTTAGGATGAAACCGTTTAAGTGTGAAAATAGATTTTTAAGTGGGAAATTGTGTATTGATGAACCTATTTTTGGGTGTTGTTAGGTTCTAATTCTACTGAATTGTTGTGATTCAAGGGAGGTTGATTTCCTTTATTTGTGCAACTAAGAGGTAAGTGGTGTTTACTAATTTTTGGGGTTTTCCCAAAACAATGTTGATTATTAAACTATTTTATATCAAAGAAATATGTTGATATTCTATATATAAGTTGATATTTTATAAATGTTTGATGTGCACATTGACTATTAGTTCTATGAAAAACTTGTGGGACAACCTAAATTTACTTAAACTTATATGTGCGAATATATCCTTATATTTTTTAGAATTATGAATGGATTATTTTAGTGAGCATCTTGAATATGTTTTGAAAACCTATGGCAAGTCGTGATTAAAAGTTCAGTATTGTATTTAGTCCTTAGCAAGGGACAATCATACTACAACTAGTCCTTAGCAAGGGACGGTCCTAGAAAAGGGGACAGTGCACGTTTGATAGCTCCTTAGCAAGGAAGTATACTGTTGAGAATCCAAAAGGAAGCTCCTTAGCAATGGAGTGCACCTTTAAGTTCCAAATGAGCCATCCTTAAGAAAAGGGAAGAAAATGAGGTTCCAGTCCCAAAAATGGGACAAAGACAACCACATCAACGGGGCGTAAATGTTAACCACGAGAAAACCCTAGGTAATTGTTTATATGATGGTATTGATATATATATTATGATGGCTCACAATATGAAGATATTATTTTTTTATGTGAAATACTGATGAGTTACAAGTTATGAAATTGTTGTAAGTATTATTTATTTGAAAGGTTCGTTCCCACACCCCAATGTTAGTGAATTCCACTTATTGAGTTATCTCACCTCCTTTATTTCACATTACAGATACATTAGAGGAATTATTGGAGTAGAGATTTTTGGGAAACATTAGTTACAAACTATTTTGTGGAACTGAAGATTTTATTATTATTTTATTGCATTAAACATTGTATTGGAGAATTATTTTGAGGATGTTTTGTATTTGGTGAATTAGAGCTCTGACATTTGTGATGAGATTTAAGGTTCTTTGGTTTCTTTTATTTAATATTTTTATGGATTATTCAGATTAAATAGACTTTTTTTTTGCTTATGATTTTGGGGCGTTACATTAATGGTTTTGTATCAAGAACTTGAAATGTGTTTTTGTCTAAAGTTTGATCTACTTTTTCTTGATTTCATAATTCTCCAATGTTTCCTACACCAAAGTATGTTTATTAAATTATATTGTAGATATTTTTTTGAATGAATTTTCAAATAAATATAGCAAAGAGAAAGCTTCTTGTTGTGGTATCGCATTATTTGTAGGTGGATCACTTGGATCATTATTTGTGTGTGGGGATGGTTTTGAATCAATAACTTCAAATGTTTTGTTGTCGAAGTCCTTCTCGGACTTTTCTTGATTTCATCCTTTTGCGGTGGTTCTTAAAACACAGTTTGTGGATTAAAACACAATGTTTGATTTTCCAAATAATGGTAAGTTTGTAATTGTTGTGACTTACTATTGTGCTATGATCAAGTTTCATTGTCGTTTGATCATTTGAAATGTTGTCAAACAACTTTTCAATTGTATATAATTCCCAAGAAAAGTATAAAAATAAAAAGTCATAGAAAAAGTACTATGGAAACCCAATGAGGGAAACAAAAACCATAAATACATGTGACCAAATCTAATAGTGGAGAAGTTCTTGAGTAAATGCAACTTATTTGACCAGAGTAACGTAAAGAGTAATCATTCAATTATTACTAGCTTGGGCATGTACATTTTTACAAATGCCTCTTATTGAACAGTATGCAATAGTAGTCTAAAAATTGTCAAATTTAAAAGTTACATATCCCCTATTGAGATACTACAAATAAAAAATTGCCTGCAATTTAGGTCTTCCTTTCAATTTCATTAAAAAATTGCCATTAAAAATATATCATTCTCACATGAAATAGATCTACAAAATTAATTAAAAATATTTTTTCATAAATTAATTACATACTTTCAACTTCATATATTATATGGGAAAGACGTATTGAAAATATGTGGAAGACGTATTGCTCAAAAAAGAACTAAAGACGTAATTTATATAATGTTTGAACTAAAGAACTAATTTGCTCTGCTTTCTATTTTTTTTATTAACTAATTTGAACTAAAGAACTAATTTTTTTTTTAAACTAATTTGAACTAAAGAACTAATTTTTTGAAGTATGTAATTAACTAAATAAGAGCAAAACATTTTACAATATGTCTTTCAAGTTAATTACATATTTAATGGTCAGTTGAAACTTACATGTAAGAACCACCCAAATTAATAGGATGCATAAAATGTTTACTAAAATGTTTTGCTCTTCTTGAAAGACATATTTTAATGGGATGCATCAACTTTCTAGACGTATTTCAAGTTAATTACATATTTAATGGGAAGTTGAAATTGATACATCTTAGGTGGGGAGAGAGATTTAGGCCTTATAAATCTTGACTAAAAAACACAATCTTAGCACAAAATAAAACACTTGTGCAGTGACTTAAAATTGAAACCATGAATATCAAATCATGTCTAAACCAAAGACCATGATAAACACAATTATGCAAAAAAATTACCACAAAAATTGAAACACCAGGAAAACAATTTGCTTTGATTCTAAAACCCAATCCATGTTACACAATCATGATATTGAAGTATGCTCTGATATCAATTGTTGAAAAACAGCAAAAGCAAATAGAATTAAAAACCCAGTAATCAAAAAACTCAAAATGAACAGACCCAAAAGAGGTAGAGATCTAATTAAAAAACCTAGCAATCAAAAATTCAACACCCTAAAAAGATGCAAGTAAACGATCAGCCACACCATATCAGGCTTATAAATCTTAATTAAAAAACACAATCTTAGCACAAAATAAAAAAACACTTGCAGTGACTTAAAATCAAAACCATGAATATCAAACCAAGTCTAAACCAAAGACCACGATAAACACAATTATGCAGAAAAATTACTGCAAAAAATTGAAACACCAGGAAAACAATTTGCTTTGATTCTAAAACCCAATCCATGTAATACAATCATGATATTGAAGTAGACAGTGGAAGCAAACACCACAGCAATATGCTAAGAAATCAGAGTCACACTAAGTAGTTGGAATCACATAGAATTATAAAAAATTTAATAAGGGAAACAAAAACCATAAAGCAAATTAATGGGGCAAAAAAGAACTGAGATGTAGAGATACCTCAACCGAAGTAGGCAAGTTCTGCCAGTATTTATATACCATGTGGAAAGGAAGACAGGAAGAAAGGAAATCAGATAGGCGGTCATTACTGCGAAACCATAGAGCAGGAAGGTGGGTAGCTTTCAAACTCTCTGTTTTCTCACGTAATAACTAAAGGCTTCAACGTTTTTTTTTCTTTTCCTTTAAGCTTCCCTCCATGTTACAATCTTCAAACTCTCTGTCTCCTCACGTTTCTATTTGGTCATGCAAAACCCTAAAGGCTTTAATGTTTTTTTCTTTTTTTTTTTCTTCCTTTAAGTTGAAAAGGCTCGCACAAAACCCCGAAGGCTTCAACATTTTTAAAAATTTTTTTTTTTTTTTTCCTTTAAGCTGAACTAAAAAGGCTTTGGGTTGGGCTTGATAGTGGAACTAAATAAATAAGAGATGGTTTGGATTAATTATATAGATTTATTATAGGGTCATAGTGGAAGTAAATAAATAAGTAATGGACTGGATTTATTATAGGGTGATAGTGGAAGTAAATAAATAAGTAGTTGGCTACATTTATAGGGCTGAAAATTGTAAAAACCATTTTAAAATTGTAGGACAAATTATATTTTTTCAAAAGAATGACGTGGCGGTGATATGACACAACGTGAAAGCGAGTAGCATTAAATGCCACGCTTGACTTTTAGAGTAACTAGTCGAGACCCACGCAATCGCGGAAAAGTTTGACATCATATTCTTTTATGTTAAGTAAAAATGAAAATAGTGGTTAAGACTTATAAATAATAGTCCCAAACCCAACTCACAATAATGTGATTACACTATAATATATAATATATATTCTATAACTAAAGAAGTCTATATCTTGATTTTTTGTATATATATATATATATATTTTTTTTTTTTTGCCAAGGAAACATGTTGTGTTTTATTTTTAATTATTATATATGACAAAATATTTTGTAATATGTTATAATATAGTGAGATATGCACCAAAATACAACACAATAAAAAAATTAAAAAAAAAAAAAAGAGAATGTATAATTTTTATTAGAACATGAAAATGAATCTTGATGATTTCATATGAAAGCTAACATTATTTTGCATTTTTGGAGATGTTAATGGGCAATTTATCCAAACTTTGTTTTCATTTTTTCGCATAAGAACTATTAAACAAAGTTATAACAATTTATATTTCGATAATCACTAAACTCATATATGAGAATCAACTATTACAAAAAAATTTCTCCCCAAAACATATATTGATTTATATTTTTCCTTTACACACAATTTAAAAATTTTGAAAAACTAAGGAAGCTAAATGTGTAGTATTTTTTTTTTTTTCTTTTGAGAAGAAGCTAAATGTGTAGTTGATTTTAGTCAATCAATAAAAAACATAAAAGGCATAGATAAAAGCAAACGTATTCATGATATAATTGTTTATACATGTCCATATTTGTTTTTTTATACCATGGAATCACCTCATTATGTTAAGCTACTGAGAAATTTATACATTTTATACTCATATTCTCTAAAAGATTCATGTAGTAGTTGTACAACTATATTTTGTTTGATCTCTCCCAGGTCTTTAACTTTAGCCCAACTCTGACATATAAACCAATGATCATGAAAAAATAACCTAGCAAGATGAAGCCAAACACAATTTCTAAATTTTAACAAATTAGCCAAGAAAATAATAGGAAAAGATCTTGAATTATAAATTATCATGTGTCAACAAAAATGCAATAATCTATAATTATACTGCAAGAGTAATGCATTGATGATTGTAGAATTGCTAAGGAAATCATCCAAGTAGATAACTATATATATATGGTCAAGAAAACTTGCTAAAAAGTGTGACCTATGTGAAAGTAAAAAAAAAAAAAAAATTAGTAATACAAAAAGTGAAATAATATAAGAGAATTTGATTAGTAATACTAGCATATAGACAACCTAACAACCATTTATCATTTAAGTTATGTTATTCAAATTGCTTTACTTGACATAAAAAAACTATTGTTATTATCTTGTCAATACTTATCAATCTTCATATATTAACTTTCTCCATTCTAATTAATCCAAGAACTTCTAGAACTTGTAAAATGCCTATCATAAAGCATTAAAACAAAAAGAATGTCAAGATTATAGATAAATCTAAATGAGAGAGAGAGAGAGAGAGAGAGAGAGGCACCTTTGATATGTAGTAGATATAAAAAACAAACATGTATTGATAATTGAAATTTTTCCATCACAAATACTAAGCTATTGGTTTTAAAAGAGATAAAAAGAGAATATATATATATATTTAAAATATGTAGGGGAAGGGGAAAAGATATATGTATTTGTAATTAAAAATTGTATTTGTAACTACTAAGTTGCATATATGGGTGTTTGTGTGTGTGTGTGTGTGTGTGTGTGTATAAACTCATCGAATTAAATGTGGTAATATAATAGCAAGTCTGAATAGAGAACTTTTGGACTACCATATTGGTTTATGGAAAATTAGAGACTTTCCATATTCATTATTTTTTTTCCCAAAATGTTTATGTGAGAATAAGATCACATCGAGGTATATGCTTCAAGTAAGAGTAATGGATATTAGTATTATCATGGAAAATATAAAGCAATAGTTAAACATTGTAAGCGTCCCAAAGTTGTTTCCTTAAAAATTATAATTGGTAAGAATTTATTTTTTTGAGATGATAAATAGTAAGAATTAGAGATTAGATCTTAAAAAAAAAAATACACTAGTATGTATGACATGCCGTAAAGTTATTTACATCGTAAAATTAATGAGAAAACCATACAAAGCTAAGTTTTAATCTCAAATACAAATACAAATACAAAAAAAAAAAAAAAAAAAAAAAAAAAAAAATGAGGAACACCATATGCTCCATACCTATCGATCATAATATGTAGAAGATTTTGTTTCTTCTTCCAAAGTATCCTAAGAAGTTAGAAGTTAGCATAGATTTAGATGAGAATAAAGAAAATTAGCAAGAATTTATATAGAAAACATAAATAGAACAAATAACAAAGCCATTCAGAAAATAAAATAAATAAATGGGAGGAAATGATCGTGTACTAAATTAATAAAATGCACTCCAATTTTTTAGACTATTTTAATAGTTAAAATGCAATTATGTATAGGAAAATTTTAAACATGAATATAAAGAAATAGACTAACAATTCACAATTGGAAAAAAGAAAAAAGAAATAATGTATTACGATGTCATAAAAAAATATATATATATATATATATATTTTATAGCACAAACCATAAAATTTGTAGCTGAAAAGCAAAGAAGTTGAGGGGGAAGAAAAGAAAAAACTGAACTCAAAGGGAGTTTCTAATTCTATTTGTAATTTGATGAAATATGGGGTGGAAAGAGAGCAATTCAAAATTTATATAAATTTTTTTTTAAATCAGTGGGTTTTAAATACAAAAGGAGGCAAATGAATGTTTTGATGAGGAGAAAAGTTGTTTTAAAATGGCTGCCATGTGTTAATTAATGACTCCTTTACCTTAATCAATTATTAACTTCTTTATTTGATTCTTCTAAAAAAAAAAAAAATCTTTAATAGCTGGTCCGTTAAGAAAGCTCCTTCAATTGGGCTAATATTGATGAACAAATTCCATAACATTAACATCAATGCATTAAATGATTTTTATTGTAGAGAAGGCTAGGAGAAAGGTTAGTTTGCCATAGATTTAAAAAAAAATGGAACCATTAAAACTATATGTAAGGTTGAATTTAATCAACCATTTTGTTGGCTTTATTCCATGCCAATTTGTTTGTAATTCAGCACTTAGAAACCCTGTATTTAGGTGGGAATCATGTAAGGGTAGTGTGTGAGAGAGTGTGAAGAAATGATTAAGAATGTGCACTGAAGCAAGGACTCGCGATTGGATTTTGCGGCTGGCTCATGGTGGTGGCAAAGCTGCCAAATGATGCACACGAGTGAAGCATGTAGAGAAGCTGAACTGTCATGCCAACTGTAGCACTACAGGACAAAAAGTCCAAAGCGGCCATTCAGTTAGCTCGCAACTTGAACTCGCAACTCGGTCAAGTCGCCAGCCAGCTCTGTTTTGAAAAAGCGACTCTTCGCATTCCATTCTCATACAAGTATAAATACCCCTTATACCCACGAAATGTAGAGAACTTCCGGAGAGAATTATGAGAGAGAAACGCTAGAGAAAAACAAGATTGACTCATCCATAATCTTTACATAGTGACTCTTCAAATTCCTCAACTCTCACCCTCTCCATTGTTACATCTTTGAGAGGTTCATTAGCCAAATCATTTTCTCACCATACCCATATCTGTGAGAAAGCTTTTTGGTACTTGGGAAGTAGTTAGGAAGGGACCAATTGATATTGGTTGATGCTATGGGTTATAGCGGAATCCGGTAAGCTAGAGAAGACAAAGGTTCGGCACAACCTTGTTGGAGTAGGAGCTTGGAGGGCTTAGGTATACTGGGTAGATTAAGCTTGGAGGGTCTTCTGCTGTTCATGTATCCCAACTTGACTCTCTAGTGGATTATTTACCGCTTGAAGGGCGGCGGAGAGGTTTTATGCCGAAGACTTCGGTTTCCTCTTCGATAACACATCGTTGTGTTGTCCTTTTGTTTGCATCTCTCTTCCCTTAATCTTTGCCATTTAATTTCTGCTGTGGATGTGATTTATTTGGTTTAGATTATGTTATCAATTCTGTTTTAGCTTATTTACATTTTCCGCACGTACATTGTTTGTTGGTAAGCTTGAATTGGTAATTTGTAATTTGGGGGTCTAAACATTCAATGGTGTTTTACACACATTTTGAACATTCACTATACTCTTTATTTTCTATCTATGGAATCCAAACATAGTAATAGACAATACAAAACAAAACATTACCAAACAAAAAAAAAAAAAAAAAAAAAAAAGAGCTTAATTGTTTCACATGTACTAAATCAATAAAATGCATTCCAATTTTTTAGACACAAAAAATTTTAATGGTTAAAATGCAATTATGTATAGAAAAATTGTAACATGAATATAAGGAAAAAGACTAAAAATTGTAAAAAAAAAAAAAAAAAAAAAAAAAAAAAAAATCTATCACAAACCATAAAATAAGGAGATGATAAGTTAGAGAGAGAGAGAGAGAGAGAGAGAGAGAGAGAGAGAGAGGATTGACTGTTGAATTTAAGGCAATTGAGATTTAATGGTGAAGTCATTAATAGGAGAAATATTAGCAATTTGTTTGGTGGGAAGATGAAATATATATATATATATATATATTTTTTTTTTTAGAAGAGGAAGATGATGAGTTGAGAGAGAGATATAGATAAGAAGTGGGTTTTATGGTGGAGATAGGGGTGGGATTTATTTTATATTTTTATTATTTTTAAATTGATAGAAATTATTTTTAAATTGTTAGACAAATACAAAAAAATATGATGGAAATGACATACCTGTTGACGTGGCTTAACATGAGTGTAACAACATTAAATGTTACGCTTCAGCTTTTAATATTATATAGATAGATATATAGATACCTCCTCTAGCCTACCATGGAAGATCAAAATTTCTCTTTTATTCTTCACAATGGATAATGAGTAATAACTCATGAAAGATGAGTCAAATCCTACAATATACCATTGGCCCATTCATCCAAAACCGGTATCTTTTTGTTTTTTGTCTTTTTAATGATTACTATTTAGGACAGCACGTGCAAGGCACGTGCTATCCATGGAAAACAAAAAAAAAAAAAAACTAGTGATTAAGATCAATTCTAGATTTTATTTGTATCACAAAATAAAGATGTAAATAATCTGATTTTTAAAATATATAGAGATTTACATTAATCAAAAGAGACATTAATTATAAGAATTTTGATAATTATGTCATAAAAAGTTAATCTCATTCGTATAAGAATTTTGATCAACCACAAAGTTAGGAGAGCTATTTAACATATAAATATCTATTTCACTATAATAGTTTTTTAGTACTTATTTGCTATAGTCAATATATCCACTCACTAAAAACTTCAAAGAATTATAACGAATATCATCATCTTCCAACAATAAATAACTGAGTTTTGCTAAGAAGTTAAAAAATAAAAAATAATAAAATAACAAAAGGCATGTGTTATCAAATTTTCCATTAGATAAATTTTAAGTTTTAAAAATTTAAACCTAGAAAATCAATGTTCTTTAGATAACAAATAAAAAACCTTATATCATCATTCTCACTTTCCAAGAATTATTACCATCTAAAACTCAAAATCTTTGGAAGAAAATTTTTGGGATGTTAAAATTTAGTGGGAGTATTTTAGACATTACACAATAAAATATTTTAAGAATCATAAGCTTTCATTAGAGTTTAACCGAGAGAATAATAACATGACATATTTGCTCTTTTCCAAAATAGTAATGGAAAAATTGCTTGATTTTAAAGTTTAAGAAGGAGGAATTGTAAACTACCCCAAACATAAAGGATAAAAAGTGTTTTTTTCCTAAGTTTTTGTTTTTGTTTTTGTTTTTGTGTATAAAACTATGTAGTTTTACTTAAAATGGTGCGCAAAGAAAAAAACTATATAAAAAGTCAACCCAAGAAAATTGTATGTGAAATTGTGAATTTTGGCTCAACAAATCTGACTAAACCCACAAAAAAGTTTCTAAAAACACAACAAAATGGCACAACATTTTCATAATACCTTTATAATTTTGTTATATTTATTTTGACCTGTAAAGAATTGATGACTCAATAGTTTTGAAAACATTGTGACGACAACAAGATGTTTTAACCTTTTCACAAAAAAAAAAAAACTATGTCCACGATATTTTCATAACAAATCATAAGTAGTAGGTTGTTAGGTTGTTATTGGTGGACAAAAAGTAATTTCATTAGTAAGTTTAAATTAGAATCAAAAACAAATTACTACCTATAATTTGTTATGAAAGTATTGTAAAAAATATTGTGAATGTACACATCTTTTTCACATTACCTTTATTTTTAGTTGTGGTTGGTTCTAATATGCTATTTTATTATTTTATTTCGAATTATAAGGAATTAACATCTCAAAAATTGTGAAAATATTGTGCCAATTTATTGTGTTAATATTTTATTATAGTGTAAAACAGTGTAAATTGGACAAACCAAAAATAATATAGCAAATCTATTGCAGATTTACGCGCGCACACACACACACACACACACACACACAAAAAGGCCCCAAAGCAGTGAAAATTGAATAAGTCAAAACTACTGTAGCGAAGCTATGATAGCCTTTCCCGTTTACTCTTTTTATACATAGATTACTAAATTTGACTAAACCAACCAAAAAAAAAAAAAAAAAAGTCTATAAATACAACAAAATATTACAACGTTTTCACAATACCTCTATTTTCAATCATGACGGATCCCAGTCCTATATTTTATTATCTTATTTTGACCTATAATTTACACCTCAATAGTTGTAAATATATTGTAATAACAACAAAATATCATGACATTTTTAGTTGTGCTAGATCTCAGTATGATATTTTATTTTATTTTAACCCATAAGGAATTGACACATACGTCACAACATTTTCACAATATCTCTATATATACATTGTACTTACAATGTAAATTTATATTGTAGACACAAAAAAAATTGGCAAATTTTGTACACATTTACAAAATTTGTACAATATTTACCATTTTTTGTGCAAATGTGTATAATATTAACCACTTTTGTATATTTACAATGTAAACTTGCATTGCAAGTACAAAGTAAACATATAAAGATCTTTAAAAAAAAAAAAAAAAAAAAAACAACAACAACACAAACACACACACACACACACACACTTTAGGCACTATAGAAATTAATGTTAAAATGTTGTGGACTTAGCATTTTTTTTATTTGATCTATAAGAAATTGAGATCTCAACAATTGTGAAAATATTGTGATAACAATAAGTGTTGTAGCATTTTCTCAAAACATTTACTTTTAGTTGTGGTTGGTCACACTCTCATATTTTATTATTTTATTTCGACTTGTAAGAAATTGACACGTCAATAATTGTGAAAATATTGTGAACTTTATTGTGTTAGTATAACAATATATATACCAGCTTACATAAATATTTAAAAGAAAAAAAAAAACACAAACCGATTCTTGGAGGAAAAAAAAAAATCTAGGCTTTGTAGCTACAATGCAAAGGTTGACGAAACCAAAGCACTGTAGCTACAAAGTGATTTTAGCGCATTCAAGAAAAAAAAAAAAAAAACAAAAACCGATTACTAAAAAAAAACTTTAGGCATTGTAGCTATAGTGCAGAGGTTGACGAAACCAAAGCATTGTTGCTACAGTGCTTTAGCGAATTTGAAAAAAAAAAAACACAAACTGATTACTAAAAAAAACTTTAGCACTGTAGCTACAGTGCAGAGGTTGACGAAACCAATGCATTGTAGTAACTGTTCAAAACTTGGGGAAAAAAAATGGCTCACTACATCAAAAGGGGTACTGTAGAGGCATTGCCTCTTTTCTAAAGTTAGTAGAAAAAAGTGCACAAATCAATGATAAAAAAAAAAAAAAACAGTATATATTGAACAAACCAAAAGTATTGTAGTTTTTACACATTTACCTAATAAGTGTCACAACATTTTCACAAAACATTTATTTTCAGTTGTGGTTGGTCACAGTTTCATATTTTATTATTTTATTTTGACTTATAAGAAATTGACACCTCAATAATTGTGAAAATATTGTGAAATTTATTGTGTCAGTATAACAATATATATATATAAAAGGAAAAAAAAAGTACAAACGGAAGATTAAAAAAAAAAGCTACTGTAACTACAATGCCACTTGGTACTGTAGCTACAATTCAAAACTTATATATATATATATATATATATATATATATATATTTATTTATTTATAAAGACAAAACAGCTCACGAAACTAGCTACAGTGATTTTGCGCATTTGTGCTTTTGTATATATACTAGCATTGGTTGCACGTGCAAGGCACGTGCTGCTTCCGAGAGTGAGAAAATTAATATAGATTTTGTGTGTGAAATCATGAATTTTGGCTCACCTAATTTGATTATATTAAAAAAGAAGTCTAAGAATACAACAAAATGTTTCAAAAAAAAAAAAAATACAACAAAATATCACAATATTTTCACAATATCTTTATTTTTAGGATCCAAA
The DNA here is from genome assembly GCA_028216015.1 of Quercus dentata. Classification (NCBI taxonomy): domain Eukaryota; kingdom Viridiplantae; phylum Streptophyta; class Magnoliopsida; order Fagales; family Fagaceae; genus Quercus; species Quercus dentata. The sequence goes on along the minus strand of CP116454.1, from coordinate 54,376,464 downwards.
TAGATATTTTTTTTATTTTATTTGAGAGAAATGCTACATTTATAATATTTTTAGAACAAATTGTAAATGATAAGTTATTATTGGTTTTAAACTGATAAAATTGTTATTGTTATTCTCAAAACATTTATTTTCAGTTGTAACTGGTTATAGTCTCATATTTTATTATTTTATTTTGACTTGTAAGAAATTGACACTTCAATATTTATAATAATATTGTGAAATTTGTTGTGTCGATATAACAATAAATATGCCAGCTTACATAAATATTTAAAAGAAAAAAAAAAACACAAGCCGATTCATTGGGGAAAAAAAAAAAAAAAAAACTTTAGGCACGGTAGAAATTAATGTTAAAATGTTGTGGACTTAGAATTTTTTTTATTTGATCTATAAGAAACCGAGATCTCAACAATTGTGAAAATATTGTGATAATAATAAGTGTTGTAACACTTTCTCAAAACATTTGTTTTCAGTTGTAGTTAGTCACAGTCTCATATTTTATTATTTTATTTCGACTTGTAAGAAATTGGCACGTCAATAATTGTGAAAATATTGTGAAATTTATTGTGTCAGTATAACAAGATATATGCCAGCTTACATAAATATTTCAAAAAAAAAAAAAAAAACACTTTAGTGCTATCCATCAATAATAGCTTACCTATGATTTGTTGTGAAATTAATGTTAAAATATTGTGGATTTAGCATTTTTTTTATTTGTTATATAAGAAACCGAGATTTCAACAATTGTGAAAATATTGTGATAACAATAAGTGTTGTAACATTTTTTTAAAAACATTTATTTTCAGTTGTAGTTGACTACTGTCTCATATTTTATTATTTTATTTTGACTTGTAAGAAATTGACACGTCAATAATTGTGAAAATATTGTGAAATTTATTGTGTCAGTATAACAATATATATGCGGGTTCTTATAAATATTTTTTTAAAAAAAGTACAAACGGAAAACTAAAGAAAAAAAAAAAAAAAAAAAACTCTGTAGCTATTGTAGCTCAAGTGCCACTTGAACAAACTAAAAGTACGGTAGTTTTTACACATTTACCTAACAAGTATCACAATATTTTCACAAAACATTTATTTTCAGTTGTGGTCACAGTTTCATATTTTATTATTTTATTTTAAATTATAAGAAATTGACACCTCAATAATTGTAAAAATATTGTGAAATTTGTTGTGTAGTAAAATAACATATATATATATATATATATATATAAAAGGAAAAAAAAAAAAGTACAAACGGAAGAAAAAAAAAAAAAAAATGGTAACTACTAAAAAAAAAAATACTGTTCGAAACTGAAAAAAAAAAAAAAAAAAAAAAACGCCTCACCAAAGCACTGTTACCGCTACAGTGCTTGCACAGTATCGAAGTACTGTAGCGGACATTGGCACTTTTTATATATAAGAAATATAGAAAGTGGCTATTTGATAACATAGATTAAGCCTTATTGCCAAAAGCTCCAACACCACAAAGTTTTGAAGAAAGGTTGCCATCCATTGCTTAAAATTTTTGTAGAAAAAAGAAATTTCCAATTTGTGATCCATGCACTTGTAGTGCAATTATGCTAATTATTGTTACACAAGCTGTAACTGGTTGTGTTCTAGTTTCAAAAAAAAAAAAAAAAAAAAAAACTGGTTGTGTTCTTATAGTACAATTATGGATTCCATCAATTTGTGATCCATGTACTTGTACAATTATGCTAATTATTGTTATACAACTGTAGCTGGTTGTGTACCATACACAATAAAAACACAATTTTACAATTTTAATTGTGTACAATATATACTGTGGGTAAGTATCATCACTTTTATCTTTAATAATAATATTGGCACAAAAAAGTTAATCGCACAGGATAAAGGAAAATCGTACGGGGTTCACAGAAAAGACATTCCACTTCTTTTTCTTTTTCCTTTTTTGTTTTTTCTTTTTACCTGGGTCCATCAGTCCATACAAAGGACGACTTAAGCTAAAGTTTTGAAATTAACCACGTAATATTTATCTTTCGTATGGTATTATATATAGACCCATCCATTCTCATTGTTTCCTAACCTTATAGCCCATCACTACTATAACCAAAAAGATGAGTTTCTCCCATCTGATTTCACAGTGTTCAGTACTCGGGCTGCTACTATTTCTACTTGCTATTGTCAATGCAGTGCCCAAATCCGAAGAATTCAAAACATACATCATACATATGGACCATACTCACAAGCCTACGTCTTTCTTAACCCATGAGTCATGGCATCGTTCCATCCTAAAATCATTGTTGTCATCTCCTGCTGATGATGATAACAAAGAACTCTTGTTGTACTCATACAGCCATGTCATGCACGGTTTCAGTGCAAGGCTCACACCCTCTCAACTAGCTGAGATTGAGGAATCTCCAGCTCACCTGGCCACATTCCCAGGGTCCACTGGCAAGCTAATGACAACTTACTCCCCTAAGTTTCTGGGGCTACAACAAAACTTTGGCATATGGCCTGCTGCCTCATATGGAGAAGATGTGATTGTAGGCATTATTGATTCAGGAATTTGGCCAGAGAGAGAGAGTTTTAATGATGAGGGTATGTCACCAGTGCCACAAAGATGGAAGGGAAAGTGCGAGAATGGCACAGCATTTTCCCCTTCATATTGCAACAGGAAGCTCATTGGGGCTCGATCCTTTAGCAAAGGAATACGGGCTAAAGGTCATGACATATCCAAGGAAGAGGAATTTGATTCTGCGAGAGACTTTGTGGGTCATGGTTCACACACTGCATCCACAGCAGTAGGTAATTATGTGCCCGGTGTAAGTCATTTTGGATATGCAAGAGGCACAGCCGTAGGGGTGGCTCCGCGTGCACATCTTGCCATCTACAAAGTTGCTTGGCTAAGAGGACAGGTTGAAGCACCTGATGCTCTTGCTGGCATGGAACAAGCAATTCTTGATGGGGTTGATATCATGTCTCTGTCTCTTAGCTTCGGTAACCAGAGATCTTATTTCACTGATGTCATTGCCAAAGGTTCTCTTTCTGCAGTTGAGAAAGGGATTTTTGTTGTTTGTGCTGCCGGCAATGCTTATCTTTACAAAACAGTATCGAATGTAGCACCTTGGATCACAACTGTTGGGGCTGGCACACTTGATCGAAGTTTCCATGCAACAATGACTCTAGGAAATGGGGTTCCCATTGAAGGTACATCGTACTTTCCAGAGAGTGTTTTCATTACTGATATACCTTTGTACTATGCCAAAGGGAACCTGAGCAAAGCAATTTGCAATCACAAAGCATTGGATATAAAGGACGTTTCTAGGAAGGTAGTCCTCTGTGATTATAGCACCAACATTACTACTTCTCAACAGATTAAGGAGGTCCAAAGGGCAGGTGCTTTTGCGGCTATCTTCTTGACAGATGCATCATTCTCTTTATTTGCAAATCAATACTCCATTCCCAGCCTTATTCTGCCAACTGCTTCAGGGACTTTGGTTAAAGAGTATGTAACAAAGGCGAGAAACCCAAAGGTGAAGGACATGAGATTTGTGTTAACAAGGTATGGTACAAAGCCTGCACCTCAAGTGGCCAATTACTCTTCTAAAGGACCCAGCCCAGTCAGTCCAGGAGTTTTAAAGCCAGATATTCTCGCTCCAGGAGATGATGTGGTAGCCGCCGTTGCCCCTACCAGACCATATATCCAAGTCGGCAAATATAATTTGTCTTCAGATTATCAACTTATGTCAGGCACATCAATGGCTACACCACATGTTGCTGGTGTTGGAGCTTTGCTGAAATCAATCCACCCCGAATGGAGCCCAGCAGCTATCCGATCAGCAATAATGACCACGGCCTATGCTGAAGACAATACAGGCACAGTTTTTAAAAGTCAACTGTTAGATCTTGAAGCTGCCTCACCTCTAGAGTTTGGGGCTGGCCACATTAACCCAAATAAAGCCATGGATCCTGGCCTCATCTATGACATGGGTTTGCAAGATTATATTGAGTTTGTGTGTGGCTTAGGGTACACTAGAAAGCAAATGAGTGTTATCCTTAGCCGAACTCAATGGAGTTGTAGCAACAAATCTATTCATGATCTAAACTATCCCTCTTTCATGGCTGTACTCCCAACCAAAACAAGATATCCAGTGACAATGAAATTTAGCAGGGTTGTGACAAATGTTGGAAACAATAAAGCTGTATACCGAGCATATTTGGAGAACATTCCCACTGGATTGAGAATAAGTGTCAAACCAAGGACCCTTACATTCACCCGCAAATATCAGACTCGAAGTTTTGTTGTCAGCGTTGAGCTCGATAAGGAATTTCCCTTCGTAATTTATGGTTTTCTCAAATGGGTTGATCAAGATAGTCACATGGTGTCAAGCCCCATAGTGGCTATCAGTTAATAGTTGATAATATTAGCTTATTCACTTGCTCAACACTACCAATTTTGTTGAGGGTGTCTCAGCTATTTGTCTTCCCAATTTAAGTATATGTTGGCTTTGTGATATAAGACTGAAGTTGGTATGTATGTTTTAATATTTATCAATAAAAGAAAGTCGTTGTAATTTATTAGAACCAGTGAATTTACAACGAAGGTTAAAAAAAGTGAAATAATTTAGCCTCTCTTTCTAAAAGGTATATTCAATTCTAATATAATTTTTTGTTAAATTCCAAAATATTTTTTTGCTTTTAAATAGTAATCACCTAACTTTGCTAATATTTTGTTTGTAAAAATTTGTTCATCCATAAGATTAGAAACCTTAGTCTTTAAAATATATTTCATTCAGCGTTGCAAACTCATGTGATAGAAGATATAAAATTAAGGGGGTGTTTGGTAGTGATGTTTTAAATAATAGTTTTCAATATTTAAATACCACAACACGTATTTCTACAACACTTTTTAATCTACACGGATTTTCACAATACTTAAACAACAATACTAAAAATCTCTAACCAAATGGGCTTTAATTTTAAAAAACATGTTGGTATGTCCCAAATTGGTTGTTCTAAGCAAGGACGAATAGTGGCAGTTCTAGGAATTGTTACACGAGAGTTCATTATGAGTATTTATTGCCAATATGGGTAGTTATAACAATTTTATTTTGTCAAGTTTGTCTAAATTTTAATTTTATGCAGTTAATATTATATATTTGTCATTGTGTTTATAAAAATATTTTAAACTAAATGACTCAACTCAATTCATTGGCTCTATATTAATTATTGACGCACACAACCACACTCTTTCATACAAAAAATAATTCACTACATGTTTACTTAACCAATCAAATGCTTAAATAATCACTAACTTTGCAATTTTTTTCTTGAATTCTTCTAACTTTATGACAAAAACTTATTATAACATGATAACTATACACACTCATGTTACAAATCCTCTCTATTTCCTAATTATTAAATTATATAAAGTTATATTATATTTATATTGTACACACAAACATCCACATACGCGCCATTATTGACACAAACGACATTATAAAAAAAAAATGCACACAATCAATATTAGACACACTCATACATACATATAATAAAAATTTATAATAAAGAGTGACACTAACAATTCACAAACACTCACTCCTACTTTAGAGTAAAATATACTTATAATAAGGGTGTATAAGATTTAAGTCGGGGTGTGCAAAAATATTTTAAAGAAAAAATTAATGTATTAAACTAAAAAATAATAATAAATATATATATAATTCTTTTTTTTTTTTTTTTTTTTTTTTTGAAGTCAAGGGGTTCATTTGAACCCCCTGAACAAAAAGTAGGGCCACCCCTAGGACGAAACCCTCTTATACTTTTACCTTAGTATTTAAGGGGGGAAAAAAAGAAAAGAAAATGGTGGCCACAAGGCTTGCATGCAAAATGAGGCATATGATTGAGAAGCTACCTAATGCAACCTAGGTAATTTCTTAAACCCCTAATTTTAATTACGGCTTAATCAATGAAGGCTAATTTATCAATTAATGCCAAATATATGTAATTAACCAATATTAATATAAGCATGGTTACCAACAATTGCATCCTTCAAAGACAACAAGCATGTCAAATGACCAATTCATAGGAAATAAGATAAGAAAACCAAAGATAACACCAGTTGTGTTATCAAAGAAAAAAAAACCCGTGAATCGAATGAAAAAATCTCTTCATGACTAGTCACCAAAACGATCCACTAAGTATAGATATAGTTGTAGTACAAATTGACAAACACAACCCTCCAAGTCTAGTGCTGCAATCTTGAACTCAAGCCCTCTATGCTCCCACTTGCAACTGATTTCACCGAGTCTTTTCTCTAACTTAGTCTTCGGATCCACAACCAATCATTGGTTGCTTCTTGAGCCACCATGACTGAAATTGGGAAGCTCAATGATTCTCAAGGCTCCAAACATCACTCACAAAATTCAGGAGATAATGGGTGTGAAGTTTTTAATCCCCTTTGAAGATTTGGCTATGGTAAGAGGGAGAAGGTAGAGAGAGGCTAGGCGTTTGGTTCTCACAATTTGGTAGTTTCTCTCAACTTTCAAATGTGAATTAAGGTTTAATTTCATAGGAATCGAAATTAGACTCCTATAGGTTAACTAAATTCTCTGCTATTCAAACAATTTCAGTTCCACAAGAGTCAAGAGAAATTATGGCGAAACCATCTTAACAGATTTTCAAATGCAAGCCATGTGTCTAGGTCGTGAGACCGAAATATAATTTTGGTCAACCGAAATTCCTCTTCCAACAAACCAATTTTTCAACACTAGAACAATGAACCCCAAATACAAGATAGCCCACTCAAAACAAATTACAATGTATAAGAAAAGAAAATAACAACCAAATTTTGATACAAAATTAGCCAACAAAAACTAAAGACTTAACAATGATCATACACAAGAAAAGAATAATAGTTAAGAATACGTGTTCTATATATGTGTGTGTGCACGCGCACACATGTTTTGCACCCTAAACTATAACTTTTGTTACACTTTATGCCCTAACATTAAGGTTTTTGTTAACTTTGGATGGAAATCCAAAGTTTATGGTGCAAAGTTTAATCAATAGTATAGTTTATGGTGATAAAGTGAAATTTCTTATTTATTTTTAGAGAATTGAGAAGTGGGACAATTGGGTATTTTCACGTGATGTTATACTTTTCCATTCAATTTAATGGCAAACTTAACGTTGGGATGCAAAATGTAACAATAATCATAGTTTAGAGTATAAAATGTGCATTCGAAAAGTTTATGAAATAAAGTGTAATCTGAAATATAGTTTAAAGTGATAAAGTGTAATTCTTCCAAAATTCTATTCATACAATAATTGTCGGAGTTATACCAGAGCAAGATTTAACAAACAAATGCAACTAAATCATTCTCGAAATTGTAGTCACGCACGACATTGACAAGTGTGACTAAAGCATGAGGTTCAACCTAGCTCATCCTCATACCGAAGAGCCAATTTCTTTAGCTCATCCTAATGCAAGGATACGTACAATTCATCGTCCTCTTACGTTAAGTGGTCTTGATCTTTTGAACCACACAAAATGCGCATGCGTGATGATTGAAAAATGACAATGTTAAGAAGCCACCAACTTTTCTACCTAAATGTGAATACAATTCAACTGTTACTAAGAGAATCTAGGACATGTTTGCAGCCATTGTTTTTTTGGCAGTTTCTTTTTGAAGAAAGTGGGCAAAAATGGCGGATCGAGATCCCGTGCAATACCTAGGGTATTGCACGGTGTGCAATTACTTTAATCCTAGCCATTCAATTGATCTAATGCTCAAAAGTTGGACAGCTCATTTGGACATGTCGGCAATCCGTGTGACTCTCATTTCTCTTTGCTCTTTCAGTTTCTCCTCTCTCTTGTTCACGCTTACCCTATTCAAAAATTTCAGAAACTCTTTCTTCCAGCCAAACATGCCTCAAAATAAGCCACCGGTGATGCTCTGGTTACTTCTCCACCAAAGTGCACCAACAAGATTTCATCTACCCACCCAAAAATAAATATACTTGGATCCGGTAATGAAATTTACATATCAAATTTATGATTTTTTTTTTCACATATCAAATTTATGAAATTTTCTTTTCTTTGTCAAAGATCATTTCTTTGTTTCATTTATAACACTAAAAATTATCTATTTGTTTCATTGCATTTTTTTATATAAATCTGATTAATTTATTGTTGAATGTTTTTTGAGATTTTTATAATGGGTATGAAGCCCAATTGAGTGTGTGTGTGTGTGCGGCGTTTCTTGCTTCTTTTTTCCACCGAGATTTTATGAGGTTGTGTCCTCTGATCTTTGATGTTTGGTTGTTGGATCTATCGGGGTCCCTGTGTTATGTTATTGTTTTCATTTCATGAGTTTTAAGGGGGGGTGGGGGAATGTTTACCGTGCAATCTTGTTCATAGCCAAGGATTTAGTTGTTACAGATCAATTCTCAAACATCAATTGAACTGCATAAATCTTTTGTCACTTAAACGTGCGGTCTGATTAGCATGCCAGACTTAATCCCACAATTATGGATATCCAGTATTCTTCTGGCCTAGATTTACAAAAGAGCATGGGATGGGCCGCTTATGTGACTATTATAATCAAAACCTGAATATAACAATGTTTTAAATGAATTGATGGCTAGAAATTTTTAAACACGAGCTTGGCTCTTAGGGGCATTTGTGCCAATTCTTAAGGATTGGAGTTCAACTGTTGAGTTTTGACATAAGTGTGGTACTGGAACAGTGGCGGTGAATATTTTCAAGGCATTCTTTCATGTGCAGCTAATGGTGTTTGACCTCCCACGTATTGATATTGTTGCTAGCCTACCCGAGAGTAAGAGAATGAACTATGTTGTAGGTGATATGCTTGTGTCTATCCCTTTTGTTGATGCCATTCTAATTAAGGTGTGCAATTTTATTCCTTTCTTATAATCATTCCTTTTATTTTAGATTGCAGTGGTTTCTCTTTGCACTGCTTATATTGGCCATTGATGTAGTTGGGTTGTAAGTAGGGTTTCATGGAGCTCTATTGATAAATTGAATCACGCTGGTGATTTAGGTAACATTATTGCAGAATGTAATTTCATTTGCTATTATTAGGGAAATTAATTGCGGTCTCATTTATATCTTCGATTCACACTCTTATGGAGTAGCTGATATTTCAATTGTGTACTTATAGTATCATGCTTTGGCCGTCAAATCTATATTAAACTTCTCTTCTCTCTTCTTTTTATTGCATTTTAATTTGAGGCACAAATTAGATATATCACACAATAAAATGGGAGGGCAGTTAGTACCAACTCTGTATAACAAATCTTCACAAAATTTCCTTTCACAATAACATGGGAATAATTTTATTTATTGTAAGCTTCTTTTAAGTTTTTATTACCTTTTACAATTCCTTGGTGTCACTATGGGTTTTATTACTTGTTAGTTTACTTAAATTGTTGGCCTAAATATCTTAATTTTTTCCCACTAACTTTTTTTTTTCTGTATTCTGTTCATTGGATAGGTGTGCGTGCAAAAGAAGACTCCTCAAAACAATTTGGAAACCAACTTTGACATATCAACTCCTATTGAGAAAATGAAGATACAAGTCCAAAGTACAAAATGTAGAAGAAGGCTAAGTGAGACTTTTGAAGAAACGAGGTTGTTTTGTGTAAATAAGGAGCTGATGACACTTATTGACACAACACCATTTTGCAATCTCTTTAGTAATTGTTTTAGTAAAATGCTGCCATATCACTTAGATAGATTAGTTCCAATTTCTATTATGAATTAAGTCCCATGTGTTAGCTAATTAGCTTGTAATTAGTGATTAGATTAAAACAGTTTTCCTGCTTAATCAGGGAAGTTAGTTTTACTTCATTCTTTTCCAAATTTTGTATATAAGGGATTAAAAATTTTCTATCTATTCTCAGTTGCTTGTAATCACCTTTAATCATCAATAAGAAAATTGAGTTCTATTTAGTTTTCTTCTTCTTCAAAGCTTTGAGTTTTTGCAATTCCTGAATAAGCATTGTCTGCAAATTTAATTTGTAAAAGAGGCTCTCTCTCTTGGGGCTGCAATTAATAAAATTAGAGAGGGGTTGCGGTTTGATTCTTTGATATTTGTGAGTTGCTGCATTATTTGTGAGATCTCTTTGGTTGTGCTGTAGCTTTTGTATTGGGTGAGAATTTGCTTTGTAGATCTCTTTGATATACATGGGTGGAACCTAGCAATAGATACCATAGAAGATGCAGTGCTTAATAATGAGAGATGCCACTAACAATGTACAATAGCTTTATAGTGAAGAGTAAAATTAAGATCATGTGGACATTAATATAATTTGTGTTTTTATGTCATTCTCAATTTAGCATTTGCTACAAGCAAATTCATACCCAAAGAACAACTCTGTTTAGACAGATAAAAATTTTGAAATACATCTAACACGTTAAAAGCTAATAACAGAACTCCTTCACTGCATGCTATTCACAAAACAGAGTTGTATACATCACATCTATTCATCAAAATAAAGCCATCAACTGATTCTTGCATTCCTCAGAACCAAAATTGCATTTGGAATTGGTCAATTAAAATTTTGAAATTGAAAAAAAGTTATTAACTAACTACGGTGGTAGTCCATTGTGATGGTTTGGGTTAAACTGCGCAAAAACCTCCCTGTCATTCCAAGGAGTCAAAAATCTAATCCCTCCTTGATGGAGTGGTAAACTTGAGAGATCTCTTGTCCTTTGTTCCTTGCCTCGATTCCCATCTCTTTCGTGAGCAGAAAGTTGATGGAATCAGCCCATTTGAAGAGTAGCCTAGAACATTTATCAACTTGATGAATCTCCCTGAAGACTGCAAATTTTGCAAATTAAATAGCCTAGCATTAAGCTTTAAAGTTTCTAACAATCGTTTACTTAAATTTTCACAAACAATTTTTCTGTCCATTTCCAAAACAAAAATAAAATTAAACAAAATAAGGAACTACTGTCAACCCCAAACAACAATACAAAGGGATTATAATAAACCCAAACCACGATAGGAATGGATAATGGGTGAAGCTTAGAAAACCAAACAAAATTGTTAAATTCATGCATTTCTAAGCTTCCCTACGTTGTTATCTATAATCTTAAACACAAACCAAATTGTTAAATTCCAATGAAGTTGATTTTTTTTTTTTTCAATGAAGTTGATTTTTTGTAAAGAAATCAAGCAAAAAAATTCCAAAGAAGCTTCCTTGAAAGGGATGACCTTTGGCAAAGAAATCAAGGATAGGGAGAAAAGATCATAATACTAGATCTATAATCACATTTTGTTGGGTGGGTAGCTAAAATCTAGATGAATTTATACACTAGAAAGACAATCTCAAGAAACAAGATACTTATTTTTCCCTTAAAACTCATGAAATGAAAACAAAAACATAACACGGGGACCCCGATAGAGCCAGCAACCTAACATCAATATCAGAGGACGCAACCTCACTGGAAAAAAGAAGCAAGAAACGTTGCCAAACACACACGCACACTCAACTAGGCTTCATACCCATTATAAAAATCTCAAAAACATTCAACAATAAATTAATCAGATTTATACAAAAAAAAAAAAAATAATCAATTCAAGAAATAGATAATCTCTAGTGCTATAAATGAAACAAAGGGATAATCTTTGACAAAGAAAAAAAAATTCATAATTCGATATGTAAATTTCATTGCCGGATCTAACTACATTTATTTTTGGTGGGTAGATGAAATACTATTGGTGCACTTCGATGGAGAAGTAACCGGAGCATCACTGGTGGCTTATTTTGAGGCATGAGAGAGAGAGAAATGAGAGTCACACGGATTCTTCGACTGTCCAAATGAGCTGTCCAACTTTTGAGCATTAGATCAATTGAATGGCTAGGATTAAAGTAATTGCACACCATGCAATACCCTTGGTATTGCATGTGATCTCAATCCAAAAATGGCCATTATATTCTTCTAAGTAGTTGGCTGCGTGTAATGATGGGAGGCACAAAATCTTCTTTACACTTCTACTGATCAATTTATGGTGGCGGTTTTGGCGAAAGCAATCGATCAATTATGGTCAGGCAGACTATAAGAAAAGTTCATATCCAGGTGCTTGTCCCGATTGCTCTCTTACTTTAAACCAGTTAAAAAGAATCGATCTCTTCCAACTTATTACATTGTAAGTTTGTAACTTATAACCACAACACATTCTTGATGTGATGGTCACTTTATAAGTATAAGTACTTATAAGAGGTGGGGGGTAAAAGTCGAGATTCAAGTTTCTAGGAGAGAATTTCATAAACATACACACTTAGACTAGACTAGAATAGAATTTCTATCTTTGTATAAAAAATAAAAAAAAAGTTTGTAACTCATAAAACTATCCATGTTTATAATTTAAACAAGTCACTTAACTAATTGAATCAATCATGTAAAAAAAGATACACATGAATAATTTTTTTCAATTGTCACATAGTGGATTGGAGGAATTGGATTGAAGGAATTTTCTACCAAACTAGTTTGGAAGTAAACATTTTCATGTGATTTCGAGAACAAGAATAACAAACTAAATAAAACATGTTTAATGCATAAATAATTACAAACAATTAAGTATACTCATGGATTAGATGAATGCATAATGATAAATGCAAATAGACACTAATCATGCCACCACATACACACAAACAAAATATTCTCAGGTTGTTGTATTTAATTACTCAAATTTAGAGTAGTAAATATGGGTGACAATTAGGTAAAATAGATTATTGGAAGTTGAATATTCTTAATTTCAGTCTTGGGGTTTATAATTTTATAATGGGCTAGGAAGACTCTTATTATCTTTTTCCTCATAAGAACTAAGGTTTTTGGTTGTTGGATTTTAGGGGGAAAAAAAAAAAGGCAATCTTGAGTTTTGTCCTTAGTTGGATAATAGGATTAGCTGCTTTAATGATAATTTTGGGTAATTCTTGATCAATCTCATGTTTCTAGGTCTTACCTTAAGGAAATACTCTCCAAGGAGCTTGCTAAATTTGTGAGATTTGGTCAAAATGCTCTAAAAGTAGCCAGCCTACTTATTTTAGCTTAAGGTGCTTATTTTGGGTATTATGGAAATTTGAAATCTTGAAGCAAATATGACATGCCAATGTTTATCTTTGTGTTCATGGCTAGCACATTGACTTACTCGTAAACCTTTAGCTATTACAAGTGTTCTCAGCTTACTTTATATATGCCAACTTTTAATTCATGAATAAACCCAAATAGACCCACTCATAACTCTCTAAACCACACTCCTTCAATCTCCTAAATCTACACATCTCTATAATATCTAAAAATTGAGATGTAACATTTATTGTTACTATATTCTAATTGAGTCAAATCAACGTAGTAAAACTAAAATGCATTATGTTTCCTTAAAATAAAAATAAATAAATAAATTACAAAATTTATAAGGCTTTCAAATAACAAGTATAGAATCTAATATATTGTATAAATTATATTTTGTTAGAAAATAATCAACATTATTTTAAGAAGAGTTTGAGACTAACACTTATAAATCTCATTTATTATTTTTATTTTTCATTTGAAAAAAAAAATTCCTCAATTGAAACCAATAGAAGAAATAAGGGTGAATAAAAAATTACCTATCAAAAAAAAGGGGTGAAAAAAAATGCTCGCATTCAATTAACTCGACTACAAGCACTATTGAAGAATTTGAAGTGGTAGTGCAACTGTAACATGAAGGTCCATTTCATAAAGCCCAAGCAGCCATGAGGCCCATTACAAATGACAATACCAGGACGCAAGACCATTACATGTAGCAATTCGTTCTAAGGCCTCTGAACTTAAAAGCCCATTATTATCGCAGAAGGCAAAATCCCAACAAACCTAACGTTGAAAGAAGCCCATTAGGAACTTGTTTGGACCTATAATTTGGCAAAATAGAGTCAAAACACTCCATGCAAAATAACTGATAAATAGTTCAACCAGTAAAAAATTACTTTGGTGAATAAGAGATTTAGATTTGATCCCTGTCTTGATCTAACGATAAAGAATAGTTATCAAGAGTGAATATTATAAGTTGAAAATATTTTTGAAAATAAATAATAATTCAACTGCCAATTAATATAGATTTTGAATTTGAATTATAAATCAATATTTCAAATCTCATAATTGATTCATATCAATCAATACTTTTCCACGCATTGCGCAAGTCTAGTAAAATACATTGCTTGAGCCATAAATGAAAATAAAAGTGCCATTGACAATCTCACTTCTTGCTTCAATAGATCGTAGAAAGCTGCACCCATTCAAATCAGTAGAGACAATTTTGGAGATACACATACATCTGCCTATTTATTTTCCTTTCTCGCAGAAGATGTGTGGGCTGGATTAATTGTCTATTGTTGCAAAGCGTTACTGATAGAATGTTATACAGTTTTCTATCAAGTGTAAATTGAAGAACACCATTTTATTTTCTTTATATTCTATGATAAATCTAGTCCTCATTGTTTTTCATTTAATAGGACATGATGTTTAATGTACTGGGCAGCACTTTCCTAATTTGGGGCCATCTTTAAGTAATTTACTTAAGGATATAGTGTGTACGTACCCACTGTTCCACACTGACTGAAATCGTGTTTGTTAAAAATGTGAGATTATACTATTTCACCATTCAGGGCCGGCTAAAACTATAGGCCACTTAGGCGGTGGCCTAAGGCCCCCATTGATAAAGAGGCCCCCAAATAGTAATAATATATTATATAATATCCCATCAAAAAATTGTATAATTTGAAAAAAAAATTGTCTTAATCTTAAATATTTTCTCACACATGAAACTTATTCCGATATTGATGGCTTAAATTTATTTTCAGAACTAAAAGTTTTAAAAGAAGTTTTGCAAATAAATGAAAACTCTCCAATTAATGTACTAAATTATATAAAGAGGCTAGAATCTTTTCCAAATGCATGTATTGCTTTAAGAATATTACTAACTATACTGTTACAGTTGCTTCCGCATAAATAAGTTTTTCAAAATTAAAATTAATAAAATCCTATTTAAGATCAACTATGTCACAAGAAAGATTAAGTGGATTAGCTATATTACCAATTGAAAATGAAATGTTAGCGGAACTTGAATGCAAAAATTTAATTAATAATTTTGCCTCTCAAAAAGTAAGAAAAATAAATTTTAATTGAAAAAAATATATGAATTTATAATTAAATATAATAAAAGGCCTCATTTAAAGATTTCGCCTACGGCCCCCAAATTCATTGAGCCGGCCCTGTCACCATTTCACAATTTTTAACTGAAATTGTGTTTTCAAAATCATGAAAACACTATTTCGATGGTGATGAATATGGCAGTGTGTGATAAGCTGTGTACAACAAGATTTACTGTATACTTAACTACCTTTTTTCCCTTGTTATTTTTTATTTTCTTCAGACAGTCAGAAGGTAGAGCTAAGTTGAGCTAACCAAAACTAGATAAAGAGCACCAAACTCGACTAAACTATTATCTACTAGATTTCTTTTTTCCTGGTTGTACATTGAAAGGTTTTCAAGTTCACTTTATTGCATGGGATAATGCAGAGGATGAACATTAGACTCGAGAATTGTTATTGGGTTATTGATGAATTGTAAGTGAATAATATGGATTAGATATAGCACAACCTACAGGCATTGTGGTGCCTGCAACCAACGTTACTATGACATGGTTGCTAGGATCGTGGGAATAATGAGTCGCTAAGAGAGCTCTCGAGTTGGATTCTAAGAATGTTTGGATATATATGTGCTATGTTATCAAACGTATATGCCAGATGTGGTATGTGGAATGAGATTGAGCAGTTGAGGGAATAAGTTGATTGTAGGATGCAACATTTGATTCTGAGAGAGAAAAATATACAGGATAACCATGGCTTATCATTTAAGAGATGAGACTATATAAACAAACCTAAAACTATCATAAATTGTTTTATATCTTAAACCCTTTCAAGTGACAAGTAATTGATATTGCCCAAATTCAAGTTTGAGATGCATGCCAATAATTGTCCTGCCATTGTGCAATAATGTCATCAGTAACAGACAAATTTGATTATGTATTTTGAATGGTTTGGGTTTCAATGAGGACCATGCATAAGGTACACTCCTTATGCCCTTCACAAGGGTTTTTTGTAGTACCAAAGCTACAAGTGCATGCTCTTCACAAGGGTATGTCGTGCAACCAATGTACCAAAGCAATAAATGATGGTGATTTTGGCTTTGGATATGTTATTTAATTCAATTATCTTCTGCCTCAATTTTTCTCTCTGCAAATAAATAGACTTATATGTCGTCCTATGTACCACTCACCCAAAGTTGTCCACAAGAGGTTTCTTTTGTTCATATCTCTTACATATCAAGTGGCTCTCTTGTGGTTTGTTCGCCAAGAAATATAGTCTCAATCAATAACAATTTCTCAATGATGATTTGTAGACAGGACCATGTGATCCTTCAAGAGCTTGTGTCTTGGGCTAATCCCCACCCAATTGACTCCACACCATTCATCCACATACCAGAGATTCTTTAGACAACCTTTTATCTATATATACTAAACCTGAAAGTTCAAATATGTGTATAAACACCCTTGAACGTTTAGACCCCCAAATTACAAATTACCAATTCAAGCTTTATATCAAACAATTAATGTGCGAAACATGAACAAAAGCTTAATATAGAATTGGTAAACAATCTAAGCCAATTAAAATCACATCCACAGCAGAAAATAAAGGGCAAAGATAAAGGGAAGAGAGATGCAAATACAAGGACAACACACGATGTGTTATCGAAGAGGAAACCGAAGCCCTCGGCATAAAACCTCTCCGCCGCCCTCCAAGCGGTCAATAATCCACTAGAAAATGTAGTTGGGATACATGAACAGCAATAGACCCTCCAAACCTAATCTATCCGATGTACCTAAGCCCTCCAAGCTTCTTACTCCAACGAGGTTGCGTTGAACCTTTTTCTTTTCTAGCTTATCGGATTCCGCTATAATCCATAGCATCCGCCATCCTTGGCATCTTCCAATACTTCCCAAAACTCCAAAAACACTCAACACTCTAAATGGGTGTGGGTAGTGTTTGGATAGAAATCTCCTCTTAATAGGTATGACAATGAGAAAGGGAATGAGAAGAGACTACAAAGATTTCTCTCTAAGAATGAGTAGCTCTCTCTAATTGGGTGGGTGTTTTGAAGAAACCTCTCTTAGGGTTTTTCTTTCTGAATAGCCACACATATTTTGTGGGAATGAGGGGTATTTATACTGGTGTGAGAATGGAATGCAAAGAGTCAATTTTTCCAAAAAAAGTGGTTGGCGACTTGAACTCGCGAGTTCAAGCCACGAGCTAACTTAATGGCCAGTCTGGATTTTTGTCCTGTAGTGCTCCAGGTGGCATGACTGTTCAACTCCCCTGCATGCTCTGCACGTGTGCAACTTTTGGCAGCTTGCAAGCCGCGAGCCTCCCGTGAGTCCTAGCCGCGAGTCTCCGCTTCACCGCACTGTCTTGAGCATTTCTTCACACTCTCTCACACACTACCCTTACATGATTCCCACCTAAATACAAGGTTTCTAAGTGCTGTATTATAAGCAAATTTGTCACGGAATAAAGCCAACACATGGTTGATTAAATTTAACCTTACAATCTCCCCATTTGGCTATTTTGTGACAAAACACCCTAAAACAGACTCTAGACTTAAACGTGAGTTTGGGAACAATGGCAAAACTCACTCACACCTAAATTTAGAAGCTGTGAAGCACTTGAATCATAAGAACATGAAATTCCTGAAAACACAACAATACACCATGATCATTGTATGCAGAAAAGTATGAAATGCATATGAAACCGGCTTAAAGTGATCAAGCAAGGATGAAGTGAAGTTTCAAATCATGGCTTGATCAACCAAGTAATCACCACAAGGTAGTGATCATAGTGTTCATTCACACTTGGAATGAACACTAGAACATACAAGTTAACAAGAACAAAGCAAGTTACTTGTATGCCTAACACTCAACCAATGCATAATACACAAAGTATATGCATCTAGGAACAATCCTACAAGGGCACAAGAGTGACAGTACTTAAAACAAAATGCAAGACATTTAGAAAGAAGTACTGATTTCAACAAAGCATAAAAGGCTGCATAAAGCATGGTATAAACCATAAAGCCTACAAACATGCATAAAACATAACCCTAAAAGCTTACATAAGCAACATGGGTACAAACCACAAAATACTGAATATAAACTTAAACAATATAAACTAAAAGTGTTTAAAGTTTCTCCCCTTGAGAATGATGAGAAGCTGTGATGCACTTGGAACATATATACTTGTAACTTGAAACACTTGCACAAAACACATTAGACCCTCAAGGTAAAGTAAGTAATAAAATGACAAGTATAATATAACAAGTAAATTGCGATCAAGTAAACATGATGTGAAACATGTGAGCAACTTGATCATACACCAAAACAGTTATATAGAAATGACTACAATGATCACATCGCAAAACAAATGATCATCCGAACATGCATTCAATGGAGCACAATAACATAGTGATATATGCATGTCCAAAACACAAACATGATGCAATACAAGAAAACAAACAAAAAGAGAAACAAACAAAAACAAAGTTTTCTTATTATCTCAATGTCTTCTTCTCCTTGGTATATGCATCTCCCCTATGGAATATCTCTCCCCCTACAAATGTGCATGAGAAATAGAATTTCTCCCCCTAAGGATGTGCACAAGAGTCATATAAAAATGACAAACCACTCCGGTATACTTTCTAGAGTATACTCTCCCCCTTTTTGTTAGGAATAGACAAATGGCCAAGGAGAAACGAGGGCAAGAGATGAAGGAACGAACAATGATAATGATGCATGAGGGGAGCGAGGTGAATGAGAAAATGAAGCTCAAACCTAAGACAAAGTAAAATGCTACAAAGCATAATGTAAACATGACATACTAGAATGAAGAAGTAAGGTCTATACCAATGCATGACAATGGTAGCAAATGTGTGTGCAAGATGTGGCTAAGTGCAATGCATGACCAATGCATAAAAAATGCACATGTGGGGCAAGGTGTGTTAAATACACAACCAATGAACCAAACATGTTCCTAATGAGGAAACATGAGAAACCCCAAAGTTTGGTACTTATCGGAGTCCAAACAAGCGAGAAAATGTCTAAGAAGCATTTTATCAAACACCAAGCATGCACACTATGAACAATAATGTGAAACAATGCATGAACATTATGAAATCCACCCTTAATACATGTTCTAATTGCTATAAGGGGCCAACATCCAATGCAAATCAACAAAATAAACCAATCCCATGAAAAAAATTTGACAAAAATTAAGTTTTCCCAACTCCTATGATGAAAATCCCAACCAAGAGCACAACAACTCTCCAAAACATAATCTAAAGATCAAAATCAATGAAAATAGTTTATAATTACCTTAGAGATGTTAATGGAATGAAAAACCATTCAAATTGATTGGGTTTTAATGAAAAAATAGTGAAAGAGGGGTTTAAGAGAGGATGGGAGAGGTTTAAAACAAATTTCCCACAAAAAGCCCTTTAAAAAGCTATTTTTGGGTGTTTCGCGATTGGGCGAGTTGCGAGGTTCAATCGCGAAAATTTTCGCGAGTCGCGAGAGAGTCGCGAGAAAGCTGCGAGTCGCGAGGTTCAGTCGCGAAAATTTTCGCGAGTCGCGAGTGAGTCGCGAGCAAGCCGTGAGTGAGTCGCCAAAAGCTTCTGGATGAACTCACGATCGTGGTTTCGCGACTCGCTTGGTGAGCCGCAAAAAAACTCGACACCTGTTTTTCAATACAGAACATGGTTAAACAATGAAAAACAAAGTAAACACTAAACATGAACACAAAGAGTGATAAAAATCACTTCCAAAAGCATATAAAATGATTAAAAATCTTTTTGGATTGAACCATATATGATTGAGCACACACACATCACATTTAGACAAGTACAATCTAACAAATGAATAAGAAATTCATTGAACATTAGGCATGTGTGTTGTGTGTGCATATCAAATGTGGAATAATCCTTAGTCTAGAGTGAAACTTCAATGATTAATTCAATCAAGTCATACACAACTAGTACTAAGTCAAGTGGTCTATCTCAATTATAGAAATGAACATATATGACCTCCCACAAGAAAATGATTACATAAGATTGAAACTTTTCATTTGGCTTCTTACAATTCATATCATTTGATCATTTTGAATCAATACAACTCATTTTGAGCAATACATCTCAATTTTTGAGATTGATGCCTGAAATTTTTGATATTTCAATTTGATGAACAAGCCTTTGGCTTTTGGGCATCATACATTTTCATATAAGTCGCTTTCCCTTTTTCCTAGTCGAATACTAGTATGTGCGACGGCTTTTGCAGTTCATTATCTCTTTTCATTTTGAGATTTACATTTATTGAACTCTTTAAGTAATAAAAATAAAAGAGTGAGAAGAGATATAAGCACAAGTCTACACATGTATCAAAATCAACATGACAATTGACTAATCATTCATGACAAGCTTGAAAATCGATTTACAACAATCACACAAAGATGTCAAGATTTTTCCCACAAAGATATAAGTGCAAAAATAACAAGCTAAGCTCGTAAATGCACAAAGCCATTTGTACAAAGGTACAAGGCCAAACTCACATGTGATATGTGCTCAAACATATACGATCAAACTTTTTGAAATTTTCACTTTTTATGTGGTTTTGGATTTTTACTCACACAAAATAGAAACATAAAAGTAAGATAAAAAACGAAACAATGCATACAAATAAATGTAAGATGCACAAAATGCATGAAGTTATGACATTTAATGCATGAAGGGTCCTACAAAGATCGAAAGAATGAAATCAAGGACCAAAAGAGCAAAAGCTCAACCATAGGAACCCTTCCTCATCCAAACGGAATAATTGTTTACAAAGATCGAAAGAATTAAATCAATGACCAAAAGAGCAAAAGCTCAACCACAGGAACCCTTCCTCATCCAAACGGAATAATTGTTTGGAATGAGTGTCTCAAGTGAAGTGAGACGAGGGTTGGAAGAATGAGAACCGGAGATGCACATAGTTAAGGAGTTAAAAGCATTAAACATTTTCTTTAACAACATGCTATTTTCACTCAAAACCGGTTTACTCTTTTTAGCACAACTTCCATGAAGCTCAAGTTTCTCTTTTCTTTTAATTCTTTTAAAAGCATGAAACTTAGAGCATTGAGGTCTTAGATGACCAAAAGCACCACAGTGGTGACAAACAATGTGTTTAGGTCTACTAGGCTTTTTAGGAAGAGATCTAGCAACATTGTTTTGTTCCCTTTTCAACTTGGAGCATTGAGGTCTTATATGACCGATCACACCGCAATGGTGGCAAGTTGGAACAAACTTAGACCCATTCAAAACCTTAGGTTGAGACCTAAACAGAGGCTTTGACTTAACAGCCTTTCCCTCCACCATTTGATTTCTTTTATATGGAGAAATGTACACCGATTTGTCCTTTAAGGTAGAACACACACTAGGCACAAAATCGGGTACCACAACATGATTGCAACAAATATTTTCATCATTTTTAACAATAGGTTCAGCAATCAAACACTTGGCATGCATCTTAAGAGATTCATTTTCACATTTAAGATCATCAACAAGTTTGTTAAACAAAACAAGTTTAGCATCCAAGTCCATATTCAAACATTCAAACTCTTTCAGGTTTTTAAGAGAAATTTCAACAAGTTTTTTATATTTCTCAACCACTTTGTTGGATTCATTGAGCTTAGCAATCAAATCATCATTTTCACAAAATAACTTGCTCAAATTCTTTTGAAACTTCTTAGCATTTTTCTTCAAGAGTTTGTCAACAACACCCATAGATTCAAATAACATGTCATCACACTTATGAGGATTAACACTCATAGAGGCATTTTCACAAACACGTGGCATGTTACATTCATCACCAACCAAATCATGCAAAGAGGCATACAAAGCACAATCCATGGCAAATAAACACAAGGGGTCAAGGATCACACTTAGGTATTTAAACCACAAGTGTACCCGCTCTGATACCAATTGAAAGTTCAAATATGTGTATAAACACCCTTGAACATTTAGACCCTCAAATTACAAATTACCAATTCAAGCTTTATATCAAACAATTAATGTGCGAAACATGAACAAAAGCTTAATATAGAATTGGTAAACAATCTAAGCCAATTAAAATCACATCCACAGCAGAAAATAAAGAGCAAAGATAAAGGTAAGAGAGATGCAAACACAAGGACAACACACGATGTGTTATCGAAGAGGAAACCGAAGCTCTCGGCGTAAAACCTTTCCGCCGCCCTCCAAGCGGTCAATAATCCACTAGAAAATGTAGTTGGGATACATGAACAGTAATAGACCCTCCAAGCCTAATCTACCCGATGTACCCAAGCCCTCTAAGCTTCTTGCTCTAACGAGGTTGCGCCGAACCTTTTTCTTTTCTAGCTTACCGGATTCCACTATAATCCATAGCATCCGCCATCCTTGGCATCTTCCAATGCTTCCCAAAACTCCAAAAACACTCAACACTCTAAATGGGTGTGGGTAGTGTTTGGATAGAAATCTCCTCTCAATATGTATGACAATGAGAAAGGGAATGAAAAGAGACTACAAAGATTTCTCTCTAAGAATGAGTAACTCTCTCCAATTGGGTGGGTATTTTGAAGAAACCTCTCTTAAGGTTTTTCTTTCTGAATAGCCACACATATTTTGTGGAAATGAGGGGTATTTATACTAGTGTGAGAATGGAATGTAAAGAGTCAATTTTTCCAAAACATGGCTGGCTGGCGACTTGACCTCGCGACTTGACCGAGTCGCGAGTTCAAGCCGCGAGCTAACTTAATGGCCAGTCTGGATTTTTGTCCTGTAGTGCTCCAGGTGGCATGATTGTTCAGCTCCCCTGCATGCTCTGCACGCGTGCAACTTTTGGCGGCTTGCAAGCTGCGAGCCTCCTACAAGTCCTAGCCGCGAGTCTCTGCTTCACCGCACTGTCTTGAGCATTTCTTCACACTCTCTCACACACTACCCTTACATGATTCCCACCTAAATACAAGGTTTCTAAGTGCTGTATTATAAGCAAATTTGTCACGGAATAAAGCCAATACATGATTGATTAAATTCAACCTTACAAAACCAAAGAAAACAAATTCCACAGCCAAATCATATCCTCACAATCTCTTCTAGCAAGTATTTTTCTTTCTTCTCCTAAGTCAATTGTGAACTAAATCCTCTTCTAAAGTCATAACATAGACAGAAATGGCTCCTCTATTGCCTGGTATTCTGCATGCTAAGCAGATTATCCGCAGGTCTGTTTCTGGTCTTGCTAAAAATGTTCCAAAAGGCTACATTGCAGTCTATGTTGGAGAGGAACAGAAGAAGCGGTTTGTGGTACCCATATCATACCTGAATCAGCCTTCATTTCAAGAATTGCTAAGTAAGGCAGAGGAAGAATTTGGGTTTCATCATCCCATGGGTGGCCTTACAATTCCCTGCAGAGAAGACATCTCATCAATATCACTTCTCGCTTAAGTGAATTTTAGTACATGGCACTAAAACTGATCAGAGCAGACAGATTTGTGCATTTCTTCTTTTTGTCAGAATGGATAGAGCAAGAAATGTCTACCCAACTGACGAAAAATCACAGCAGTTTCTCAAGGAAATGAGCCTACTTAAGGTCACTTGGGTAGACATTTTCCCCGGATCATTCAGACTAAGCATGTTCTCTAATGGGTGCAGACGACTCAAGGTCACCATATGTATCAGAAGGCCTTATTTCAATGCCTTCCATGATCTCACTGGTTGCTTGAATCACTCACAAGAAAGATGAAAGACATGAAAACCACTAGTCCATTAAACATGAACTGTCAGAGAAATTAAAGAAAAAGTCATTCCTCTTGAGTTTTGAATTAAGAGCATTGATTTATTCATTCATTTCATTGTAAAATTTTGCATTGTCTATGATGAAAGTAAGGATTCTGAACTTTCCATGAAAATACATCAAATAGAAGATCTTTCTTTCTTCTCATATAATTTTCTCTTTGATGGAAATGTCATTACAAGCTTTCACCATTAATTTGCAGACTCAATTCATCTTCTTTTCCTCGCTTTTGCCCTTTCATTTGTGACTAATTAAACAAGATGGACCAACAGGCCTATTATTTTTATTTTAGTCATTAGTACTTGAGTATCAATCCTTTTTGAAGATTTTTGGGTTTCCCCTTTTAATATTTTGTGTTAATTAGTAGGACTGGGAAACATGGGGACTATTTGGGTAACATCCAACATGTGCACATAGAAGATATTAGTTTATATTATTTGTAGGATTCATGAGGCTTATTTGGGTAACATCCAACATATGCAGATAGACCATAGTAGTATAATTTCGATGTTCCTTAAGTTTTTTTGCCACGCATTTGCCAAGATTATTCTCATTCAGCCTAACCATATTCCCCAATGTGTGCAGATGCATCAAGAGGTTACAATATATTAGAAGGCCAGCTCTCTGTTTATATTGGAGAAACCAAAAGGAGGAGTTTTGTTGTCCGAAGTCCATACTTGAAGATTCCTTCATTTCATTGTAAATTTTGCATGTTCTATATGAAATTCGGAAGTCAGAACTTCCCATGCAAATATATCAAATAGATTTTTTTTTCTTGCTTTCCATAATTATTTTTTTCTCTTTCAACGAGGCTCACTTCAATAGTCATAAAAAGTTGATTACTGAGTTCTTCAATATCCATATGCAGTTTGTGTCCTAGCCATCCTAGGTTTGGTTTGTCGAATGAGAAACAGGACTTTAAGGTAGAATTGAAAAAACATATGGAAGTCATTCTGACTGATATGATCAACTGAAACTGATATAAATATATATAAATATATATATATATATATATATATATATATAATTTGGTAAAGCTGTTCAGCACTTCAGCATAATCATTGCTTTCTTGATCTTGCCCCTAAAAGCTTTAATTGTTTTCCCTTTTTTTTTCTTTTACCTTCATAATGTAACTCTGCTTTTCAATTTCATCTTACCTGTTGCTAGTGGTAGAGTTAGGAATTTGTATTTGAGGGGCCAAATACAAAATGATATGATTAAATTTGTATGTGTATGTATTGTATACATAGTATGCATGATACTCTAAAATAATATAAAAATTATCATGTTCAATTGATTCCTCCAAATCCCTTCCATTTTTAGTTGGACGTGTGACATGTTCCATTTATTTGATTTTGAATGTCACACATTTTATATCTAAATAAAAATTAGAGGGAATGAAATGATTCAATAGGATAGCCCAAATAGGACAATTAAAGTACAAAGATTTTTAAAAATAAAAAACTAACAAATTGAAGATTGCTAAAAACTAGAAAAATAATCATGGAACGCAAATGAGAAATATATTTATATGATATCTAAAAGATAAATCGTAACATTTATTATTACTATACTCCTATTAAGTTAGTATTGCATTTCAAACCATTTTGATCCATTTGGTCCACTTCAGTCAATTCCGGTGTTCACTTTAGTCTACTTTGGTCTATTTGGTCCACTCAGTCCACTTTGTCTACTTCGGTCAATTCCAGTCTTTTGGGTCCATTCGGTCCATTTTGGACCCCTTCAGCCCATGTCGAACCTTTTCGTCCATAAGGTCTACTTCAATTCATTTTGGTCCACTTTGGTCCAGCTCTTGGCCATCTCAGCCCGTGACCACTGTTGAACAGCCAGTCAGATACTCCCTCTCAGCCTCACTATGGGTCTTGGCTCTACTAAAGCTAATCCCAATTTTCTTAATTTCAAATTTTGAGACTTTTATATTGTTTACTGAAATGGGAGGATGAAGAAGGTAAAGATGTACAGCTAGTCTTAACAATTAATTTGATGTCGTGTTTCATGAAGTATATAATTAGATCAAAACAAAAGCTATATAATCTCCATATGTTCTTATAGAAAATCTAAAATATGATGAGCCAAATATTTTTAATGATGACCAGTTTGAAATGTCCATCAAATTATCACTGCTTGGGACTTGAGGAGGCTGATTTCACAGTTTAAATTGTTGTTAAGTACAGAAAGAAATGATGGTCATGTACATTGTCCAGCCATGAATACCAAGTATAATCAGGATGGTCACAACCATGGATATGATGCTCTGTACCGAATTTAGACTTCTCTATTCAAGAATATATATATCAAAACAATATTGCTGCTTCCTTTCTTTCTTTCTTTCCCCATTATATAATAAAACAAAATATGAGCCATGAAAATATGGAACAGAATTGAATGACCCACAATAGATAATTGGCCTTTGCATGCTGGTGTAGAAATTTGTTAGTTATATGAGCCATGGTTTTGATTGGTGAGTTGTACCTTAGAAATTATGACGAATTAAGTCTATGATCACTTAGCATTTAAAAAAATCATTACAATTCTACATCCTAGGCAACCAACACTAAGCATAATAGAGATGGTTAATAATTGATCACTATGGCTTGCTGGTAATGGTCGAACTGATAGAAATTTGTTTTGCCCATAAAGAATGAAATTTATCAGAGACATGGCTTGCTGAATTTGGTGGTTCTGGTTCAGTTGGGTTGAGATGTTAGCAGCATAGAACATCATCACATGCTAGGTGGTTTGGTGCTCCCACTTCAATTTATCTCCCTTTCAGATTAAGGTCCTGGTCATATAATCACAATACTTCCCCTCTATGCATTAAGCAACATCAGCACATGAAGTGACAATCTGTTTGTGATGAAAATATATGTGGACAATGTGGGCCTCTGTTGCTTGCTCAGTATTTGAGAGGTTAATATTGATGAATCAAAGCAAATAGGTCATAGCATGAAATTAACAAGACCTTGAGGGAGGCAAAATCATATGACCCCTCTTGACAAATGTCCTTTAATGGTCCCCCCAGTGGTACATCCCCTTAACACTGTTTCCAGTTGAAATTGATGGCCACATAATAGATACATTTCACATTAATTTACTTAAAGACCGACAAATTCTAGTGGTTTTAATTTTGGAATTCTTATTAAATGCAGTTCTCTTCTTGCATATTGTGAATACTCTTGCAGGTAGCTGCTGCTTTTCAAGTTTTTACAGTTTGGTGTTTTATTTTCATTTTAATGTTTCACTGAATTTTTTCCCCAAAGTTCCAATTGTGGTTATTCAAGCTAACTCAGAAGGTATTTGATCTTTGAGGAAACGATCACACAATAGTTTTTTAAATTATCCAGTGCATGGAATGATGAATTTACATCTCCTATTCAAAAGAAATGAAACCCTGAGTAAGTTAAGGTTTCATAATCTAACAAGTAACAAGAGGTTGGCCAATTAACTCAACAGAAGGTTTCTCTTATCCACATCTCTTATATTCAAGGGGGTGGGGGGCTTGTAGGTTGTGCTCCCTGTTGAAATGGTTAGGCATAAGTCTTCTATAAAGTACAATATGAATCAGGACAAGTTCTTGATTATCAATTGGAAGACAAAACCATGTGATCCTTCATATGACTGTCTCTCACTAATATACACCCAAATTCCTCACAACTGACACCACTCACATTTTAGAGATTTTCCCACACCCATTTTCATCTATAAATACACACAAAGGTTATTCCATAGCCAAATCAGGTCCTCTTATTCCCCACTAGCAAATATTTACCTGCATTTTTTCCTCCCAACTCATTTGTGAGCTTCAACCTTTTCCAAAGTGTTAATATATAAATGGCTATCCGAGTTCCTGCCATCATGCAAGTTAAGCAGATTCTCCGCAGGTCTGTTCTGAGTAGTAAAGAAGCAGCTTTTACGGCCAAGAAAGTTCCAAAAGGTTACTTTGCAGTCTATGTTGGAGAGGAACAGAAGAAGCGATTTATTCTACCTATATCATACCTGAATGAGCCTTCATTCCAGAAGTTGCTTAGTAAAGTTGAGGACGAATTTGGATTTGATCATCCAATGGGTGGTCTAACAATTCCCTATGGAGAAGATGTCTTCATGGATCTCACTTCTCGCTTAAATGGATCATGATTCATAACACTGAGATCAATCAGCAGGGACAGATTTATGGATTCACGCACATTGATGCCTCCTTTCAGCGAAGAATAAGATGGCATGCATGTTTACACCCACTTTAGAACAGCACTGCTGTATCTTAAGAACATATCAATTTGCCATGGACTATTCAGCCAAGCAGAAGCAGATGTGGATGGCTCAACTTGGAAACACACAAAGGAGGTGCTTCATGGTTCCAACTTCATCCAATGGGTGGTTCTCACAGAACCTCATGCAGAGAATCCTTCAGTGATCAACTTGTGTTTTGGATACCTCAGGAGAGAAATGAAAGACATGATACTGAGTATTGAAAACATGAACTTTTCAACATTCTTAACCCAAAAATCTATCTGTTCAATTTTGAAGAGTATTAGATTATTTCATAACTCATTGTAAAATTCCTTTTTTTTAATGGTTATGAAAGTTGGGAATCATATCAAAAATTTCTGTGCAAATATTTCATACAAAATTATTTTTTCTTTCTGCAAAATCTGCTTCCATTTGATGGCAATGCAGTACAAGTAATCACGAAAAAATATGCAGATTCAATTTCAGCTGCAAGCAAATGTGCATAATATTTATCATTTATTTATGGATGTGTATTAGCTCCTTTACTTCACATTCTGTGAAACAATCATTTACATTTAAAAGTTCAGGTCAAGTCTACCAAAGGCCAAAAATTCTAGCAAGGCTTAGTTTTCAATAGCCATATGGACCTATACATAGGTGGAGCTAGGATCATGGGAATAATGAGTCGCTAAGAGAGCTCTCGAGTTGGATTCTAAGAATGTTTGGATATATATGTGCTATGTTATCAAACGTATATGCCAGATGTGGTATGTGGAATGAGATTGAGCAGTTGAGGGAATAAGTTGACTGTAGGATGCAACCTTTGATTCTGAAAGAGAAAAATATACAGAAACAGACTATATAAACAAACCTAAAACTATCATAAATTGTTTTATATCTTAAACCCTTTTGAGTCACAAGTAATTGATATTGCCCAACTTCAGGTTTGAGATGCATGCCAATAATTGTCATCAGTAACAGACAAATTTGATTATGTATTTTGAATGGTTTGGGTTCCAATGACAATGAGGACCATGCATAAGACACACTCCTTATGCCCTTCACAAGGGTTTTTTGTAGTACCAAAGCTACAAGTGCATGCTCTTCACAAGGGTATGTCGTGCAACCAATGTACCAAAGCAATAAATGATAGTGATTTTGGCTTTGGATATGTTATTTAATTCAATTATCTTCAGCCTCAATTTTTCTGTCTGGAAATAAATAGACTTATATGTCCTCCTATGTACCAATCACCCAAAGTTGTCCACAAGAGGTTTCTTTTTTTCATATCTCTTACATATCAAGTTGCTCTCCTGTGGTTTGTTCGCCAAGAAAAATAGTCTCAATCAATAACAATTTCTCAATGATGATTTGTAGACAGGACCATGTGATCCTTCAAGTGCTTGTGTCTTGGGCTAATCCCCACCTGATTGACTCCACACCACTCATCCACATACCAGAGATTCTTTAGACAACCTTTCATGTATATATACTAAACCAAAGTAAACAAATTCCACAGCCAAATCATATCCTCACAATCTCTTCTAGCAAGTATTTTTCTTTCTTCTCCCATGTCAATTGTGAACTAAATCCTCTTCTAAAGTCATAACATAGACAGAAATGGCTCTTCTATTGCCTGGTATTCTGCATGCTAAGCAGATTATCCGCAGGTCTGTTTCTGGTCTTGCTAAAAATGTTCCAAAAGGCTACATTGCAGTCTATGTTGGAGAGGAACAGAAGAAGCGGTTTGTGGTACCCATATCATACCTGAATAACCCTTCATTTCAAGAATTGCTAAGTAAGGCAGAGGAAGAATTTGGGTTTCATCATCCCATGGGTGGCCTTACAATTCCCTGCAGAGAAGGCATCTTCATTAATATCACTTCTCGCTTAAGTGAATTTTAGTACATGTCACTAAAATTGATCAGAGCAGACAGATTTGTGCATTTCTTCTCTTTGTCAGAATGGATAGAGCAAGAAATGTCTACCAAGTGATGAAAAATCACTGCAGTTTCTCAAGGAAATGAGTCTACTTAAGGTCACTTCACTTGGGTAGGCATTTTCCCAGGATCATTCAGACTAAGCATATTCTCCAATGGGTGCAGACGACTCAAGGTCACCATATGTATCAGAAGGCCTTATTTCAATGCCTGCCATGATCTCACTGGTTGCTTGAATCACTCACAAGAAAGATGAGAGACATGAAAACCACTAATCCATTAAACATGAACTGTCAGACAAATTAAAGAAAAAGCCATTCCTCTTGAGTTTTGAATTAAGAGAATTGATTTATTCATTCATTTCATTGTAAAATTTTGGATTGTCTATGATGAAATTAAGGATTCTGAACTTTCCATGAAAATACATCAAATAGAAG
The DNA here is from genome assembly GCA_028216015.1 of Quercus dentata. Lineage (NCBI taxonomy): Eukaryota > Viridiplantae > Streptophyta > Magnoliopsida > Fagales > Fagaceae > Quercus > Quercus dentata. Next base: position 54,345,879 of record CP116454.1, on the reverse strand, counting down.
ATCTTTCTTTCTTCTCATATAATTTTCTCTTTGATGGAAATGTCATTACAAGCTTTCACCATGAATTTGCAGACTCAATTCATCTTCTTTTCCGCACTATTGCCCTTTCATTTGCGACTAATTAAACAAGATGGACCAACAGGCCTATTATTTTTATTTTAGTCATTAGTACTTGAGTATCAATCCTTTTTTAATATTTTTGGGTTTCCCCTTTTAATATTTTGTTTTAATTAATAGGACTGGGAAACATGGGGACTATTTGGGTAACATTCAACATGTGCACATAGAAGATATTAGTTTAAATTATTTGTAGGACTCATGAGGCTTATTTGGGTAACATGCAACATATGCTGATATGCAGATAGACCATAGTAGTATAATTTCGATGTGCCTTAAGTTTTTTCGCCACGCATTTGCCAAGATTATTCTCATTCAGCCAAACCATGTTCCCCTATATGTGCAGATGCCTCAAGAGGTTACAATATATTAAAAGGCCACCTCTCTGTTTATATTGGAGAAACCAAAAGGAGGAGTTTTGTTGTCCAAAGTCCATACTTGAAGATTCCTTCATTTCATTGTAAATTTTGCATGTTCTATATGAAATTCAAAAGTCAGAACTTCCCATGCAAATATATCAAATAGATTTTTTTTTTCTTGCTTTCCATAATTATTTTTTTCTCTTTCAACAAGGCTCACTTCAATAATCATAAAATGTTGATTACTGAGTTCTTCAATAACCATATGTGGTTTGTGTCCTAGCTATCCTAGGTTTGGTTTGTCGAATGAGAAACAGGACTTGAAGGTAGAATTGAAAAAACATATTGAAGTCATTCTGACTGATATGATCAACTGAAACTGATATATATATATATATATAAATATATATATAATTTGGTAAAGCTGTTCAGCACTTCAGCATAACCATTGCTTTCTTGATCTTGCCCCTAAAAGCTTTACTTGTTTTCCTTTTTTATCTTTCTTCATAATGTAACTATGCTTTTTAATTTCATCTTACCTGTTGCTAGTGGCAGAGCCAGGAATTTGTATTTGAGGGGCCAAATACAAAATGATATGATTAAATTTTGTGTGTGTATGTATTGTATTCATACTATGCATGATACTCAAAAATAATATAAAAATTATCATGTTCAATTTATTCCTCCAATTCCCTTCCATTTATTGTTGGACGTGTGACATGTTCCATTTATTTTATTTTTGAATGTCACACATCTTATATCTAAATAAAAATTAGAGGGAATGAAATGATTCAATAGGAGAGCCCAAATAGGACAATTAAAGTACAAAGATTTAAAAAAATAATAAATAAATAAATAACAAATTGAAGATTGCTAAAAACTAGAAAAATAATCATGGAATGCAAATGAGAAATATATTTATATAATATCTAAAAGCTAAATCGTAGCATTTATTATTACTACACTCCTATTAAGTTAGTATTGCATTTCGAACTATTTTGATCCATTCGGTCCACTTCAGTCAATTCCGGTCCATTAGGTCCACTTTAGTCCATTCTGTCTACTTTGGTCCACTTCGATCTATTTAGTCCACTCAGTCCACTTTGTCTACTTCGGTCAATTCCAGTCCATTCGGTCCATTTCGGACCACTTTAAGTCTATTTCGGTCCTTTTCGTCCATAAAGTCTACTTCGCTCCATTTTGGTCTACTTTGGTCCAACTCTTGGCCATCTCAGCCCGTGACCACCGTTGAACTGCCAGTCAGATACTCCCTCTCAGCCTCACCATGGGTCTTGGCTCTACTAAAGCTAATCCCAATTTTCTTAATTTCAAATTTTGAGACTTTTATATTGTTAACTGAAATGGGAGGGTGAAGAAGGTACAGATGTATAGCTAGTCTTAACAATTAATTTGATGGTGTTTCATGAGTATATAATTAGAACAAAATAAAAGCTATATAATCTCCATATGTTCTTATAGACAATCTAAAATATGATGAGCCAAATATTTTTAATGATGACCAGTTTGAAATGTCCATCAAATTATCACTGCTTGGGACTTGAGGAGGCTGATTTCACAGTTTAAATTGTTGTTAAGTACAGATAGAAATGATGGTCATGTACATTGTGCAGCCATGAATACCAAGTATAATCAGGATGGTCACAACCATGGATACGATGCTCTGTACCGAATTTAGACTACTCTATTCAAGAATATATATATATATATATATATATATCAAAACAATATTGCTGCTTCCTTTCTTTCTTTCCCCATTATATAATAAAACAAAATATGAGCATTATTTTTCCATAAGTTTCTTGATACTTTTCTCTGCCACTTTGGAACATTCCCATTTTATTGGATCTAGTGGGTTTATTTGAACCTGTTTTGGAGGAACAGAATTGAATGACCCACAATGGATAATTGGCCTTTGCATGCTGGTGTAGAACTTTGTTAGTTATATGAGCCATGGTTTTTGATTGGTGAGTTGTACCTTAGAAATTATGATGAAATAAGTCTATTATCACTTAGCATTTAATCAGATCATTACAATTCTACATCCTAGGCAACTAACACTAAGCATAATAGAGATGGTCAATAATTGATCATTATGGCTAGCTGGTAATGGTCGAACCGATAGAAATTTGTTTTGCCCAAACAGAATGAAAATTTTTCTTTATCAGAGACATGGCTTGCTGAATTTGGTTGTTCTGGTCAAGTTGGGTTGAGATGTTAGCAGCATAGAACATCATCACATGCTAGGTGGGTTGGTGCTCCCACTTCAATTTATCTCCCTTTCAGATTAAGGTCCTGGTCATATAATCACAATACTTCCCCTCTATGCATTAAGCAACATCATCACATGAAGTGACAATCTGTTTGTGATGAAAATATAAGTGGACAATGTGGGCCTCTGTTGCTTGCTCAGTATTTGAGAGGTTAATATTGATGAATCAAAGCAAATAGGTCAGAGCATGAAATTAACAAGACCTTGAGGGAGGCAAAATCATATGACCCCTCTTGACAAATGTCCTTTAATGGTCCCCCCGGTGGTACATTTCCCCTTAACACTGTTTCCAGTTGACATTGATGGCCACATAATAGATACATTTCACATTAATGTACTTAAAGACCGACAAATTCTAGTGGTTTTAATTTTGGAAATCTTATTAAATGCAGTTCTCTTCTTGCATATTGTGAAAACTCTTGCAGGTAGCTGCTGCTTTTCAAGTTTTTACAGTTTGGTGTTTTATTTTCATTTTAATGTTTCACTGAATTTTTTCCCCAAAGTTCCAATTGTGGTTATTCAAGCAAACTCAGAAGGTATTTGATCTTTGAGGAAACGATCACACAATAGTTTTTTAAATTATCCAGTGCATGAAATGATGAATTTACATCTCCTATTCTAAAGAAATGAAACCGAGTAAGTTAAGGCTTCATAATCTAACAAGTAACAAGAGGTTGGCCAATTAACTCAACAGAAGGTTTCTCTTATCCACATCTCTTATATTCAAGGGGGTGGGGGGCTTGTAGGTTGTGCTCCCTGTTGAAATGGTTAGGCATAAGTCTTCTATAAAGTACAATTTGAATCAGGACAAGTTCTTGATTATCAATTGGAAGACAAAACCATGTGATCCTTCATATGACTGTCTCTCACTAATATACACCCAAATTCCTCACAACTGACACCACTCACATTTTAGAGATTTTCCCACACCCATTTTCATCTATAAATACACGCAAAGGTTATTCCATAGCTAAATCAGGTCCTCTTATTCCCCACTAGCAAATATTTACCTGCATTTTTTCCTCCCAACTCATTTGTGAGCTTCAACCTTTTCCAAAGTGTTAATATATAAATGGCTATCCGAGTTCCTGCCATCATGCAAGTTAAGCAGATTCTCCGCAGGTCTGTTCTGAGTAGTAAAGAAGCAGCTTTTACGGCCAAGAAAGTTCCAAAAGGTTACTTTGCAGTCTATGTTGGGGAGGAACAGAAGAAGCGATTTATTCTACCTATATCATACCTGAATGAGCCTTCATTCCAGAAGTTGCTTAGTAAAGTTGAGGACGAATTTGGATTTGATCATCCAATGGGTGGTCTAACAATTCCCTATGGAGAAGATGTCTTCATGGATCTCACTTCTCGCTTAAATGGATCATGATTCATAACACTGAGATCAATCAGCAGGGACAGATTTATGGATTCAAGCACATATATGCCTCCTTTCAGAGAAAAATTGGATGGCATGCATGTTTACACCCACTTGAGAACAGCACTGCTTTATCTTAAGAACATATCAATAATTTGCCATGGACTATTCAACCAAGCAGAAGCAGATGTGGATGGCTCAACTTGGAAACACACAAAGGAGGTGCTTCATGGTTCCAACTTCATCCAATGGGTGGTTCTCACAGAACCTCATGCAGAGAATCCTTCAGTGATCAACTTGTGTTTTGGATACCTCAGGAGAGAAATGAAAGACATGATACTGAGTATTGAAAACATGAACTTTTCAAAATTCTTAACCCAAAAATATATCTGTTCAATTTTGAAGTAAGAGTATTAGATTTTTTTCATAACTCATTGTAAAATTCCTTTTTTTTAATGGTTATGAAAGTTGGGAATCATATCAAAAATTTCTGAGCAAATATTTAATACAAAATTATTTTTTCTTTCTGCAAAATTTGCTTCCATTTGATGGCAATGCAGTACAAGTAATCACGAAAAAATATACAGATTCAATATCAGCTGTAAGCAAATGTGCATAATATTTATCTTTTATTTATGGATGTGTATTAGCTCCTTTACTTCACATTCTGTGAAACAATCATTTACATTTAAAAGTTCAGGTCAAGTCTACCAAAGGCTAACAATTTTAGCAAGGCTTAGTTTTCAATAGCCATATGGACCTATACATAGGTGGAGCTAGGGGGGCCTGGCCCCCCTAGCTTTTGAAATTTTCCATTAATAATCTTTTACATTTGATAATAAATCTAAAAATTACACAAAAATGTATTTACCGGCCCCTCCTGAGAAAATTTCTTGGCTTCGTCACTGGACACCTATACATTTCTCTTTTATGCAATGGCCATATACATTTAAATATATTGTTCACATTGTCTTTTTCTCCTTTCTATATATGATCACCTATTTCGCCTGTTCACTAAGACTTGATGACCAAGAGGAACGTGAATGTCTTTAAGTCCAACCTTTTATTATATCCTCTTCCTTTCTAATTAGTACATTGACTTCGGAAGTATGATGTATATCTGGGTAATATGTAACAGATGCAAACAAAACATTCAGTATAAATCTAGATGCAGTTTTGCTAAAAAAAGGGACCCTTAGAATATGGATAACCACATGAACTTAATTTTCATGAGGCTAAGCTTGTTGGTCTTTCTTTCTCAATAAATAGATCATACCAAAGGTCAAGGGAGAAAAATGGGGTAAAAAAGATGAAATTTGTTTTGCCTGTAGTCAGCACCCAAAATGACATGTGTACTGATGATTCTTGTGTAGGCCACTTACAAGGCCAGATATCGACCTAGGTATAAAATGGTTGCAGTTGAACTACTTGTAGGACATACTTCATGTGATCTTCATGGGGGTTTGTCTTGGAAGTCATTGTAATAAGGCACCAAAAAGTCAGTGAGTTAGATTGAGGACATTTTATTTAGTACTTTTTTCTTCCTCAACTTGAGCCATGATGATCCAAGTACAAATCTTCAGATATTCTCATGTTTCTTACTATTGGAAATACCACTTTCATTTTTAAACATAAATGAATGTCTAACACTTGAAAGTTCAAAAACGTGTACAAAACACCTTTGAACGTTTAGACCCCCAAATTACAACTTAACCAATACAAGCAATATGTCAAACAACTAGTGTGCGGAAACTTAACACATGCTATAATACGAAATTGGTTAAAGACTATCTAAGCCATAACAAAATAAAATCACAGCAGATAACAAAAAGGCAAAGATAGAGAGGAAGAAAGATGCAAACACAAAGACAACACGCGATGTGTTATCGAAGAGGAAACCAAAGTCCTCGGCGAAAAACCTCTCCGCCGCCCTCTAAGTGGTAATCAATCCACTAGAAAATACAGTTGGGATACAAGGACAGAATAGACCCTCCAAGCCTAATCTACCCAGTGCACCTAAGCCCTCCAAGCTTCTTGCTCCAACGAGGTTGCGCCGAACCTTTTTCTTTTCTAGCTTCCCGGATTCCGCTACTAGACCGTAGCATCAACCAATGAAGATTGGTTCCTTCCTAATCGCTTCCCGTAAATCCAAATAACTGTCTCACGTGTGATGATGATGGTGAGAATCGGGTTTGGTACAATGCCTCTCAAGGATTTGACAATGGAGAGGAAGAGAGTAGAGGAATTTGAAGAGACTCTAAGGTATAGATTGTGGGTGAAACAATCTTGTTTTTCTTTAGGTTTCTCTCTCAAAATTCTCTCTGGAAGCTCTCTTTCAATCGTGGGTAAAAGGGGTATTTATCTTTGGAGTGGGAGAGGAATGTGAAACATCAGATTTTACAAAACAGGGGGTGGCTCGCGGCTTGACCTCGCAGACTTGACTAAGTCGCGAGATCGATCATGCGAGTTAACCGTATGGCCGATTGTCTGTTTTGTCCTGTAGTGCTCCGGCTAGCATGACTGTTCATCTTCCAAAGATGCTTGGCACGTGTCTTTTCAGCGGCTTGCGCCCATGAGTCACCCGCGAGTCCCAGCCACGACTCGACTGTTTTCTTGCACACTCTTGAGCAATCTTCACTCTATCTCACTCACTACCCCGACAACAAACCCACCTAAATACGAGTTACTAAATCTTTGAATTACAAGCAAATTTGTACGGAATAAAGCCAATTAGATGGTTGAATAAATTCAACCTTACAATACTCTATTGGCGAAAATCGGGGTCTTTCTTGATAAAAATATCTTTTCTTTTCGATATTTTGATTGCATTGAGGTTAATGGTTAACTCATCAAAATTTATTCTGCGAAGAATATTCTATGTCAGGGAAGCTTTATCAAAATTTTTATTTGCCTCAAATACACAAGGCTAAACCTAGTGTGTTTCGCATCAATTTTTAGCTATTATGTACAGTTTTTTAAAATCTCACCTTTTGAAAGTACAAGTATACATTAGCACACATTTAACAAAAATCTAAACAAAATGATGCCAAACACACATTTATGGAAAAGTTATGAGTAAGATTTGCATGATGTTACTGCAGTTCCCTACCAAAAAGGATTAATTTGGAAGAGATCATAATTATAGCTAATTGCTTGTCTAAAAGACCCATCATACAAGAGATTAATACGGTTCCAATTAAATGTTGTTTTCTAGACATAATTGACATATATGTCTAAACTTGTCCTTCTTTTGCAAAAGGACAGCCAGTGGTTCAGTATTTACTCCAATCCATGTGCCTTTCAAATCAATGGGGTCCCCTTGCAGCTGGTTGCTGGTTGTTGTCCTGGAAATGCTAGGGCATATTGTATTCCAGCAAATATGGGGTCTCAATCACTACCAATTTCTTGACGATTTGTTGGAAGACAGGTCCATGTGATCCTTCAAATGCTTATCCTCTAGCCAAACCCTAGCCAATTCTCCTCTACACCACTCATTCCACAAAAGATAAATTTTCACACACACACCTTCATCTATATATACAGGCAAACATATCATCCAAATCCAGAACAAGTAATCACATCCTTTGATATCAAAATCATTACTTTCTTCTCCCTTTTCTTTTGTGTACTTGACCCTTTTTCTTGGCAATATTATATATCCAGATATCCATGGCCATTCGTTTGCTCGGTGTTATGAATGCTAAGCACATTCTACGACGATCAAACTCGTTTGGAAAGCAAGTAGCTTCAACATCTATAGATGTTCCAAAAGGCTACGTTGCAATATATGTTGGAGAGAGTGAAAGGAGGCGCTTTGTAATTCCTATTTCATTTTTGAACCAGCCTTCATTTCAAGAATTGCTAAGAAGAGCAGAGGAAGAATTTGGATTTGATCATCCAATGGGTGGCCTTACAATTCCCTGCAACGAAGACCTCTTCATCAATGTCACTTCTCAATTATATGACTTGTGATATGGTGCCACTGAGATAAAGCAATAGAAAAAATTTTGTAAATCTTTGTTATTTATTTATTTTAGGCAGAAGAAGAGATGACTATTTTCTATCCACTAAGAATTTTACAAATATAATGATTACAGTTCCTCCCACATTTTTAAGAAAAATGTTAAACTGTGAATACATTCTGGTTGAAATTTATCTTCTTTCGTTTTTATGATATTATTAGTCCCCTTTGTATTTTTTTTTTTTTTTTTTTTTTTTTTTGCATCATTTTCCATGAAAAGCGAATACTTCCAATCAAGTCTACCAGAGGCTAACAATTGAAGGCTTAGTTTCCAATAACCACAAGCTGCAAACCCACGCAATGCATAAAAAAAAAAAAAAATTTAAAAAAAAACAAATTTGACAATTTATTTTTTTGTTAAATGATTAATGAAAATAATAGATAAGGCTTATAAGTGTTACTCTCAAACTCTTCTTAAAATGATGTAATTATTTTCTAACAAAGTATAGTTAATACAATATATAAGATTTTCTAAACTAAGCTATCTATAAAAATGTAGTTTTATAAAAAAACCTACCAACATTATGTTGAGAATGTGACATGTCAATGAAGCAGCTCCTCTTACTACACAAACCTTTCCTCTCAAAGTATCACCAAAATGGACCAAAGTGGACTTAATGGACCAAGTGGACAGAACTAGACTGAAATGCTATGCTTTAGATTTTAAATATTATATAGATGTGCTCATATACAACAATCTAATATTAATCACATCGCCATTTTCACCTCTTTTATAGTTGATTTCCATTTTGCAAGTTCATCTAGACTAAATAAGAGGAACCAAATGTATTTACCATTTATCATTTCTGTTTCTGTTTCTGTTTCATTTCCAATGTTTATTTTGGTTAGGAGATTGACTTCGAGAAGTATGATATCAATCTAGGAAACATTAAATAAAGAGTCAGATTATATTTAGATATGCAATTTTGATAAAAAAGGGATCCTAGTAATTTTAAGTCTTACAGTGTATGAACAGTTGATCACACGTACCCAAATCTCATAAGGCTAAGGTCGTTACACTCTTTTACTTTGAATCTTTGACAATGCGACCAGAACAAAGGTCAAGGAAACAAGGGAGAAAAAGGCTGAAACCTGTTTTGCCAGTTGATAGCACCTAAAATAACTTGTCTACTGATGATTTTTGTACCAGTTGCTTGCAATAATCTCATCTCTTATAATGCCATGTATAGTCCTTCATATGGGGTTGGTTGCAGTTGAACTACTTGTAGGACATACTTTATCTGCTCTTCATGGGGGTTTGTCCTGGAAGTCAGTGTACTTAGGCACCAAAAAAGTTTGTGAGTAATGTTGAGGACATGTTTGTATGCTTCTGTTCCTCATCTTAAACCATGATGATCCATGTACGTATCTGTGGATTCTCATGTTTCTTGCTGTTGAAAATTTCACTCTCAATTTTATAACATAAATGAATATCTTATATTCCGTTGGAGAAAACTAGTTTCTTAACTAATGCAGATAAATTTTATTGCTTTCCTTTTCTTTTCTATAATTTAGATTGCATTAAGGTTTAAAATTAAGTGATCAAAATTTCTTCTGAAGATATCTTAACAATAGCTAATTTTTTGTCCAGAGGCCCCATCATACAAGAGAATTATTTTTGTTCCAATTATTGTCAAGAAAAAATCAACATATATGTCTAAACCTGTCCCCCATCGAAAGAGGTCAGCTGGTAGTTCAGAGTTTTATCCAATCCACATATCTTTCATCTTGATAAGGTCCCCTTGCTGCTGCTTGTTGTCCTTGAAATGCTTGGGCATATAACTTATTCATAAAATAAAAGGTCTCAATCACAACCAACTTCTTGATAATGAGTTGGAAGACAGGTTCATGTGATCCTTCAAATGCTTATCTCTCTCACATAACCGCAGCCAATATTTCCTCTACACCACTTATTCTACAATCCACAAACAGAAATTGTCACTCACCATTCATCTATATATACATGAAAGCATAACATCAAAAACCAAGACAAGTGCTCACATCCTCTGATATTAAATCCTTACATTCTTCTCCCTTTTCTATTGTGAACTCTATCATTTTTCTCAGCAGTAGTCTATAGCCAGATATCAATGGCCATTCGTTTGCTCGGTATTATGCATACTAAGCACATTCTCCGACGATCAAACTCATTTGGAAAGCAAGTAGCTTCAACATCTATAGATGTTCCAAAAGGCTATATTGCAATATATGTTGGAGAGAGTGAAAGGAGGCGCTTTGTAATTCCTATATCATTTTTGAACCAGCCTTCATTTCAAGAATTGCTAAGTAAAGCTGAGGAAGAATTTGGATTTGATCATCCAATGGGTGGTCTCACAATTCCCTGCAGCGAAGATATCTTCATCAATCTCACTTCTAGCTTATATGAATTGTGAGATGGTTCTACTTAGCTAAAACAGCAGAAACAATTTTGTTAATCAATGTAAATTCTTTATTTCTTTTAGGCAGATGAAGAGATGGGGATTGTCCATCCACCAAAAATATTGTAATAGAATTATTGCAGCTCCTCCAACATTCTTCAGAATATTGTAAAACTGTGAACGCATTTGGTTGAAATTAATCCTCTTTAGGTTTCATCATAATTGTAGTGCCTTTTGTTTAATTTTTTTTTTTTTTAATCATTTTCTACCCCCAGTGTATACTGCCAGTCTAGTCTACCAAAGGCTAACAATTCGAGCAAGCTTAGTTTTCAATAACCATATGATTGTAGGGAATTTAACTGAAATCCCAACCTATGAGAAACAAAAAAAAAAAAGAAAAAAAGAAAAAGAAAAAACACACGCCAAAGAAAGCAATCAAACGCACAAGACAATATTTACGTGGTTCGGCAATTTGCCTACGTCCACGAAGTTGCAGAGATTTCATTATTATTAGGAAAAAATACAATACACAGTGCGGCTCCAAGATTTTTCCCTCTATGTAAACATGGCAACCGACTCACAATAATAACCCTAATCACCAAAGTCGGTTCCACAATGGACTAAATGGGCCAAAAAAAATTTCCCGAGGGCAATGGACTAAGCCTCAGTAAATCTCCCATTAAAAACCACGCAATATTATTCGGGTCGGGTTGAATCGTCAAACCAGATCAAACAAAACTAGACTCCACAAAGCCCAGCAATGATCGTATACAACTTTTTAATATCAATCACATGGTCCTTTTTTCCCTTTTTATTGTAGATTTTCCATTTTGCCTATTCATCAAGACTAATTAGGACGAACCAAAATGATTTTTATCCTTTATTGTATCTATTTCTATTTTGTTACCAATGTTTCAGCTTGGTTAGCAGATTGACTTTGGGAAGTATGGTATCTATCTGGGTATAACACATTTGGACAAAAAAAAAGGTATAAAATTATATGTGCAGTTTCGCTAAAGTAAATGACCACATGCACGAAGGTTATTACACTGTCACTTTGAATTTCCATAATAAATGTCAAGGAAATGCAGAAAATAAAAGAGAAGAAATTTGTTTGTAGGTAGTCAGCAACCAAAATGACATATCTACTGATGTTTTTTGTGCAAGTCTCTTGCAATAATTTCATTTCTTATTGTGCAATATATAGTACTTGATATGGTATTGGTTGCAGTTGAACTACTTGTAGGACATACTTCTGGTGCTCTTCATGTGATTTTGTCCCAGAAATCATTGTATTGAGGCACCAAAAAGTCAGTGAGTTATTTTGAGGACATGTTATTTTGTACGTTTCTCTTCCTCACCTTAAACCATGATGGTCCATGTAAAAATCTTTAGATATTCTCATGTTTCCTACTGTTGGAAATTCCACTTTCATTTTTAAACATAAATGAATGTCTTGTACTCTGTTGGAGAAAATCAGGGTCTTTACTGATACAGATATCTTTTCATTCTTAAATTTTGATTGCATTGAGGTTAATGGTTAACTCATCAAAATTTGTTCTCGGAAAAAATATGCCATGCCAGGGAGACTTTATCAATATTTGTATTTGGCTCAAATACAAGACGCTATACTTATTGTAAAATTCTGAGTAAGGTTTGCATGATGTTACAGATGTTTCCTACCAAAAAGGATTTGGAAAAGATCTTAAACATAGCTAATTTCTCGTCTAAAATCCCCATCATACAAGAGACTAATCCAGTTCCAACTATATGTTATTTTCTAGACGTAATCAGCATACATGTCTAAGCTTGTCCTTCTATTGCAAGAGGTCAGCTGGTAATTCAGAGTTCTCTCCAATTCATGTATCTTTCATATCAATGGGGTCCCATTGAAGCAGGTTGTTGTCTTGGAAATGCTAGGGCATATTATATTCCGAAAATATAGGGTCTCAATCACTACCAATTTCTTGATGATTTGTTGGAAGACAGGTCCATGTGATCCTTTAAATGTTTATGACTCTGACAGATCCCCAGACAATTTTCCCTCTACACCACTCATTCTACATAAGAGAAATATTCACACACACCATTCATCTATATATACACGCAAACATATCATCCATATCCAAAACAAGCCCTCACATCCTTTGAAATCAAATTCTTACTTTCTTCTCTCTTTCCTTTTGTGTACTTCATCAATTTTCTCAGCAATATTATCTATCCAGATATCCATGGCCATTCGTTTGCTCAGTATTATGCATGCTAAGCACATTTTGCGACGATCAAACTCATTTGGAAAGCAAGTAGGTTCAACATCCATAGATGTTCCTAAAGGCTACATTGCAATATATGTTGGAGAGAGTGAAAAGAGGCGATTTGTAATTCCTATATCATTTTTGAACCAGCCTTCGTTTCAAGAATTGTTAAGTAAAGCTGAGGAAGAATTTGGATTTGATCATCCAATGGGTGGTCTAACAATTCCCTGCGGCGAAGACATCTTCATCAATCTCACTTCTCGCTTATATGAATTGTGAGATGGTTCGACTTAGCTAAAATAGCAGAAACAATTTTGTTAATCAATGTAAATTTTTTCTTTCTTTGAGTCCGAAGAAGTGATGGCGATTATCCATCCACAAAAAATATTACTAATAGAATTATTGTAATTCCTCCAACATTCTTCAGAAAAATATAAAACTGTGAACACAATTTGGTTGAAATTTATCCTCTTAAGATTTTATAATATTTCTTGTCACTTTTGTTTAATTTATTTCTGCATCGTTTCTACAAAAACTGAATACTTCTAGTCAAACCTACCACAGGCTGCCAAGAGTCTTACAACTCAATTGGTTAGCACCTCCTAGTGTTTCCAAAAAGACATCTAGGGTTCAAATCCCCCCACTCTCAACTATCGAATTATCAAAAACAAAATTATATCAAAGGCTAACAATTCAAGCAAGGCTTAGTTTTCCAAAACCATGAGGTCATATACAACTTTCCAATTTGCCCATTCACTGAGAATAATTAAGTCAGAGTAACCAAAATGTCTTTAACCATTTATCATTTCTGTTTCTGTTTCTGTTTTATTTCCAATGTTTAGATTGGTTAGAAGATTGACTTTAAGAAGTATGATGTCTGTCTAACTAATATTTAACAATGTAGACAAAATATTAGTTTCAATTTAGATGTGCAATTTTTCAATAGAAGGAACCCTGTAAGGCTTACAAAGTATGTGACCACATATACCCAAATCCCAAATCTCAAGAGACAATGGTTGTTACACTCTGTTACTTTAAATCTTTAATAATGAGACCATAAAAAAGGTCAAGGAAACAAGGGAGAAAAAGAGAGGAAATGTGTTTTGCCAGTTGTCAGCATCCAAAATGACTTCTCTACTAATTATTTTCGTGCTCACTGCTAGCAATAATTTCATCTCTTAGACTGCCATATTTAGCCCTTGATATGGTATGGGTTGCAATTGAACTACTTGTAGGACATACTTCATGTGCTCTTCATGGGGCTTTGTCCTAGAAGTCATTGTCTTGAGGCACCAAAAAGTCAGTGAGTAAGGTTAAGGACATGTTAGTACAACTTATGTTCCTCACCCTAAGCCATGATGATCCATGTGCATATTTGCAGATTCTCATGTTGCTTACTGTTGGAAATTTCACTCTCAATTTTATAACATGAATAAATGTCTTATCCTCCATTAGAGGAAATAAGTGTTGAAAGTTCAAAAACGTGTACAAAACACCTTTGAACGTTTAGACCCCCAAAATACAACTTAACCAATTCAAGCAATATGTCAAACAACTAGTGTGTGGAAACTTAACACATGCTATAATACGAAATTGGTTAAATACTATCTAAGACATAATAAAATAAAACCACAGCAGATAATATAAAGGCAAAGATAGAGAGGAAGGAAGATGCAAACACAAAGACAACACGCGATGTGTTATCGAAGAGGAAACCAAGTCCTCGGCGAAAAACCTCTCCGCCGCCCTCCAAGCGGTAATCAATCCACTAGAAAATACAGTTGGGATACAAGGACAGCAATAGACCCTCCAAGCCTAATCTACCCAGTGCACCTAAGCCCTCCAAGCTTCTTGCTCCAACGAGGTTGCGTCGAACCTTTTTCTTTTCTAGTTTCCCGGATTCCGCTACTAGACCGTAGTATCAACCAATGAAGATTGGCTCCTTCCTAATCGCTTCCCTTAACTCCAAACAACTGTCTCACAAAGGTGATGATGATGGTGAGAACCAGGTTTGGTATAATGCCTCTCAAGGATTTGACAATGGAGAGGAAGAGAGTTGAGGAATTTGAAGAGACTCTAAGGTATAGATTGTGGGTGAAACAATCTTGTTTTTCTTTAGGGTTTCTCTCTCAAAATTCTCTCTCGGAAGCTCTCTTTCAATCGTGGGTAAAAGGGGTATTTATACTTTGTAGTGGGAGAGGAATGTGAAACGTCGGGTTTTACAAAACAGGGGTGACTCGCGACTTGACCTCGCGGCTTGACTAAGTCGCGAGATCCATCCGCGAGATAACCGTATGGGCCGATTGTCCTGTTTTGTCCTATAGTGCTCCAGCTAGCATGACTGTTCATCTTCCAAAGATGCTTGGCACGTGTGTTTTCTGGCGGCTTGCAGCCGCTGAGTCCACCCGCGAGTCCCAGCCGCGACGACTGCATTTTCTTGCACACTCTTGAGCAATCTTCACTCTATCTCACTCACTACCCTTACAACAAACCCACCTAAATACAGGGGTTACTAAATGTCTGAATTACAAGCAAATTTGGCACGGAATAAAGCCAATTAGATGGTTGAATAAATTCAACCTTACAATCTCCCCTTTGGCTATTCCGTGACAAAACCCTAAAACAGACTCTAAACTTAACATGTGAGTTGGGAACAGTTGAACAAAACTCACTCACACCTAACTCTAGAAGTGTGAAGCACTTGAATCATATGAATAAAATACTCCCGAAACACAACAATACACTATGATCATTGTAAGCAGAAAATTATAAATGCATATGAAACAGCAGAATGTGATCAAGCAAAGATGGAGTAAGATACGGACCATGGCTTGATCAACCAAGTGACCACCACAAGGTAGTGATCATAGTGTTCATTCACACTTGGAATGAACACAAGGACATACAAGTTAACAAGCACAAGGCAAGACACTTGTATGCTCAACACTCAACCAATGCATAGCACACAAGGCATATGCATCTAGGAACAATCCTACAAGGGCACAAGAGTGACAAGACATTTAGATCAAAGTACTGATTTCAACATAAGCATAAAGGCTGCATAAGCAAGGTACATACCATAAAGCCTATAAACTATACATAAAACAATAACCCTAAAAGCTTACAAAAGCACATGGGTACAAACACATTATATTGAATAAAAACTTAAACAATATAAACTAAAAGTGCATAAAGTTTCTCCCCTTCAAGGTGATGAGAAGTTTGTGATGCACTTGGAACATATATACTTGTAACTCAAACACTTGCACAAAACACATTAGACCCTCAAGGTAAAGCAAGTAATAAAAGGACAAGTATAATGTAACAAGCAAATTGCGATCAAGTAAACATGATGTAAAACATATGAGCAACTTGATCAAACACCAAAACAGTCATATAGAAATGACTACAATGAACACATAGCAAAGCAATTGATCATCCGAACATGCATTCAATGAAGTACAATAGCATAAGGAAGTATGCATGTCCAAAGCACAAACATGATGCAATGAGAACAACAAAGCATAACTCAAAGCACCATAAAGCCAACAAGAAAACAAATATAACAAAGTTTTCTAGTTAACACAATGTCTTCTCCCCTTGGTATATGCATCTCCCTATGGAATATCTCTCCCCTACAAATGTGCATGTGAGAAATAGAATTTCTCCCCTAAGGATGTGCACAAGAGTCATATAGAAATGACAAAATACTCCGAAACATTCTCTAGAGTATACTCTCCCCCTTTTTGTCGGGAATAGACAAAGGGTCAAGAAGAAACGAGGGCAAGAGATGAAGGTATGAACAATGCTAATGATGCATGAGGGGTGCAAGATGAATGAGAAAATGAAGCTCAAACCTAAGACAAAGTAACATGCTACAAAGCATAAGGTAAGCATGACATGCTAGGATGAAACAAAGAAGGTCAAGACCAATGCATGACAAGGGTAGCAAAGGTGTGTGCAAGAGGTGGCTAAGTGCAATGCATGACCAATGCATGAAAAATGCACATGTGGGGCAAGGTGTGTTAAATACACAACCAATGAACCAAACATGTTCCTAATGAGGAAACATGAGAAACCCCAAAGTTTGGTACTCATCGGAGTCCAAACAAGCGAGAAAATGTCTAAGAGGCATTTTATCAAACACCTAACATGCACACTATGAACAAAAATGTGAAACAATGCAAGAACATCATGAAATCCACCCTTAATACATGTTCTTATTGCCACAAGGGGCCAACATCCAATGCATATCAACAAAAGAAACCAATCCCATGAAAAAATTGACAAAAATAAGTTTTCCCAACCCCTATGATGAAAATCCCAACCAAGAGCACAAAACTCTCCAAAACATAATTTAAGGATCAAAATCAATGAAAAGAGTTTATAATTACCTTAGAGATGTTAATGGATTGAAAAACCATTCAAATTGGTTGGGTTTTGATGTAAAAATATTGAAAGAGGGGTTTTAGAGAGGATGGGAGAGGTTTAAAACAAGTTTCCCACGAAAAAGCTCTTAAAAAGTCGATTCGGGCGACTCGCGATCGGCGAGTCGCGATCCAAGTCGCGAGTGAGCCGCGAAACCTCTCTATATGAACTCGCGGCTTAGACTCGTGGCTTGCAAGCCGCCAAACCGAGTAGCCAAAACGGCGACTTTGTCGGCAGCTCACGCAAGTAGCCAAAATGAGTGGCCAAAAAATCGACACTTGTTTTTCAAACCAGAACATGTTTAAACATTGAAAAACAAAGTAAGCACTAAACATAAACACAAAAAGTGATAAAAATCACTTCCAAAAACATATAAAATGATCAAAAATATTTTTGGATTAATGCATATAAGATTGAGCACATGCACATCACATTTAGACAAGTACAATCTAACAAATGAATAAGACATTCATTGAACATTAGGCAAGTGTGTTGTGTGTGTATCAAATGTGGAATAGTCCTTAGTCTAGAGTGAAGCTTCAATGATCAATTCAATCAAGTCATACACAACTAGTACTAAGTCAAGTGGTCTATCTCAATTATAGAAGTGAACATATATGACCTCCCACAAGAAAATGATTACATAAGATTGAAGCTTTTCATTTGGCTTCTTACAATTCATATCATTTGATCATTTTGAATCAATACAACTCATTTTGAGCAATACATCTCATTTTTGAGATTGATGCCTGAAATTTTTGATATTTCAATTTGATGAACAAGCCTTTGGCTTTTTGGGCATCATACATTTTCATATAAGTCGCTTTCCCTTTTTCCTAGTCGAATACTAGTATATGCGACGGCTTTTGCAGCTCATTATCTCTTTTCATTTTGAGATTTACATTTATTGAGCTCTTTAAGCAATAAAAATAAAAGAGTGAGAAGAGATATAAGCACAAGTCTACGCAAATATCAAAACCAACATGACTATTGACTAATCATTCATGACAAGCTTGAAGATTGATTTACAACAATCACACGAAGATGTCAAGATTTTTCCCACAAAGATATAAGTGCAAAAATAACAAGCTAAGCTCGAAAATGCACAAAGCCATTTGTACAAAGGTACAAGACCAAACTCACATGTGATATGTGCTCAAACAAATACGATCAAACTTTTTGAATTTTTCACTTTTTATGTGGTTTTGGATTTTTACTCACACAAAATAGAAACATAAAAGTAAGATAAAAAACGAAACAATGCATACAAATAAATGCAAGATGCACAAAATGCATGAAGATATGACATTTAATGCATGAAGGGTCCTACAAAGATCGAAAGAATTAGATCAAGGACCAAAAGAGCAAAAACTCAACCATAGGAACCCTTCCTCATCCAAACGGAACGATTGTTTGGAATGAGTGTCTCAAGAGAAGCGAGACGAGGGTTGGAAGAATGAGAACCGGATATGCACATAGTCAAGGAGTTAAGAGCATTAAACATTTTCTTTAACAATATGCTATTTTCACTCAAATCCAGTTTACTCTTTTTAGCACAACTTCCAAAAAGCTCAAGTTTCTCTTTTCTTTTGATTCTTTTAAGAGCTTGAAACTTAGAGCAATGAGGTCTTAGATGACCAAAGGCACCACAATGGTGACAAACAATGTGTTTAGGTCCACTAGGCTTTTTGGGAATGGATCTAGCAACATGGTTTTGTTCCCTCTTCAACTTATGACATTGAGATCTTATATGACCAATCACACCACAATGGTGGCAAGTTGGAACAAACTTAGATCCATCCAAAGCCTTAGGTTGAGACCTAAACGAAGGTTTTGACTTAACAGCCTTTCTCTCCACCTTTTGATTTCTTTTATATGGAGGAATGTACACCGATTTGTCCTTTAAGGTAGAACACACACTAGGCACAAAATCGGGTACCACAACATGATTACAACAAATATTATCATCCATTTTATCAATAGGTTCAGCAATCAAACACTTGGCATGCATCTTAAGAGATTCATTTTCAGATTTAAAATCTTCAACAAGTTTGTTAGACAAAACAAGTTTAGCATCCAAATCCTTATTTAAACATTCAAACTCTTTCAGCTTTTCAAGAGAAATTTCAGCAAGATTCTTATATTTCTCAACCAATTTGTTGGATTCATTGAGTTTAGCAATCAAATCATCCTTTTCACAAACTAACTTGCTCAAATTCTTTTGAAACTTCTTAGCTCCTTTCTTCAAGAGTTTGTCAACAACACCCATAGATTCAAGTAACATGTCATCACAATTATGAGGATTAACACTCATAGAGGCATTTTCACAAACACATGGCATGTTACAATCAACAATATCCATAGAAGCATACAAAGCATTATCCATGGCAAAACACACAAAGGGTCAAGGATCACACTTAGGTAATGAAACCAATAGCAGTGTACCCGCCTCGATACCAATTGAAAGTTCAAAAACGTGTACAAAACACCTTTGAACGTTTAGACCCCCAAAATACAACTTAACCAATTCAAGCAATATGTCAAACAACTAGTGTGCGGAAACTTAACACATGCTATAATACGAAATTGGTTAAATACTATGTAAGCCATAATAAAATAAAACCACAAAGAGATAATATAAAGGCAAAGATAGAGAGGAAGGAAGATGCAAACACAAAGACAACACGCGATGTGTTATCGAAGAGGAAACCGAAGTCCTCGGCGAAAAACCTCTCCGCCGCCCTCCAAGCGGTAATCAATCCACTAGAAAATACGGTTGGGATACAAGGACAAAGCAATAGACCTTCCAAGCCTAATCTACCCAAAGTGCACCTAAGCCCTCCAAGCTTCTTGCTCCAACGAGGTTGCGCCGAACCTTTTTCTTTTCTAGCTTCCCGGATTCCGCTACTAGACCGTAGCATCAACCAATGAAGATTGGCTCCTTCCTAATCGCTTCCCAGAACTCCAAACAACTGTCTCACAAGAATGATGATGGTGAGAACCAGGTTTGGTATAATGCCTCTCAAGGATTTAACAATGGAGAGGAAGAGAGTTGAGGAATTTGAAGAGACTCTGAGGTATGGATTGTGGGTGAAACAATCTTGTTTTTCTTTAGGGTTTCTCTCTCAAAATTCTCTCTGGAAGCTCTCTTTCAATCGTGGGTAAAAGGGGTATTTATCTTTGGAGTGGGAGAGGAATGTGAAACGTCGGGTTTTACAAAACGGGGGTGGCTCGCGGCTTGACCTCGCGGCTTGACTAAGTCGCGAGATCCAATCGCGAGATAACCGTATGGCCGATTGTCCTGTTTTGTCCTGTAGTGCTCCAGCTAGCATGACTGTTCATCTTCCATCATGCTTGGCACGTGTGTAGCTTCTAGCGGCTTGCAGCCCGCGAGTCCACCCGCGAGTCCCAGCCGCGACTCTCATTTTCTTGCACACTCTTGAGCAATCTTCACTCTATCTCACTCACTACCCTTACAACAAACCCACCTAAATACAGGGTTACTAAATGCTGAATTACAAGCAAATTTGGCACGGAATAAAGCCAATTAGATGGTTGAATAAATTCAACCTTACAAGTGTCTTATCTTATCTGACACGTAAATTTTATTGCTTTTCTTTTCTTTTCTTTTCTAGGATTTAGATTGCATTAAGGTTCCCCCCCCCCCCCCCCCACCCCCCACAAAAAAAAAAAAAAAACGAAAAGAGAAGAAGATATCTTAATTATAATTAATTTTTTGTCCAAAAGCCCCATCATACAAGAGGTTAATTTAGTTCCATATATTGGCAAGAAATTTCGACATATATGTCTAATCCTGTCCTCCTATTGAAAGAGGTCAGCCGGTAGTTCAAAGTTTTATCCAATCCATGTATCTTTCATCTCGACAGGGTCCCCTTGCTGCTGCTTTTTGTCCAGGAAATTCTTGGACATATAACTCATTCAAAAATAAAAGATCTCAATCACTGCTAACTTTTTGATAATGAGTTGGAAGACAGGTCCATGTGATCCTTCTAATGTTTATCTCTCTCACATAACCCCAGCCAATATTGCCTCTACACCACTTATTCCACAATCCACATAATATAAATTTTCACACAGCATTCATCTATATATAGATGAAAGCATATCATCAAAATCCAAGCCAAGTCCTCACATCCTCAGATATCAAATCCTTAAATTCTTCTCCCTTTTCTTTTGTGGACTTCATCATTTTTCTCAGCAGTACTCTATAGCCAAATATCAATGGCCATTCGTTTGCTCGGTATTATGCATGCTAAGCACATTCTCCGACGATCAAACTCATTTGGAAAGCAAGTGGCTTCAACATCTATAGACGTTCCAAAAGGCTATATTGCAATATATGTTGGAGAGAGTGAAAGGAGGCGCTTTGTAATCCCTATATCATTTTTGAACCAGCCTTCATTTCAAGAATTGCTAAGTAAAGCTGAGGAAGAATTTGGATTTGATCATCCAATGGGTGGTCTCACAATTCCCTGCAGTGAAGACATCTTCATCAATCTCACCTCTCGCTTATATGAATTGTGAGATGGTTCCTTGTAGCTAAAACAGTAGAAACGATTTTGTTAATCCATGTAAATTCTTTATTTCTTTTAGGCAGAAGAAGAGATGAGGATTGTCCATCCACCAAATATATTACTAATCAAATTATTGCAGTTCCTCCAACATTCTTCAGAAAATGTAAAACTGGGAACACATTTTAATTGAAACTAATCCTTTTTAGGTTTTCTGATATTTCTAGTCCCTTTTGTTTAATTTATTTTTTCATCATTTTCTACCAAAGGTGCAAACTGCCAGTCAAGTCTACCAAAGGCTAATATTTTGAGCAAGGCTTAGTTTTCAATAACCGTGTGGTCGTATTCAACTTTTTAATATTAATCAGATGGTCTTTTTGCCTTTTCTATAGTTGATTTTCCATTTTCCCCATTGACCGAGACTAATTAAGAGGAACCAAAATGTTTTTAACCCTTTATCATATCTGTTTCTGTTTTGTTACCAACGTTTCAGCTTGGTTAACAGATTGGCTTTGGGAAGTATGGTATCTATCTGGGTAAAATACATTTGGAACAAACAATAAGTAAAAATGTGGAATTTTTTTTCCAAATAACCTTAAATATCAAACTATTTAGTTAGTTGTCACGTTTCAAAACAATGTGGAAAACTAGCATCTCGAGTGTTTAAAACTCGATTTCCAAGATAAAACTCGAATTTATAAGTCTCGATTTGTAAGTGGTGAGTGGTGATGTGAGAGAAAAAATCCATGTGGAACTCGAGTTTTTAAGACTTGAGTTCCACCATTTTATTTCTCTTCTTCTTCCTTGCATCTGTTCGTGTTCTGTGTTCTTCTTCGTCGCTCCACCCAGCCTTCTTCTCCAGCCAGATCGCCCAGCGTCACTAGTGTTCTTCTTCATCGCTCCACCCAGTGTTCTTCTCCAGCCAGATCGCCTACCCAGCGTCTCTTCGTTCTTTCTTCAGATCTTCTGTGGGTTCTTCTCTTCTTCTCAGATCTTCGTTTTTTTTTGGGTTCTTTCTTTTTTTTCTGGGTTCTTTCTTCTTTTTCTGGGTTTGTACGTTTTTTGTTCTCTATTTGAAATCGAGTGTAAAAAACTCTAGATTCATTTTTTTGAACTCAACTATTAAAAACTCGAGATCTATGTGGCATTATCATGTCCAAATCAGCAAGGGGGAAGTGAGCCTTTGAGGCTCGAGATTGATATGGAACTCGAGTTTCTAAAACTCGAGATGCTAGTCCGCAATTTTCTTTCAAACCCGTATTAACTTATTATATTCTATCCCTTCACAACGTTAGTTTGCAAATATCCCCAAAAAATGTGTATGTGCAGTTTTGCTAAAGTAGAAACCCTTATAACTCTTACAAAGTGGATAACCACATGCATCCAAATCTCATGAAACTAAAGTTTTTACACTCTGTCACTTTGAATCTCCATAACAAAGGTGAAGGAAATACAGGAGAAAAAGAGAACAAATTTTTTTTTTTTGTAGGTTGTGAGCACTCAAAAAGACATGACTACTGATGTTTTTTTTTGCCAGCCTCTTGTAATAATTTCATTTCTATGGGATGGGTTGCAGTTGAACAACTTGTAGGACATACTTCATGTGCTCTTCATGAGGGTTTGTCTCAGAAGTCATTGTACTGAGGCCCCAAAAAAAGGGTGAGTTTGGTTGAGGACATGTCATTGATTATGTTGCTCCTCAACTCAAGCCACAAATATGCATGTGCATATCTGCAGATTCTAATGCTTCGTACAGTTGAGTGTCATTCTGAAGTACATAACTTACATATACTCGGCTGAGAATATCACAGTCTTTATTGCTGCAGAGAACTCCTTTTTTTTTTTTTCTTTTCCATGATTTAAATTTCATTGAGGGTAACGGTTAAATGTTAACTGTTGACACATCAATATTTTTTGTTCTGTAGAGCACATGAAGTATGTCCTAACATCAAAATTTCAAGGCGTCTTTATTAACATTCTTACTCAGCAATTGAAAAGATATGGCTTAGTTTTCATTAATTCCTAAATATAAGTAATATTTTATCCAAAACTCCCATCATACCAGAGACTACTAATCCAGTAGTAATCCAGTTCCAACTATTTATTGTGACCTATAAATAATTGACATATATGTCTAAACATGTCCTCTATTATTAGAGGTCAGCCAATTGGTCTGAATTTTCTCCAATCCATATATCTTTCATTTGAAATGGTCCCTTCTTGTATCAACAAATGTAGAGTCTCAATCACGGTCAAGTTCTTGATGATTAAGTTGGAAAACAGATCATGTGACTCTTCAAGTGCTTATGTCTCTCACACAACCCCAGCCAGTTGTCTCTATGTCATCCAGTGCACATTTCAGAGATTTCTGCGTATACTGGTCACTTATATATATGCACACTCATATCATCCCACCAAAGCCAAAACAAGTCCACTCATCCTCTCATATCAATTCCTTACTTTCCTCTCTCGTTGCTTTTTGATCTTCATCACCTTTCCAGAAACCTTTCATACTAGTTAGATAGCCATGGTTATTCGATTGCCCAGTATTATGCATGCTAAGAACATTCTCAGACGATCAAACTCATTTGGAAAGCAAGTACCAAAAGGCTATATTGCAATATATGTTGGAGAGTGTGAAAGGAGGCGCTTTGTAATTCCCATATCATTTTTGAACCAACCTTCATTTCAAGAATTGCTAAGTAGAGCTGAGGAAGAATTTGGATTTGATCATCCAATGGGTGGTCTCACAATTCCCTGCAGCGAAGACATCTTCAATGATATCGCTTCTCGCTCACATGAATTGTGATATGGCGCCACTAAGATAAAACAGCTGTGACAATTTTGTATATCTATGAAAAATTCTTTCTTTCTTTCTTTCTTTCTTTAGGCAAAAGAAGAGATGGGGAATGTCCATCCACAAAAGATGTTACAAGTAGAAATACCATAGTCCCTCTCACATTCTCTGGAGAAATGTAAAATTGAGTTAACTTTTTGTTGAAAGTAATCCTCTTTAGTTTTTATGATAACTAGCCGCGAACCCGTGTGTTGCGCGTGATAATTATTTTTATGGTGGTTTTATTAAAAAAATTTTACAATTTAAACTAATCTAATAATGAGTAATATATTTTGTAATTATATTTTTATTTATTATAGGAACAATCATAAATGTAATATAGAAACAATCCAAAACACTAAAAAAACGTAAACAAAAAAAAATTAATAAAACTTAACAATGATTAATTGAACCAATATTATGATAAAATTTTGTTTTTGAAAATCTATTAAGGTTATTTTCTTTGTAGAAATTATAATTTCGGCCGCCCAAAACATATTATCAAATAAACAATTATTAGCAAAATCTAATAATTAAATTTCTATACATGCATTGTTATAAAATAATAATAATAAAAATAAAATTGCAAAAGTTAAAATTTGTCACCTATCCGATTATTTCTGTTTGGCTAACCTCTGCTTTTCTTTAAATAAATGGCATTATAGAGTACTTCTAATGCAACTATTAAGAGTACTTTGTCCACCACAAAGGATTAGAAAATAAACAAAAATTAGTAAAGTCTCATAGTTTAACATCTAAATTGAGCACTATAAAAAATCATGCTATGTAATAGAATAAATACCAAATTATCCAAATTATGCTATATAATAGAATAATATTATATTTTTATATGCTATATTTAATTCTTTTAACGCAATAGGATAACATTTAACAATCAAAGAGAATAAAATTAAAAAAAAAAAAAAAAAAAAAAAAACTAAATCGCATTAACCCAAAATAGAGTTTTAAAGAATATAAAAAAATTATCAACCTAAAGTAGAGATGCAAGAAAAATAAAATAAAATAAAAATCCATCAAAAATTTAGAGAGAGAGAGAGAGAGAGAGAGAGAGGGAACCTTCTTTTTGTGAGGGAAAACTATGCATAGAATAGAAGAGATAGTGACAAATTTATAGTAAGGGGGGTGTGAATAAGAAAAGCCAAAAATAAAGGAAGATGAAGGGAAAAATGAAGAATGATGTTAATATAGAAGGTAGTGGGGAGATGAAAAGGTAAGGGAGGGAGAAAGATTGAAGAAGTAGTTGGGAGATGAAATGGTAAGGGAGAGAGAAAGGTTGGAGAAGTGTAAATATTAAAAAAATAAATGTTAAAAACAATTATAAGAAAATTGGAAAAAAAAAAACAAAAAACAAAACAAAACAAAAATATTGAAGCCTTTCAAGCTTTAGGTTTTTTTTTTTTTTTTAAGCTGAAAAGGCTCACACAAAACTCTAAAGCTGAACTGAAAAGATTTTGGGTTGGGCTTGATAGTGGAACTAAATAAATAAGAGGTGGGTTGGACTAATTATACTGATTTATTATAGGATGATAGTGAAAGTAAATAAATAAGTAGTGGGTTATATTTATAGGGCTGAAAATTGTAAAAACCATTTTAAAATTGTAGGACAAATTATATTTAAAAAAAGAATGAAAAAAAAAAAGAATGATGTGACAGTTGATGTGACATAACGTGAAAGCAATAGCATTAAACGCCACGCTTCAACTTTTAGTAGGCTTCAACGTTTTTTTTTTTTTTTTTTTTTTTTTTTTTTTTTTTTTTTAAGCTTAAAAGACTCATACAAAACTCTAAAACTGAACTGAAAAGATTTTGGGTTGGGCTTGACAGTGGAACTAAATAAATAAGAGGTGGGCTAAATTAATTATAAAAATTTATTATAAGGTGATAGTGGAAGTAAATAAATAAGTAGTGGACTGCATTTATAGGGCTGAAAATTGTAAAAACCATTTTAAAATTGTAGGACAAATTATATTTTAAAAAAGAAAAGAAAAAAAAGAATGATGTGGCAGCTAATATGGCGTAACATGAGAGCAACAAACATTAAACGCTGTGCTTGATTTTTTAGTAATATATAGATATAGATTATTATCTTTTTTATTTGGTTTAACATGCTAAGGTTTTATATGGGTAATAGTGATCTGTGCAAATTTTCCTATCCCAGGGTCATCTTCAATGATTTAATGGAACAATTTTTTCTTTTAGGTACTCAAGAATGATCTTCCATTGCTCGAGGAGATCATTTGAACCATATGATGAAATTCTCAAGTTGAGCTGGTCTTGACCATGACCTCAAATCAAATGAGGCTCATTTTACTCTTTCTTGCTTTGATAATGAGATTGTTGGAGCATTTTAAAATCAAAATATTATTTTGACAAAATTAATTAATAACACCAATGGTTAATTAAAAAGATGGGCCAAAATAGAGATGATGTCTTTTTGCTACTACTCAGCACCCAAAATGACATGTCTACTGATGATTCTTCTGTTAGTCAAACACATAGAAGACATACATAATGCACACAAGATTTACATGTTTCCATACGACACTAAGCCTAAATTCACGAGTCAAGCTTTGAACAATCCACTATAATCGAAACACTAAGCCTAAATTCACGAGTCAAGCTTCAAACAATCCACTAAAATCAACAAGTTACAATGGTCTTCTACTCAAAGTTTATCACACAACATGAGCTTACACAACAAAGTTTGAAGAAATACAACTTTATCTCAAATGAGTTTTACAAAACCCAACTTCACCAAAATGAAGTCTTCCAAACAACTTGTTGAAAGAAACTTCAAACACCTTTGAGCCACTTGTTTCAATAGGTTTCCATAGACATGGTAGACAGAGGAAGAATAGCTCACAACCAAGCCCGTATCTCTCACCCTTGTGTAGATGCATAATTTTTTATTGGTGTTTATTTTTTTATTTTTTTTTAACTAAATGCAAGTTAAACAAGTCTAATGAAAATGCTAGCTCCCCACATTTGTAATTTAGTTACTTTTCTATTTTTAATATGATAAATTACCGATTGTCCTAAAAGGCTAAAAGTTAAGTTTAATCATAAAATGAGAGGTAAGTTTTAGGCAGGAATCAAACCCTAAAATCTCTTATTTGAAGACAGTTAAACTAACTGAAACCCACAAGTAGGTCTAATTTTTTTTTTTTTTTTGGCAGAAAAATTTGGTTAACACTAAGCCGATAGGAAATTATGAATTTAATCATTTAAATTAATATATATAATATAAAGTATCATTAAAAAAAAGTTTAAAACAAACAAGTAAATAAACCCTAATGAGCTTGGGCTAAACAAGGAAAAATTATAGAGTCCTCTGGTGGACCACGTCACTTGTCCACCATTCCACTAAAAAACTTCCACTTGTTTAAAATTCTTTGAGTCAAGAACTAATTTTTGTTTAAAAAAATTTTCTAACTAACAATTTTAAACAAATGAAAGTTTTTTAGTGGAATGGTGAACCATATGTGGATCTTATAATTTCTCCTAAAAAAGGCTCAATACTTGATGATCATTACCAAAAAAAAAAAAAAAAAAAAAAGGGCACTCTTTTTTTTTTTTTTTTTTTTTTTTTTTTTTTTTTTTTGTGATGAGAAAGGCTTAATACTTGATACGGGGAGGGTTGGACTTGAACAGTTGAACTACTTGTAGGGCATACTTCATGTGATCTTCATGAGAGTTTGTCCCAGAAGTCATTGTACTGAGGCACCAAAAAGTCGATGAGTTAGGTTGAGGACATGTTATTCAGTACGTTTCTCTTCCTCACCTCAAGCCACAATGATTGATCTACGTATCTGCACATTCTAATGTTTCTTACAGTTGGAAATTTCATTATCATCTACATATTTTATACTCTGTTCCAAAAATCAGAGTTTTATTGCTACAGATAACTTTTCTTTCTTTTTCTTTCCATCATTTGGATTTATTAAGGAAATTTGTTTTGAAGGGTACCTGAAAATATGTCCATTAACACATCAAAATTGTAAAGTGCCTTTATTAACAATCTTCATGGCTACACTAGTTGTAAATTTGCAAGTTATGATGTTACAAATTGTTTATCCAAAGGGCCCATCATACAAGAGACTAATCCAGTTCCAATCATATGTTGTTTCATATAAATAATGGACATATATGTCTAAACCTGTCCTATATTATAAAAAGTCAGCCAATAGGTAAAAACTTTCCAATACATATATCTTTCATTTGAATTGGGTCCCTTCATGTACCAACAAATATAGAGTCTCATTCACAGCCAAGTTCTAAATGATGAGTTGGAAGACATATCCATGTGACACTTTAAGTGCCTATGTCTATCACACAACACCAACCAATTGCTTCTACACCATTCATTCCACACTTAAGAGATTTTCATACTCAGTATTAATCTATATATATATATGCACACGCATATTATCCATAACCAAACCAAATCCTCACATCCCCTTGATATCAAATTCTTAATTTCTTCACCCTTTGCTTTGTGATCTTCATTATCTTTCTCAGCAATATAAAATAGATAGATTGCCATGGCCATTCATTTGCCCGGTATTATGCATGCCAAGCACATTCTTCGACGCTCAAACTCATTCAGAAAGCAATTAGCTTCAACATCTATAGATGTTCCAAAAGGCTACATTGCAGTTTATGTTGAGAGAGCGAAATGAGGCGCTTTGTAATTCCTATATCATTCTTGAACCAGCCTTCATTTCTAGAATTGCTAAGTAAGGCTGAGGAAGAATTTGGGTATGATCATCCAATGGGTGGTCTCACAATTCCTTGCAGTGAAGACATCTTCATTGATCTCACTTCTCGCTTACATGAATTGTGATATGGTCCCTCTAAGATGAAACAGTAGTGACAATTTTGTATATCTATGTAAATTCTTTCTTTCTTTGGGCAGAAGAAGAGATGGGGATTGTCCATCCACTAAAGATGTTACAATTAGAAATACTATAGCCCTTCTCACATTCTCCAGAGAAATGTAAATTTGAGTCAACTTTTTGTTGAAAGGGAGACTCTTTGGTTTTATGATATTTCTTGTCCTTTTAATTTGATTTAACATGCCAAGGATTTCTATGGGTAATAGTGATCTGTGCAATTATTCTCCTTAGACTATGATATTTCTACTCCCTTTAATTTAATTTAACTTGGTATGATGTTTCTATGGATAATAGTGATCTATGCAACTTTTCCCATCTCAAAGTCATCCTCAATGATTTATTGGAACAATTTTTTTTTTTTTGTATTCAAGAATGTTCTTCCAATGTTCAAAGATTTCAATTGAAACCAAATAATGAAATCATCTAGCTGAGCTGGTTTTTGGTTTGCACAGCATGTGAAACCAAAAATTGACATCTCTTAACCATTAACTCAAATCTCTTGAGGTTCTGCTTGTTCCTTTTCTTCTTTGATAATGAGATTGTTAGAATAATGCTTAAAGGATTAAATTTATCATTTCCTAATAGCTTGAGCTTCTAGGACAACTGGTAATTGATCGTGCAATCAAAGTAAATGGTCCTGAATTTGAACATTGTCTCAACACTACCTCCCATTTAAAAAAGTTAAAAATCCCATGTGTTGGGTTAAATGATTGAATTCACCTAACATCTATAATTTAAAAGAGATCGTAGCAAAGTTCAAGGAAATATGAGGTAAAAAAGAGATGAAATTTGTTTTCTAGTCATTACCCAAAATGACATGTATACTGATGATTCTTGCGTTGCTTGCTCGCAATAATTTTGTCTCTTACAATGCAATAGTCCTTGATACAGGGTAGGTTGCAGTTGATCTACTTGTAGGACATGCTTCATGTGCTCTTCATGGGGGTTTGTCTCAAGTGTCATTGTACTGAGGCAGCAAAAAGTCGGCGAGTTAGGTTGAGGACATATTATTGAGTACGTTTTCCTTCCTCACCTTAAGCCATGATGATCAATGTACATATCTGCAGTCCGCAGATTCTCATGTTTCTTACTGTTAGAAATTTCACTTTCATTTGTATACATAAATGAATGCCATATACTCTGTTGGAGAAAATCTTGGTCTATAGTGATACAGACAATTTTTTTTCTTTTTTCTTTTTTCTTTTATAGGATTTAAATGAAGTTGAGATAACGGGTAACTCTTAAAATCTGTTATGAGAAATATATGTCAAGGAGGATTTATCAATATTCCTATTTGGCGCAAATAGATGAGGCTATACTATTTGTAAAGTTATAAGATTTGCATGATGTTACAGATGTTCTCTACCAAAAAAACAAAAATGAACAAGAAGATAAATATACTTTAATTATAACTAGATGTTTGTCCAGAAGCCCCATCATACAAGAGACTAATCCAGTCCCAATTTTGTTGCAGTAAAAAAATATTCGACACATATGTCTAATCTTGTCGTCCTACTGCAGTAGTTCAGAGTTTTCTCCAATCCATATATCTTTCATATCAATGGGGCCCCCTTGTAGCTGGTTGCATTGGAAATGCTAGGGCATAATGTGAAATATTAGGTCTCAATCACTACCAAGTTCTTGATGATGAGTTTGAAGACAGGTCCATGTGATCGTTCAAACGCTTATATTTCTGAGAGAATCCCAGCAAGTTTGCCTCTACCCCACTCATTTTACACAACAGAAATGTTCACACACACCATTTAATGAAGAAGAAGAAAAATATATCTTAATTATTACTAGATGTCAAGAAGCCCGATGATACAAGTGACTAATCCAGTTCCAATTATGTTAGTCAAAAAATATTTGACATATGTGTCTAATCTTGTCCTCCTGCAATAGATCAGACGGTAGTTCAGAGTTTTCTCCAATCCATATATCTTTCATTTCAATGGGGCCCCCTTGCAGCTGGTTGTATTGGAAATGCTAGGGCATAATGTGTTTCTACAAATATAAAGTCTCAATCACTACCAAGTTCTTGATGATGAAATGGAAGACAGGTCCATGTGATCGTTCAAAAGCTTATATTTTTGACAGAATCGCAGCCAATCTTGCCTCTAAACCACTCATTCCACAACAAAAACGTTCACACACACCATTTATCTATATATACATGCAAACATATCATCCAAAGCCAAAACAAGTCCTCACATCATCTGATATCAAATCCTTACTTTCTTCTCCCTTTTCTTTTGCGAACCTTGTCTTTTTTCTAAGAAATACTACCAGATATCCATGGCCATTTGTTTGCCAGGTATTATGCATGCTAAGCAAATTCTCCGACGATCAAACTCATTTAGAAAGAAAGATTCTTCACCATCTATAGATGTTCCAAAAGGCTACATTGCTATATATGTTGGAGAGAGTGAAAGGAGGCGCTTCGTAATTGTAAGGTTGAATTTATTCAACCATCTAATTGGCTTTATTCCGTGCCAAATTTGCTTGTAATTCAGCATTTAGTAACCCTGTATTTAGGTGGGTTTGTTGTAAGGGTAGTGAGTGAGATAGAGTGAAGATTGCTCAAAAGTGTGCAAGAAAACAGAGACTCGCGGGTGGGATTCGCGGGTGACTCGCGGCCGCAAGCCGCGAAGCAAAGACACACGTGCCAAGCATCTTTGGAAGATGAACAGTCATGCTAATCGAGCACTACAGGACAAAACAGGACAATGGCCATACGGTTAACTCGCGACTGGATCTCGCGACTTAGTCAAGCCGCGAGGTCAAGTCGCGAGCCACCCCCGTTTTGTAAAACCCGACGTTTCACATTCCTCTCCCACTCCAAAGATAAATACCCCTTTTACCCACGATTGAAAGAGAGCTTCCAGAGAGAATTTTGAGAGAGAAACCCTAAAGAAAAACAATATTATTTCACCCACAATCTATACCTTAGAGTCTCTTCAAATTCCTCTACTCTCTTCCTCTCCATTGTCAAATCCTTCAGAGGCATTATACCAAACCTGGTTCTCACTATTATCATCACCGTGAGACAGCTTGTTTGGATTTTGGGAAACAGATTAGGAAGGAACCAATCTTCATTGGTTGATGCTACGGTCTAGTAGCGGAACCGGGAAGCTAGAAAAGAAAAAGGTTTGGCGCAACCTCGTTGGAGCAAGAAGCTTGGAGGGCTTAGGTGCCTTTGGGTAGATTAGGCTTGGAGGGTCTATTCTTTGTCCTTGTATCCCAACTGTATTTTCTAGTGGATTGTTTACCGCTTGGAGGGCAGCGGAGAGGTTTTTCGCCGAGAACTTCGGTTTCCTCTTCGATAACACATCGCGTGTTGTCTTTGTGTTTGCATCTTCCTTCCTCTCTATCTTTGCCTTTTATTATCTGCTTTGTGGTTTTATTTTGTTATGGCTTAGATAGTCTTTAACCAATTTCGTATTATAGCATGTGTTAAGTTTCCGCACACTAGTTGTTTGACATATTGCTTGTATTGGTTAAGTTGTAATTTGGGGGTCTAAACGTTCAAAGGTGTTTTGTACACGTTTTTGAACTTTCAGTAATTCCTATAACATTTTTGAACCAGCCTTCATTTCAAGAATTGCTAGGTAAAGTCGAGGAAGAATTTGGATTTGATCATCCAATGGGTGGTCTCACAATCCCCCGCAACGAAGAGATCTTCTTTGATCTCACTTCTCACTTATATGAATTGTGATATGGAGCCACTAAGATAAAACAGAAGAAACAATTTTGTAAATCCATGTAAATTCTTTATTTCTTTTAGGCAGAAGAAGAGTTGAGGAATGTCCTTTTACTAAAAAATTACTAATAGAATTATTGCAACTCCTCTTACATTCTTTAGAAAATTGTGAAATTGTGAACACATTTTGATTGAAATTTGTCCAGTATAGGTTTAATGATACTTCTAGTCCTTTTTGTTTAATTTATTTTTGCATCATTTCCTACTAATTGCGTGTATACTGCAGTCAAGTCTACCAAAGACTAACAACGCAAGCAAGGCTTAGTTTTCAATAATCATATGGTCATAAATATCAATATATTACTAAAAGCTGAAGCGTAGCATTTAATGTTGCTACGCTTCCATTGAGCCACGTCGTGACCATGTTATTATCAATTTTTTTCTAATTTTTTATACAATTTTTTAACATTTAAAGTGAATTAAAAACTCTATTATATTACAATCAAAATATCATATTTAATTTATCTTATTTTTAATTATTCTTATTTATTATTAAATTTTCAATTCCATTTTAACTTTTCATATCCCCACTACTCTTTACCTTAACTTTCTTCAACCTTTCTCATTCCATTTTAACTTTTCATATCCCCACTACTCTCAAAATTAATATTATTCTATCTTTTTATCTTCCTTTATTTTTGACTCTTCTTATTCCTATATATCCTCATGCTATAAAATTGTCATTCTCCCTCTTATTCCATGCATAATTTCTATTTTTCCACACACAAAAGCCCTCTCTCTCTCTCTCTCTCTCTCTCTCTCTCTCTCTCTCTCTCTCTCTATATATATATATATATATTCCTTCAATTTTTGGTATATATATATATATATATATTTTTTTTTTTAATTTTAGTGTAACAAGTTGACCATCAAAACATACTGATGCAGTATTGAAAGCTCCACCAAATGCATCGCAGAAATCAGTTTTGGACTACTAAAAGTCAGTTAGTTTGTTAAAATTGGAATTGACAGGTAATCCAGCTTGATACAATTTAGTTTTATATTTTATGTTGTTATCTTTTTTATTCTCATTGGTTGTTAAATGTTATATTATTGCATTATAAAGATAGTATATAAAAATATAATATTATTTTATTACATAGCATAACTAAAATAATATGGTGTTTATTGCTATACATTTCATTTTTATTATTTTATTCTCATCTTATTTTATTCAACATTTAATTTAGCAACATCCTCCATATCATAATTATTTATATTTTGTCTCATTTTTTTTAAAATTAAACATATAATATTTTATTCAATAAATAAAAATTGTTCTTATAAAGTCTTCCCATGAATTGTTACAATGCATCAATGGAAAAATGAAATACAAAACAAATATCAATTTAGAAACACTCAATTAAAAAAAAAAAAAATAAACAATTTTCTTATAAAGTATTCCCATAAAACGTTACAATGCATTAATAGAAAAAGAGAATACAAAACACATGCTATTTTAGAAACACTAAATTTATAATAATAATAATAATAATAATAATAATAATAATAATAGTAATAATAATAATATCAAACCAAACATATCATAAAAAATAGTTATGGATGTACTAACTTCATGGCAGTAAAATGGAGTAAAATAAAAATAAAAATAAACATTACAATATGCATATTTAGTACATTAGAATTATCATCAAATTTGGGAAAACAATAGGATGTTAACAAAGAGGGAGAGAAAGAGATTAGTAAAAGAAATCAAACGTCAATTAATTAAATAAATAAATTAGTAACCGTTAATTGGAAAACAAAGAGACCGACGGCTAAAGGAGTAAAAAATTAATTAAAGATGACCCTACGTATGTTATTATAAACTTTACAATGCAAATAAATAAATCGTTAAATTCACTTAATTAAATCATATAATCAACAATTAAATAAAATCATACAAAATTTAAACTTGAAACTAATCAAACTCTAATCTAGAAAATCATATTTATTATCAAAACTAAAAGGAAAACGTACTTCAGTAATAATAGAAATATATAAGAAATAAAGATGAAAATTTTCAAAATTTTTTTTTTTTTTACATTTCATTTAACATTATTTATAAATAATAAAATATATAAAAAAGTCCTTAAATGCTTATATTCTTCACACATGACTTTTAAAATCTAATGAAAGGTTCGAAGAATTTAACTCTCATTTAATGCCTCTATTATGAAAATCAATAGTCAGTAAAATATGATAATAGTAAGAAACGTTATAAATGAGAACATGAAAAAACTAATTAGCCACTATTATTATGGAATAGATGCCTTTTTTTTTTATGCATCTAAGAAAATGAAATGTATAGGGTTTACTTATTAAGGTATATGTAAAGATTCACGTTAAAAAAATATGTAAAAGTTTTTGAAAAAAAAAAAAAAGTAGATGTAAGGTTTTTATTAACTTAAAAGACAATGAAAAACCAATTTTTAATTACTACAACTGTGCTACTCTATAAATCACACACAACACTATATTCAATATCCTAAACAACATAGTTAGGCCCTTTTGGATATACACCACCATATTCAACTTATAAATTACAACCCAAATCAATCATACAATTACACAATCAAAGCATGAACATGTAACATATATTACCTTCTGAATTATTGCTTGGAATTTTCACAATTATTGAAAGAGAATCTCCAAATTTAATTTTTAGAAAACATCAAGACAAGGTGAATTTTATTCTTTTTAACTTCCATAGAAAAAAAACTATTACGCACATTATTTCAACCCTTATGGAAAAGAAAGTTTACATATAGCATGCAAAACGCGTTTAATTGACTTAGAGATGTAAAAATTAGTCAACCAACTATGGTAGAATTAAGGTTTTAAATTTTAAATAAAACAATTCTACAATAATAAAAAATTATTTTGTGATAAATATGATTATGAAATGCATTACTTTTCATTAAATTAGTTCAAATTACAAAATAATAATAATAATAATGAATCACCATAAAAAATAATAACGCGCAATGCGCGAGTTTGTGACTAGTTTTTATAATATTTGTCACATGGTCATTTTCTCCTTCATTTATTTATTTTTTATTTTCCATTTTGTTGGTCCACTGAGACTAATTAAGTGAGAGGAATGGGGTTATTTGTGGAGCCTACTTAGCTTATTTACTTATGTAAACCTATATAAAGCCTCACTTTTTATTGGTAAAACTGTACTTTTGCCCATTTTATGAAAATCAAAACCAACACAAGTAAGGGAAACCAAAATGTCTATAACCCTAGATTATATCTATTTCTGTTTCGTTTTCAATATTTTAGCTAGGTTAGAAGATCAAATTTGGGAAGTGCAATGTCTTTCTGACTACTATTTAACACATGCAGACAAATAAATTAGTATAAATTTCTAGATGTGCGGTTTTTCGAAAGAAGGGACCCTTGTCAGGCTTACAAAATGGATGACTAATGTACCCAAGTGTCATGAGGCTAAGGTAGTTACATTCACTTTGAATCTTTTGTAATGAGACCATAATAATGGTCAAGGAAAAAAGGTAGAAAATGTGAAGAATTTTGTTTTGCCAGTAGTCAGCACCCAAATTGACATATCTGCATATTCTTATGTTTCAAACAATTGGAAATTTCATTCTCAAGTACATAACTTATATTATGTAGACTGTTGAGAAAATCAGGGTCTTTACGTCTTTTGCTTTTCCATAATTTAGATTTCATTGATGTCAATGACTAACACATCAAAATTTGTTTTGAAGAGCACATTAAGTGTGCCCTATAACTCATCAAAATTCCAAGGAGCCATTATTAACATTCGTAATGGATAAAGCAATAGTTAGGTTCGCACAATGTAATCATAAATGTAGGTAATAGTTTATCCAAAAGGCTCATCATACAAGAGACTAATCCAGTTCGTTTTCTATGTTGTTTCCTATAAGTAATAGACATATCTGTCTAAACCTGTCCTCTATTATAAGAGATCAGCCAAAAGGTTGGAATTTGTCTAATCCACATGTCTTTCACTTGAACTGGGTCCTTTCTTGTACCGTCAAATATACTGTCTCAATCACTGCCAAGTTCTTGATGATGAATTGGAAGACAGGTCCATGTGACCCTTCAAATGCTTATGTCTATCACACAACCCCAGCCAACTTCCTCTATGCCAGTTTTTCACACATTCTATTCATCTATATATATGCACACACATATCATCAAAATCCAAAACCAAGTCTTCACATCCTCTGATATCAAATCCTTACTTTCTTCTCCCTTTTGTTTGTGATCTTAATCATCTTTCTCAGCAATACTTCATAGATAGATTGCTATGGCCATTCGTTTGCCTCGTATCATAAATGCTAAGAACATTCTCCGGCGATCAAACTCATCTGGAAAGCAAGTTGCTTCAACATCTATATATGTTCCAAAAGGCAACGTTGCAGTATATGTTGGAGAGAGCGAAAAGAGGCGCTTCATAATTCCTATATCATTCTTGAACCAGCCTTCTTTTTTAGAATTGCTAAGTAAGGCTGAGGAAGAATTTGGGTATGATCATCCAATGGGTGGTCTCACAATTCCTTGCAGTGAAGACATCTTCATTGATTTTACTTCTCGCTTACATGAATTGTGATATGGCACCACTAAGATAAAACAGTAGAAGCAATTTTGTAAATCCATATAAATTCTTTGTTTCTTATAGGTTGAAGAGATGGGGATTGCCTATCCATTAAAGATGTTACAAATAGAATTACTGCAGTCCCTTTCACATTCTCCCAAGAAATGTAAAATTGAGACACCTATTAGTTGAAATTGATCCTCTTTTGATTCTGTGATATTTCTAGTCCCTTTTAGTTGATTTAACTAGGCATGATGTTTCTATGGATAATAGTGATCTGTGCAACTTTTCTCATCTCTGAGTCATCCTCAATGATTTATTGGAACACTTTTCTTTTAGGTACTCAAGAATGTTTTCCATTTTTCAAAGAGTTCAATTGAACCCAAATGATGAAATTATCAAACTAAGCCAGTTTTTGGTTTCCACTGTGCACTACAAGTCAAACCAGGAAGATATTTGAAATGCATTGGAATTTTATGCTTTCTATTTGTACTTACTCAAGATGTAGCTCTTGGGATCCTCCAGTCCCCCTTTTGTAAGCCACACTTATAGAGGGAACTACTTTTGCCACAATATTGCTAAATGGTCCAGTTTGTGTAACAGTGAATGAAATCAACTCCATCCTGGATTTTTGCCTTAGGTTATAGAAGGGAGATGGTACTAGTTCCATGCATTTCTAATTTTTTTTTATTTTCTTCTTTTAATATGTATATAGTATTATTCCAAATAAAAATAATAATAATAATATAATAAAGCTTTACAAAAGTTTTGAGAACTTGGGACAAAAACTAAGGTAATAAACCTTAATGAGCTTGGACCAAACAAGGCTCAACACTTGATACAAGGTGGGTTGCACTTGATCAGTTGAACTACTTGTAGGACATACTTCATGTGCTCTTCATGGGGGTTTGTCCAGGAAGACATTGTACTAAGGCACCAAAAAGTCATGAGTTAGGTTGAGGACACGTTATTCAGTATGTTTCTCTTCCTCACCTCAAGCCACAATGATTCAAGTACATATCTGCACATTCTAATGTTTCTTACAGTTGTAAATTTCATTCTCATGACTCATGTGCATGTCTTATACTCAGTTCCCAAAATCAGGGTTTTACTGCTACAGACACTGTTTTTTTTTTTTGGCCTATCCATAATTTAGATTTATTGAGGTTA
This sequence comes from Quercus dentata, assembly GCA_028216015.1. Taxonomy (NCBI): domain Eukaryota; kingdom Viridiplantae; phylum Streptophyta; class Magnoliopsida; order Fagales; family Fagaceae; genus Quercus; species Quercus dentata. Next base: position 54,306,866 of record CP116454.1, on the reverse strand, counting down.
AAAGTTAACGCAACAAAATATGTTCTGAAAGGTACATGAAAATATGTCCTAAACACATCAAAATTCTAAAGAGCCTTTACCAACAATCTTCATGGCTACACTTGTTGTAGATTTCATGTTACGATGTTAAAAACTTAAAATTGTTTATCCAAAGGGCCCATCATGCAAGAGACTAATCCGGGTCCAATTATATGTTGTTTCATATAAATAATATACATATATGTCTAAACCTGTCCTCTATTATAAGATGCCCGCCAATAGATAAAAATTTTCCAATATATATATATATATATATATATCTTTGATTTGAATTGGGTCCCTTCATGTATCAACAAAAATAGAGTCTCAATCACAGCCAAGTTCTAAATGATAAGTTGGAAGACATGTCCATGTGACACTTCAAGTGCTTGTGTCTATCACACAACACCAGCCAATTGCCTCTACACCATTCATTCCACACTTCAGAGATTTTCACACATACTAATCTATCTATATATGTTCATGCATGTCATCCAAATACGAACCAAATCCTCACGTCCTCTGATATCAAATCCTTAATTTCTTCACCCTTTTTCTTTGTGATCTTCATCATCTTTCTCGGCAATATAATATAGATAGATTATCATGGCCATTCGTTTGCCCAGTATTATGCATGCTAAGCACATTCTCCGACGCTCAAACTCATTTGGAAAGAAAGTAGCTTCAACATCTATAGATGTTCCAAAAGGCTACATTGCAGTTTATGTTGGAGAGAGTGAAAAGAGGCGCTTTGTAATTCCTATATCATTCTTGAACCAGCCTTCATTTCTAGAATTGCTAAGTAAGGCTGAGGAAGAATTTGGATATGATCATCCAATGGGTGGTCTTACAATTCCCTGCAATGAAGACATCTTCATTGATCTCACTTCTCGCTTACATGAATTGTAATATGGTGCCACTAAGATAAAACAGTAGCAACAATTTTGTATATCTATGTAAATTCTTTCTTTCTTTAGGCATAAGTAGAGATGGTGATTGTTCTTCCAGTAAAGATGTTATGAGTAGAAATACTGTAGTCCTTCTCACATTCTCCTGAGAAATATAAAATCGAGTCAACTTTTTGTTGAAAGGGATTCTCTTTAGTTTTTGTGATATTTCTTGTCCTTTTCGTTTGATTTAACATGCCAAGGTTTTTTATGGATAATAGTGATCTATGCAACTTTTCTTATCCCAGGGTCATTTTCAATGATTTATTGGAAGAATTGTTCTTTTACATACTCAAGATTGTTCTTTCATTTTTTTTAAAGAGTTCAATTGAACCCAAATTATGAAATCATCTAGTTGAGCTGGCTTGGTTTTTCACTGCATGCTAAACTGCAAAATGACATGTCTTAACCAGGAACTCAAATCTCGTGTGGTTAAGCTTATTACTCTTTCTCATTTTGATAATGAGATTGTTAGAATAATGGTTAAAGGATTGAATTCACCCTTTTCTAATAGCTTAAACTTTTAAGAGAACTAGTAATTTATCATAGTTTCAAAGTAGGAGGTCCTAAGTTTGAAGTTTGAACATTGTCTTAACTCAACAATCCATTTAAAAGTTAAAAAACCTATGTGTTGGGTAAAATAATTAATTCACCTTACTGCAGTATTTTATAAGAGATCATACCAATGGTCAAGGAAAAAACAAGGTAAAAAGAGAGATTGAAATTTGTTTTGAAAGTCATCACCCAAAATGACATGTCAACTGATGATTCTTGTGTTGGTCGCTTGCAATAATTTCATCTCTTATAATGCAATAGTCCTTGATACAGGGTAGGTTCCAGTTGAACTACTTGTAGGACATACTTCATGTGCTCTTCATGGGGGTTTGTCTTACATGTCATTGTACTAAGGCAGCTAAAAGTTGGCAAGTTAGGTTGAGGACATATTATTGAGTATGTTTTCCTTCCTCACCTTAAGCCATGATGATCAATGTACATATCTGCAGTTTGCAAATTCTCATGTTTCTTACTGTTGGAAATTTTACTTTCATTTGTAAACATAAATGAATGCCTTATACTCAGTTGGAGCAAATCTTGGTCTTTACTGATTCAGACAACTTTTTTTTTTCTTTTCTAGGATTTAGATTAAATTGAGGTTGATGGTTAACTCTTAAAATCTGTTATGAGAAGAATATGCCAGGGAGGATTTTTTTTTTATTTAACATTAGATTGCTAAGGATTTCGTTAGTTGCCTAGTTTAAAACAAAGTGGAAAAGTAGCATCTCAAGTATTTAAAACTCGAGTTCTGGGTAGAAATCGAGTTTCTAATACTTGAGATCTTGAGCTACAAACATCTGACGTGGACTTTTTTCCACATGGAGCCATGTTGAAATCGAGTTTCTAATACTTGATTTGTGATCATATTTCAAACACAAAACACAGACTCAACTTTTATTTCACTTCTCATTCTCACTTAAGCGTCCGAACACTCTCACTCTCCTTCACACCCAAACATACAAACCCCAAACCCTCACTCTACCAGAGACAAGCGCATCCCATCGGTGGCAAAAAACTCTCGTCTCCTCTCATCGGCAACCTCTCACTCAAAACCTCACTTAGCTCTCTCACTGCCTCGCACCGAGGTCGGTAGTAAGACACACCCCTCTCCTTCTATATTACTCACAAACATTTGCGCAGTTCTCCTATCTTTTATCACTACTCCCATTTATTCATTATCAAACCACATCAATCCACTAGGAATTTTGTTTTTCCCTCATTTCCACATAACCCCAAACCAGATACATAAAACACTTAGATTTTATTCCAGTAGAAATCGAGTCTTGTAGACTCGAGATGAGTGGCATTTCCCGAAGAAAATCGAGTCTTAAAGACTCGGTTTTGTTTTGTAGAACTCGAATCTTTAAGACTAGAGGTCTATGTGGCATAATAGTGTCCAACTCAGCAAGTAGGAAGCCAGTCATTAAGGCTCGAGTTTTATATGGAACTCGAGTTTCTAAAGCTTGAGATGCTAGTTTGCAATTATCTTTCAAACGCATGTTAACTTACTATATTCTATCCCCTTACTATGCTAGTCCCCAAATATCCCCTTCTAGGGAGGCTTTATTAATGGTCCTATTTGATGCAAATAGATGAGACTATACTTGTTGTTAAGTTATAAAATTTGCATTATGTTACAAATGTTGTCTACCAAAAAATAAAAAGATAAGGATATCTTAATTATAGCTAATTGTTTGTCCATAAACCCTATCATACAAGAGGCTGATCCAGTTTCAAATATGTTGTTGTCAAAGGCTATTCAACATATATGTCTAATCCTATCCTACTGCAATAGATCAGCTAGTAGTTCAGACTTCAGAGTTTTCTCCAATCCAAGTATCTTTCATATCAATGGGGTCCCCTTGTAGCTGGTTGTTGTCTTGGACATGCTACTGCATAATGTATTACAAATATAAGGTCCCAATCACTACCAATTTCTTGATTGATGAGTTGGAAGACAGGTCCATGTGATCCTTCAAATGCTTATATCTCTAACGGAACCCCAGCCAATTTTGCCTCTACACCACACATTCCACACAACAGAAATTTTCACACACACCATTCATCTATATATACACGCAAACATAACATCCAAGCCAAAACAAGTCCTCACACCATCTGATATCAAACCCTTACTTTCAGTTTTCTAAGAAATACTGTACAGCCAGATATCAATGGCTATTCGTTTGCCCAGTATTATGCATGCTAAGCACATTCTCCGACGATCAAACTCATTTAGAAAGAAAGTATCTTCGCCATCTATAGATGTTCCAAAAGGCTACATTACAATATATGTAGGAGAGAGTGAAAGGAGGCGCTTCGTAATTCCTTTAACATTTTTGAACCAGCCTTCATTTCAAGAATTGCTAAGTAAAGCTGAGGAAGAATTTGGATTCGATCATCCAATGGGTGGTCTCACAATCCCCTGCAGTGAAGAGATCTTCATTGATCTCACTTCTCACTTATATGAATTGTGATATGGCGCCACTAAGATAAAACCGCAGAAACAATTTTGTAAATCCATGTAAATTCTTTATTTCTTTTAGGCAGAAGAAGAGATGAGGAATGTCCATTTACTAAAAAAATTACTAATAGAATTATTGCAGTTCCTCTCACATTCTTCAGAAAAAATGTGAAACTGTGAACACATTTGATTGAAAATTTTCCTCTTTTGGTTTGATGATATTTCTAGTCCTTTTTGTTTAATTTATTTTTGCATCATTTTCTATGAAACACGCATACTGCAGTCAAGTCCAGCAAAGACTAATAATGCATGCAAGGCTTAGTTTTCAATAATCATATGATCATATACATTTTCTTTTAATATTTATCACATGGTCGTTTTCTCCTTCATTTCTTTATTGTTGATTTTCCATTTTATTTGTCCACTGAGACTAATTAGGTAAAAGGGAAAGGGTTATTTGTGGAGCCTACTTAGCTTATTTACTTATGTGCAATTTTTTAAATCCTCACTTTTTATAGGTAAAAAACTATAGTTTTGCCCATTTTATGCAAATCAAAACCAACACAATAAAAGGAATCAAAATGTCTTTAACCCTTGACCATATCTGTTTCAGTTTTGTTTTCAATGTTTCAGCCTGGTTAGCAGATCAAATTTGAGTAGTAACTAGTAAGTATGATGTCTTTCTGGATAATATTTAATACATGCAGACAAATAAATTAGTATAAATTGTTAAATGTGCCGTTTTTCTAAAGATTGGACCCTTATAAGTTGTAAGGCTTACAAAGTGGATGTCCAATGTACCCAAATCTCATGAGGCTAAGGTTGTTACTCTCACTTTGGATCTTTTGTAATTTGACCGTAACAACAGTCAAGGAAACAAAGGAGAAAAGGTGAAGAATTTTGTTTTGCCGGTAGTCAACTCCCAAATTGACTTGTATACTGATGATTTTTGTGCCAGTTGCTAGCAAAAAATTCATATCTTATAATGTCATATATTGTCCTTCACATGGTGTGGGTTGCAGTTGAACTACTTGGAGGACATACTTCATGTGCTTGTCATAGGGGTTTGTCCTGGAAGTTACTATACTGAGACACCAAAAATTCGGTGACATGTTATTGAGTACGTTTCTCCTCCTCACCTCAAGCCACAATGATTTATGTACATATCTGCAGAATCTCATGTTTCATAAAGTTGGAAATTCACTCTCAAGAACATTACTTATATTTAGAATGTTGAGAAAATTAGGGTCTATATATTATGTATATTGTATACTCTGTTGAGAAAATTAGGATCTTTACTGCTACAGATAATTTTTCATTCTTTTGCTTTTCCATAAAGTTTTTTTTTTTTTTTTTTTGATAAGTAACTTAAAATTTTATTGAAAAAACACAGCCCCGGACATAGGAAATGTACAAAAGAGGCAAAAACATCAAGAAATCAAAGTACAATGATCAAGCAACCCAAAAAGGGAAATACAAGAAAAAGAAGGTAAAACCAAACACCATTCGAGAAGAGTAGAAAAGAAAAAAGACTTAAACTCAAGAATGGACCGTTCGCGATCCTCAAAGCTTCTCGAATTCCATTCCCGCCAGATACACCACATCAAACAGTGCGGCACAATCCTCCAAATAACTATATTACGATGTCGCTTGAAGTTGCAAGACCAACAATCCAACAAATCCGCTACCCTTTGTGGCATCATCCAACAAATACCAAACAAGCATAAGATCATACTCCACATCTCAAATGCAATAGGACAATGAAGGAGGAGATGATCTACAGATTCCCCACACCCTTTGCACATAAAACACCACTCAAGAACAACTAAGTGCCTCTTCCTAAGATTATCTATAGTTAAAATCTTGCCTAAAGCCGCAGTCCAAGAGAAAAAAGCAACCCGAGGAGGAACGTTCGATTGCCACACCATAAAGTTAATGATTAACACATCAAAATTTGTTCCAAAGAGAACATGATGTCCTATAACACATCAAATTTCCAAGGAGCCTTTATTAACATTAGTATTGGGTAAACTTGTCAGTTAGGTTTGCATGATGTTACAAATGTTCTCTACCCAAAAAAATAAAAGAACACACACACATAAATGCAGGTCATAGTTTATCTAAAAGGTCCATCATACACAAGACTAATCCAGTTCCAATAATATATTGTTTCCTATAAATAATAGACATATATGTCTAAACCTGTCGTCTATTATAAGAGGTCAGCCAATAGGTCAGAATTTTTCTAATCCACATATCTTTCATTTGAACTGGGTCCCTTCTTTTACCAACAAATATAGTGTATCAATCACTGCCAGATTCTTGATGATGAATTGGAAGACAAGTCCATGTGACCCTTCAAGTGCTTATACCTATCACACAACCCCGACCAATTTCCTCTATGCCAGATGTTCACACATTCTATTCTTCTATATATATGCACACACATATCATCAAAATCCAAAACCAAGACTTCACATCCTCTGATATCAAATCCTTACTTTCTTCTCCCTTTGCTTTGTGATCTTCATCATCTTTCTCAGCACTACCATGGCCATTCGTTTGCCCGGTATTATGAATGCTAAGCATATTCTTCGACGATCAAACTCATTTGGAAAGCAAGCAGCTTCAACACCTATTGATGTTCCAAAAGGCTACATTGCAGTATATGTTGGAGAGAGCGAAAAGAGGCGCTTTGTAATTCCTATATCATTCTTGAACCAGCCTTCTTTTTTAACATTGCTAAGTAAGGCTGAGGAAGAATTTGGGTACGATCATCCAATGGGTGGTCTCACAATTCCCTGCAGCGAAAACATCTTCATTGATCTTACTTCACGCTTACATGAATTGTAAAACGGTGCCACTAAAAGAGAACTGCAGAAACATTTTTGTAAATTCTTTATTTCTTGAGGCAAGAGAGAGATGGGGATTGTCTATCTACTATAGATTTTGCAAATAGAATTACTGCAGTCCCTCTCAAATTCTCCAGTGAAATGTAAAATTGAGACGCCATCTAGTTGAAATTGATTCTCTTTAGATTCTATGATATTTCTACTCCCTTTAAATTAAATTTAACTTGGCATGATGTTTCTATGGATAAGTGATCTATGCAACTTTTCTCATCTCAGAGTCATCCTAAATGATTTATTGGAACAATATTCTTTTAGGTACTCAAAAATGTTCTTCCATTGTTCAAAGAGTTCAATTGAACCCAAATGATAAAATCATCAAACAAAACCGGTTTTTGGATTGCACTTTGCACTACAAGTCAAACCACAAACATAATTGAAATGAATGGATTTTTTTTATTTCTATTTCTATCTACTCTTATCTTCTTGAAAAGAGTGAGCAACTTATGACAATGTATCTTGTAAAGCTGCATAAAACAAAAGCGTTTCAAATGAACAACCAAACACAAGGTTAATACCTTTCAAATTTTTCCTCTAATTCCTCCATGGATCCTTTATATTTTGTTTTCAGAATTGTAGATTATAAAATTTCATCCAAAATAAAGGAATTTACTACCATCTAAACCCTTTAAGTTCAAGGTTGCTTCTCAATTTGTCCCTTAATTATGAAACTTGTAATTTTCATGTATTGCAATAATATCAATATGCCCCTTCCATCAACATTCATTTAGAATCTTGCTGTTAACCTATGCAAAACACACAGTCTTTTGGATAGAAAAATGACATTGATTGTAGTCAGGTTAATACAATAGCAAAAATGTGACAGATCATAACAGAATGGGCACTTTGACATTGTTACCATAGTCAAGGGTATAAATTGCAAGTTTTGAAAGTAGAGGGACCGATTCAGAAGCAACTCTAAACTTAGAGGGTGCAAATTACTTCTCTTTTTTTCATCACTGACTCAGAATCTCAGATATCATGCAGGTTGAATTCAACTCTCCAAAACTGGTTCCATGAGCTAGTAAAATATTCCAAAGCAATATCTTAAAGTTTTAACTAGGCTAAAAGATGCATGATATTACAAATGTAGGTAATATTTATCCAAAAAGAAAATCATTGAAGAGGGTAATATAATCCCCAACTTTATATTATTGTCAAGAACTAAAAGACGTGTCAACCTGTCCTCTATAAAAACTTGACCAGTATTTCAGAGTTTTCTCCAATCCACATATCTTTGATTTCAAACTACTCCTTTTTAGGTTGTTCTCCCAGCAGGGTTGGGCAAAACGTGTCCCAACAAATATATAGACTCTGTCATTACAAAAGTTCTTGAGATGGCTTAGAATACAGGTCCATGTGATCCTCCATATGCTAAAGTTTCTCACAGGACCCCAGCCAATTGCCTCTTCACTGTTCACTCAACATTTCAGAGATTTTCACCCACACCATTCAGGTCAGCCAGTTGTTCATAGTTTTCTCCACTCCACATTTCTCTGATTTCAACTGTGTCCCTTGTACCCAGAAGGGTTTGGGAAAAATGTCCCAACAAATATAGTCTCATTCACTACCAAAGTTCTTGATGCTGAGTTAGAAGACAAGTCCATGTGATCCTTCATATGCTTATGTCTCTAACAGGACCCCAGCCAATTACCTCTACACCATTCACTCCACATTTCAGAGATTTTCACACACAACATTCATCTATATATATAAACACATATATCATCGAAGCCAAAACAAGTCCTCACATCCACTGATATCAAATTCTTACTGTCTTCTCCCTTTGCTGTTGTGATATTCATCATCTTCATCCACAATACAGATAGATAGACATGGCTATTCGTTTGCTCAATATTATGCATGCTAAGCACATTCTCCGACAATCAAACTCATTTGGAAAGCATGTAGCTTCAACATCTATAGAGGTCCCAAAAGGCTACATTGCAGTATATGTTGGAGAGAGAGAAAGAAGACGCTTTTTAATTCCTATATCATTCTTAAATCATCCTTCATTTCAAGAATTGCTAAACATGGCTGAGGAAGAATTTGAATTTGAACATCCAATGGGTGGTCTCACAATTCCCTGCAATGAGGACATTTTCATTGATCTCACTTCTCGCTTACATGAATTGTGATAAGGCACCACTAAGATAGCCGAGACAATTTTGTAAATCCATGTATACTCTTTATTTCTTTAGACAGCACAGTAGAGATGGGGATTGTCTATTTATCCACTAGAAACATTACAAATAGAATCATTGTAGTTCCTCTCCAATTCTTTAAAAAAATGTAGAATGGATAACACCATTTATTTGAAATTGATCCTCTTTAATTCTATGATATTTCTAGTCCCTTTAATTTGGCATGGATTTCTGTGGACTCTTTTTTATCCCAAGTCATCTTCAGTGATTTATTAGAAAACTTTGAAGTTTGAAGTACTCAATATTCTTCTATTGTTCACAGAGTTCAATTAAAACCAAAATGATGATAATATCAAACTCAAATTTATCTAAATGAAACAGTGAATTATTTCTCCTTGGTTTGTTTTTTCCTGATAATGTCATAGTATAAGGTTGAATTTAATCAACCATGTGTTGGCTTTATTCCGTGACAAATTTGCTTGTAATATAGCACTTAGAAACCTTGTATTTAGGTGGGAATCATGTAAGGGTAGTGTGTGAGAGAGTGTGAAGAAATGCTCAAGACAAAGTGCAAAGTGAAGCGAGAGACTCGCGGCTAGGACTCGCGGGTGGCTCGCGGCTTGCAAGCCGCCAAAAGTTGCTCACGTGCAGAGCATGCGGGGAGCTGAACAGTCACGCCACCGGAGCACTACACGACAAAAATCCAGACTGGCCATTAAGTTAGCTCGCGACTTGAACTCACGACTCGGTCAAGTCGCGAGATCAAGTCGCCACCAGCCACTGTTTTTGGAAAAACTGACTCTTCGTATTCCATTCTCACACCAGTATAAATACCCCTCATTCCTACAAGATATGTGTGGCTATTCAGAAAGAAAAACCCTAAGAGAGGTTTTTTCAAAACACCCACCCAATTAGAGAGAGCTACTTATTCTTAGAAAGAAATCTTTGTAGTCTCTTCTCATTCCCTCTCTCATTGTCATACCTATTGAGAGGAGATTTCTATCCAAACACTACCCACACCCATTTAGAGTGTTGAGTGTTCTTGGAGTTTTGGGAAGCATTGGAAGATGCTAAGGATGGCAGATGCTATGGTTTAGTAGCGGAATCCGGTAAGTTAGAAAAGAAAAAGGTTCGGCGCAACCTCGTTGGAGCAAGAAGCTTGGAGGGCTTAGGTACATCGGGTAGATTAGGCTTGGAGGGTCTATTGCTGTTCATGTATCCCAACTACATTTTCTAGTGGATTATTGACTGTTTGGAGGGCGGCGGAGAGGTTTTACGCCGAGGGCTTCGGTTTCCTCTTCGATAACACATCGCGTGTTGTCTTTGTATTTGCATCTTCCTTCCCTTTATCTTTGCCTTTTATATTCTGCTGTGGATGTAATTTATAATTGGCTTAGATTGATTTCCAATTCTGTTTATAGCTTATGTTCATTTTCCGCACACTAGTTGTTTGTCATAAAGCTTGAATTGGTTATTTTGTTTTTGGGGGTCTAAACGTTCAAGAGTGTTTATACACGTTTTTGAACTTTCACATAGTAATTTAAATGTTCATAGTCAGCTTCAATTTTGAACATAATGACCATTTTGCACTTTGTTGAGAAAATGAGTTTCTTTACCGGTAACTTTATTTGTTTGCTTTTATTTTTTCCCCTGGATTGAGATATCATGCAAGTTGAGAATTAGACTCTACAAAAATTGGTTCATAGAGAATATTCCATAGCGGTTATCTTCAAATTTCAACAGTGTAAAAAGATGCAGGATCTTACAAATGTAGGTTATTGTTTATCCAAAGGGCATATTATTGAAGGGACTTATCTGGTCCCAGTTAGACATTTGTTTCAACCTGTCCCATTTAATTATAAGTGATCAGCCAGTTGTTCAGAATTTCTCATTCCACATATCCTTGATTCACCTGGGTCCCTTTTAGGTTCTCTGCCAGAAAATCTTGGCCAAAACATGTTCTAACAAATATTGAGTAGACACTACTCACTACCAAGTTCTTGGTTATTAGTTGAAAGACAGGTCCATGTGATCCTTCAAATGCTCATGTCTCTCACCAATTCCCACCCAAATGCCTCTACACCACTCACTTCAAATTTCAGAAATTTTCACATACACCATGCACCTATATATATACATACATATCATTCCACAGCCACAAGTCTTCACATCCTCTGGTAACAAATCCTTACTTCTTCCTCCTTCTCATTTGTGATCTTTGCCATTTTTCAGGCAATAATAGAGACAGATAGCAATGGCTATTCGTTTGCTTGGTATTATACATGTTATGCACATTCTCCGCCAAATAAACTCATATTCAAAACATGCAACTTCAAAATCTTTAGATGTTCCAAAAGGCTACCTTGCAGTATATGCTAGAGAAAGTGAAAAGAAGTGATTTGTGATTCCTATTTCGTTCTTGAACCAGCCGACATTTCAACAATTGCTAAACAAGGCTGAGGAAGAATTTGGATTTGATCATCCAATGGGTGGTCTCACAATTCCCTGCAGTGAAGATATCTTCATTGATCTCACTTCTTGCTTACATGAATTGTGATATGCCAGCAAAAAAATGAAAAGAATAGAAAATTTTGTAAATCCAAGTACATTCTTTAGTTCTTTTAAGAAGAAGAGGAGATGAATATTGTTTATCAACAAAAAATGTCAGAAATTGAATTATTGCAGTTCCTCCACATTCTTCAGGAAAAAATGTATAATTGAGAACACCTTTTAGTTGAAACCAATCCTCATTGAGTCTATGATATTTCAAGTCCCTTTTCTTAAATTTGATTTGTCATGGTTTTCTATGGATAATAGTTTATGCAGCTTTTATGCAATCCCAAAGTCATCTTCAGATATTTTTTTGATTAACTTTCCTTTTTAAGTACTCAATTGTCTTCCATTGTTCATAGAGTTCAGTTAAACCAATTACGATGTCATCAAACTCAGCTTTATCTGAATGAAACGACTCATTTCTCCATGTCACTGTATACTTTTTTTTTTATAGTAAACATGTCACTGTATACTTGGTTTTGTCTTTTTGGTTGGTAATTTAGAAGTTTAAAATAGTTGCAGATCCACGCAATGCGTGAGAAAAAATAATTATTTTGTAATTGTAATATAATGTATAATTTTTTTCTCTAAAATTTATTGAAGATAAATTGTTCTTTCCAAAAATTAAACAATTTCTATTCAATCCAATTAGGTCTACTTTGGCCCCATTCCATCCAATTTGGTCCATTGTCCACTCATTCAATTTTGATCCACTTTGGTCCATTTTGGATTCATTAGGCCTTAAATTGATTCTCTTGATAGGTTGCCTTCTCAGATTTAGCTTTAAAAAAATTATATAATTTTTGGGTTGAAAAAAATGAAATTTTATCATATTTAGGCTAATCTCTTTAGTTTTGAGTTAAAAAATAAAAAATAAAAATATATATATTAAAAATTAGAAATATGAGCCCTAAAAATGTGATAAAAATTATATATATTCAAAAGTCCTATTCGGTCCATTATGCCCTCTTCAGTCCACTTCAATTTTATTAGGTCCTTTTCAATCCACATTGGTCCTATTCTGTCCAATTCAATCATATTCAGTCCACATTGATCCTATTCGTTTCATTCTGTCAATTTTGGTCCACTTCCATCCTATTTGGGCCATTCAGTCCTCTTAGTCTTATTCGCTCCATTCTGTCAACTTTGGTTCTATTCGGTTCACATTGGTCCTATTCAGTCCATTACGTCTACTTTGGACCTAATCTGTCCATTCATTCTTATTCAGTCCCCTTCAATCCTATTCAGCGTAAATTGGTCCACTATGTTCTATTCAGTCTACTTAGGTCTTATTCAGTCCAATTCGGTCCACCTTATTCCCATTCAGTCCTATTTAGTCCATTCAGTCCTATTTTGTCCATTCAGTCCAATTTGTTTATTTGGTCCATTTATGTCCACTTCGGTCCAATTCGGTCAATTTTGGTCAACTTTGGTCCATTTTTGTGGACTTACCTATAGGAAAAATGCATGTTTAGGTTGAGAGCACTTATTTTAAATCTAAATTTATTAAAAATTATATGGATCTCAAACTCGTAATATCTAAAATCTTAAGTATAGTATTTATTATTGCTACACTTTTGTTAAACCACATTAACGTAGCATTTCGGACCACTTCTATCCGGCTAAATTTAAATGAAAGTCTTTATAAACATGAATGCTATGAATATGCAAATCTAATCTTTAAGACAGTTACTCTTTTTTTTTTTTTTAAGTCATTACTTCTAAATGAATTGTATGAAGTTAATTATACTTTCAAGCAGAATATATATATATATATATTAAATAAATTTGTACAGAATATGATAATCAAAACTTATAACAAACTTATACTGAATATGTTTAATTTATTCTCTAAATTTTATTGTACATAATTTATTCTCCCTAAAAATTAAACAATTTCAAAAAGTAATTTCCACCACTCTATTTTTACAAATATATAATTTAATCATTTTTACGTTTTTATTGATATTATTCTTTTTGAAATGATCCACATTTTTTTTTGTAACAATTGTTATTATGCATTATATTTTTTTCAAAATTATTATTCAAATTCTCATTCTCTTAAGGAGATTATTATAATAACTAAAACTTATCATATAATTACAATTGATAGTACTCTTAACCCAAACTTGTATTTTCTCATTCTTAAGTAGGTACACCAAGTTGGACAAAAGTGATTAGAAATAAACCAAATGGACCGAATATACCGAAGTGGACTAAATGGACCGAATTGACCGAATTGGACAGAATGGACCGAAGTGGACTGAAAAGGACATAATAAGACCAAATAGACCTAATCTCACTGAATTGATCAAAGTAGACCGTATGGACTTAATTGAACTGAAGTGAACCAAAGTAGACCAAATTAGACCGAAATGACCAAGTGGACTGAAGTAGATCGAAGTGGACCAAAATGGACCGAATGCCGACCTGTAATTAGCATAGTCAAGATTGTGCTTTGATATAAACTCAAATTTTTACTTCCAAAATAATCAAGTATTAACTCAAACAAAAATCAAATCGAAACTATAAGAGAGAGAGATACTACTTGTAATGGGGAACTAAAAATACAACACCAAAACATATGGACCCAAAATAAAGTTTTAAAAATCACAATGATTCATCAATATAAAGTAGAATCGCATGAAAGAATAAAAAATAAAGAGAGAGAGAATAACCACTTTTTCAAGAGAGAATAATAAGAAAATTGTAGAAAATAATGTAAGAAAAAAAAAAGTAAAAATAAAAAATATAGTAATAAACACTAAATTACCTAGGTCATGTTATGTGATGTGATAAAATAATATTATATTCTTATATACTATATTTATAATGTAATAGGATAACATCTATGAAATCAAAGAGAAGAAAAATTATAACAACTTAAAAACACAACTTAACCACATTAACCAAAAATAGAGTTCCAAATAATACAAAAATTTATCAACGTAGTAGATGTTGAGGCTACATTTAAAGAAGTTGAGGCATGTGTAAATTAAGGAGGTGATAGAGAGTATGATTTTGGATAGGATAGAATTATGGAGATTAATATATGTGAATGACTCCTATTAGTTTGTGGTTTTGTGACTAAGGTTTTGTTGCCCATTCATATAATATGCAGGTTGAGAATCAAACTCTACAAAATTGGTTCCAAGAGAATATTCCAAAGCAGTTAAGTTTTCATTCGATAAAAAGAAGTAAAATCTTACAAGTGTAGGTAGTTATTTATCCAAAGCGAATGTCATTGGAGACGCTAATCTGTTGCCTATTCTTGTTAAGAAATATTAGGCATATATGTCTCAACCTGTCCTCTAATATAAGAGGGTCACCCATTATTTTGAGTATTCTCCAATCCACATATCTTTGGTGTCAACTGGGTCCCTTGTAGGTTGTTCTCCAGAAAAATTTGGACAAAGTGTGCGCCAACAAATATGAAGTCTCAATCACTACCAAGCTGTTGATAATTAGTTGGAAGACAAGTCCATGTGATCTTTCAAATGCTTATGTCTCACCAAGTCTACCCAAATGATTCTACACCACTCAATCCAGATTTCAGAGATTTTCACATGCACCATGCTTATATATATACACACACACAAACATATCATTCCACATCCAAAACAAGTCCTCATATCCTCTAGTGTCATATCCTCACTTTTCCTCCTCTCATCTCATTGTGATCTTCACCATTTTTCAGGCAATAATAGAGACAGATAGCAATGGCTATTCGTTTTCCTGGTATCATACATGCTAAGCACATTCTCCGAAGAACAAACTCATTTTCAAAGCAAGCAGCTTCAACATCTTCTGATGTTCCAAAAGGCTACCTTGCAGTATATGTTGGAGAGAGTGAAAAGAAGCGATTTGTGATTCCTATTTCATACTTGAACCAGCCCACATTTCAACAACTGCTAAAAAAGGCCGAGGAAGAATTTGGATTTGATCATCCAATGGGTGGTCTCACAATTCCTTGCAGTGAAGACATGTTCATTGATCTCACTTCTCGCTTAGATGAACTGTAACATGCAGCATTAAAATAGATGAGCAGTGACAATTTTGTAAATTTCTATGTAAATTTTTTAGTTCCTTTTGGCAGAAGAAGAGTTGGGCATTGTATACCCATTAAAAATATTACAATTAGAAATATTGCATTTTCTCTCACATTTTTCTGTCGAAGTGTTGAATGCAAAACATTATTGAGTTAAAATTGTCCCTCTTTAGATTCTACAACAATTATTTGTTGGCTATGTGGAGTCTAGTTTGTCTTTGATCCGAATTATGACCGGACCTGATATAAAATTACTACAGTTTTTAATGAGAGATTTTTATAAGGCTTACTTCATGAAGTGGAAGCTTGGGGGAATATTTTTGACCCATTTTTAGCCCATTGTGAATCCTCTATGTGGGATATAAATACCATCATTTCAGATTAGAGTTTGATTCGTGTTGTTTTGAGAGAGAAATATTATACTGTTGCATTTTGTTTGTATTTTTCTCTGGAAAAAAAATGAAATCACTTCAACTAAATGGACAAAAGCAAATTGACAAACCACATAATTTCTTTTGTCAAATCTGGGAATTCGGTATATTCCCAACTATATTACCCCCCGCCCCAAAAAAAAAAAATTTGTTTCATGTAACAAGGGCATGTATAAAAAATATATATACTTACTGTTCGGTCCAGTTTGGTCATTTTGGTTCATGTCGCTCTAGTTCGGTCCAGTCTGGTCTTTTCGCTCTATTTGTTTTTATAACGGTAATAGTTGAAATAACAAAAGTTACCAAGCTGCCCCTGTGAGTCTGTAAATAACATATATTTTACATCGAACACCTAGACCTCAAAGCTTATAATTTCTATGTCCAACCAATGCCACTTCCAAAATGCACAAATGGTAGATTCTATCACTGGATTCTTAAACCATTGTTCTCAAAGTAGGAATCTTAGGGACATTAAGAAGCTCCATGCTCATCTACTTAGAACAGGCTTGCTCTTTCTTTCCCTTAATTTTCATACTGAACTCATCCATTCATACACCACATGCCTTCACAGAAACAACCCTCAAACCCTGACCAACTTCTTCAAATGCATGAATCCCAAGAACCCAATTCCCTTTAATGTTATATTATCCGGCTTTAGCCGAAATGGGTTGGCATTTAATGCACTAAAAACCTTTTCTTTCATGCACATCTATGGTGTGCCTATAGATACATATACTTTGTGTAGCTCTTTAACAGCTTCCTCTTCTATCAGAA
The DNA here is from genome assembly GCA_028216015.1 of Quercus dentata. NCBI lineage: Eukaryota > Viridiplantae > Streptophyta > Magnoliopsida > Fagales > Fagaceae > Quercus > Quercus dentata. The sequence continues at coordinate 54,290,023 of CP116454.1, read as the reverse complement.
ATGTTAAATTTGGTCAGCAGGTACATGCCCTTGTGGCTAAATCCGGTTGGTCATCCAGTGTTTTTGTGGGAAGTGCTCTGGTTGATTTGTATTCAAAGTCGTTGATTATTGATGATGCAGAAGGGGTGTTTGATGAAATTCCTGAGAAAAACAGTGTGTGCGCTAATGCACTGTTGTCAGGTTATGGTGAGGCCAAGATGTGGCTTGAGGGACTTAAACTGGTTCGTAAGATGCCCATGTTGAATTTGGATTATGATCACTTCACATTGTCAGCAATATTGCGGGCATGCGCTGGACTATCTGCAATTGAATTCGGGATGCAGGTGCACGCCTATTTGATTCGTAGAATATATGATGTGGGAAAGGATGTGTTTCTTCAGAGTTCATTGATTGAAATGTACGGAAAGTGTGGCCTAGTAGGGAAGGCTTGGCAAGTCTTTAATTTGGCAGGAATTGGGAAAGGAAAAGAGCGTCAAAGGGATGTCGTTTTATGGACTTCAATGCTTGGTGTATATGGTAGAAATGGACACAATGAAGAAGTTGTTAGATTATACCAAGAGATGTTAAAGGAAGGGATTAAACCAGATGAGGTGGCATTTGTGACAGTCCTATCTGCTTGTGATCACACTGGCCAAGTGAACCTTGGAGTTGAGTTATTCAAATCCATGACTCATGACTTCGGGTTGGACCCTGGCCCTGAGCATTACAGTTGTCTGATTGACTTGCTTTGTAGGGCTGGTCAGTTGGATAGGGCATTGAGGCTGGTGAATGAGATGGTCCATAAAGGACATGGAAGTTGCAGCGTTTCCATGTGGGGGCTTTGCTTAGCGCCTGCAAGGATTGCGGAAATATAGAGTTGGGCAAGTTGGCTGCTCAAAGGGCAATTGACTTGGATCCTCAGAATGTGGGGGTTTATATTATGTTATCAAATTTATATGCCAAGTTGGGTATGTGGGATGAGATTGAGCAGTTGAGGGAACTGATGAAAGAGAGAGGGTTAAAGAAAGATGTTGGATGTAGTTGGATTTAGGTCACATGATTCTGAAAGAGAAACATATGGAGCATTTGAGGTTTCCTTGTGAAGAGATACCATGATACTGCCTTTAAACTCAAATTGTGATGTTGCAAGTAGTCAAATGGTAGCATCTAAAGTCGAAACAAGAAGTGAAAAGAAGAGAATAGGTCTGGAATTGACAAGTTCTTGGAGAATTATTGCATTAATCAAAACAAAAGTGAAGCTAGGACCTTACTTTACACCTTTTTGTTCTCATAGTTGATCATAATCTTTAAAAAAATCATCCTTTGAACTTCATTTAGTGCTTCCGGCCAAAATATCAAAATAGAACTTCAATCAGTTGGTGTCTTCTGTAGGCCGATTGTGCTGAATGCAACTGCATATGCTCTTAATTTGGTGCAGATTGGCATCTAAGATATAAGCAATACAGGCAGTAGGCATGTACTTTGGGATGCTCTCAACCAAACAATCCTGTGCACAAGACTCATACCAGTAACTTCGTGAGCAGGTTAGCACTTTTCAACCTAACAAACAAATGCATCATCAATCAAGTTTCATCAGGGATTTTATCTCTCTGTAAGAAATGGTTGGTTGATTCACGATATATAATGGGACTTTGCATTTGTGCTCACATAATTAGTTGTGTATATAGACATATACACACTTCTCCTTCATTGTTCTTGTACTTGGATGAAAGGGACCTCCACCTCAGTTTTGTGAATTGAAGTAATAAAATGACTCATTTGATCTTGTCTAGCATTTAATTGGGAATTCTGAACCACCATTCAATTTGTGGCTGTGAAAATAATGGGTGGGTGCTGCTTTAATTTCTCTCAGCTTTCAATGATCAACTTTCTTGTAAAGGATCTGCCCTTGAGCAAAAGAAAAAAGTCTTGTAAAGAATCCCTAAAGTTGCCGATCATGGGCTGATTCATCAAAATATATGGACCCATGAATGAATGATTCAAACTTTTGAGTCAGCCTCTTGCATAAGAACCCAACCACACAAGCATCTTGAGTTCTCTTCTTTGTCGTCATCATCATGTTTTGAGCAGAGTAACTTTCACATCTAACATATTCAGGAGCTTGCAATGATGGTTCACATAATTGCACCCAACTGAACAAACTAACATTGCTGCTAAGTATTTAATCTCAAATATACTCATCAAAAGAAAGAAATCGCAATAATTAACTTTTTTTTTTTTTTTTTTTTTTTTTTTTTTGGTTAAAGGTCTCATATCGACAAGACAACAACACTTGTCATGCCATTCAATTTCCCCCCTAAATAGTTATAAGGGATTAGTAGATACAGCTCATAAGTGTAAGCCTTAAACTCCCTTCAAAATGAATACTCTAGTCTCACTTATCCGTTGCTAAACCCAAAGTTGGGATCAGTAAATCATTCCAGCCAAGCTGAGTATTAAAAGTTCAAGCTTATTCATTTAATTTTGTTTCAAACATGAATCGAGCTAGAGCTTATTTCAAAATAAGATTACATATTCAAATTTGGTTCATTTTCTTGATATACAAACTCAAACCTATTCAAAAACTACTTAATTAACTTACTCTTTTTCCATATATAGTCAAACCATGACTAAAATGTTTTATCGATTCACAAATCTATGAACATCACCACGAATGGATTGTTTATGTTATCAATAAACTACAAATAATAATTGGATATGATATCATATGAACATATTTACAAACTTATATAATCCAATCTCAAGTCTATATACATATATATTTTGACAAGTATACATTATAATTAGATTAAGCCTCATCTTCACAAATTTTTTCATGAACACATTATTATGTTTGAGTTTGGCTCGTTTAGTAGTTAAATCCAAATAAAACAAACAAATATGAACAAGCTTTTTCCCGAACCAAACTCAAGTGCTTCATAAACAATTTGGTTAATTAATAGCCCTAAGCATGAAGTGTCATGAAAAATAATAATTATCTTATGCACAACATATGCTACATCTTTCTCAGAGCATCTAGACGACGACGACAACAACAATAAGCCTTATTCCCAAAATTTTATGGTCAAATATATATTCTCAACAAATAAGTTAAGAGTGGACTACATGTATTTTTTTTATTTATTTTCCTTTGTTTTATTATATTTTAATTCATATTTTCTATAACTTTCTTCATTGCAAGTCTTTTTTTTAAATTACTTTTACTAATGTTATTTTACGTCTTTCTATAGCTTTTTTTTTTTTTTTTTTGAACAACTCACACTTTCTAACCAATGCATTAATTACTCTCATAGCACGTAGGCAAAGAAAAAAACTAATAGAGAATTTACAAGTCTAGCGTTGGCTTTTGGTTTAGGTTGGTGTTTGGTTTGACAAAAATTGATTTTTGGAAAAGATTTTTCACATCTACAGGTGTTTAGGGCTACTAAAAATGTTGATCAACCAAAAACTATTTTCCAATTCACCGTAAAATAATAGCACTTATAGTGGAAATTGGTTTACAACTTCATATTTTGTAAACTATTTCCCACCTCTCTCAAAACTCATTAATCGAACCTTAACCCCCACTGTTAGCCACCTAACCACCACCCCCACAAATGTCCCAGTCTTGATCGCTAACTACCACCACCACCACCACGGTCGGCTCTAGTCACCACCTCCTCCAGATTCTTTGGAGGCCGCTAGTTGCCTCTTGTCTCTACCATCATTGGTCATTTGGTAGTCGCGAGTCTCTACCACCATCAATCATTAATTGCCACCGATCTTCGTCACCGCTAATTTTTTATATCATTTTTTGAAATGCAATCAAACACCGAAAATATTTTTTTTTTAAAATGTATTTTCACCTGAATTATTTTACAATTGAAAAATATTTTCCATTGAGCCACAGCTTAGACATGGCTTTTGGTTTAGAAAAGTTGTGTGAAAAACCAAAATCTTCCCAAGGATAATGGCATCATTGCAAACCACCCACAAATCTAGATTTTAAAGTCATACTCATACCCGTCATTTTAACGGTAAAAGAAAAGGCTAGTGTTTGAGTATGGTGGGCTCACCTATATAAACCATTCATGAGCCCTCCACCACAGTAAAAAAGGGTGTTTTAGTCATTTGGTCAAGTAAAATTTTTCTGACTTAGTGATGTGTCATAGTTTTATTGGTTTCACATAATACATCTGTGAAGCCTTATCATAGGCTACCCTTCCAGAGACCCCTAGTGGTTTGGAGACCGTACTCTGTAACCTCGCATAGAAAAACCCTAATTTCTTGGATTCAAACTCCGATTCCTAAGAAGAAGGAGGAAATTTGTTGTAGGAAATGAATAACAGTTCCTCTTCCAAAAACACAGTCCAGATCAGCCAGAGACAAGTGGACCCACATTCAAATCACAGCGAACCAAAATGGACACTGAAAAGAAGGTAATGGTTTCTCTGTGTTTCGATTCAAATTTTGATGACTATCCATTTCCTAAATCACCAAAATATTGATACCCAGATGCTCAAAATTTGTTTTTGATAACAAAAATCTTTTATTTATTTATTTTTTTTATAGTTTGCTTTAGTTATTGTAAGTTTTAGTGTTTTCTATTGTATTTGTTTTTCATGAGCTTAGTGTTAAAATCAAATTTGAACGTGCACCCGTTGTCTTAATTAGCATGAAAATGTTTACCACAAGTTCAAAAACAAATTTTGAATTTTACACAGTGATACTCTGTTTTGAACTTTCATTATCTATGTATAGAATGGTTGTTTATTTATTTATTTTTTATTTTTATTTTTTGGGTGTAGATTTTGAATAAAAAACTCAAGGATGTTGAAATAAGCTGTCCCATTGTGTATGGTAGCATGGCATTCTGGCTAGGGAAGAAGGCAAGCGAGTAAGTATAGTTTAGGTGTTTCACTGTTTTGTTTATAGCTTTATAGCTTCTGGAATAGCCTGTTTTACATATTGAATACAATGCTTGTTCTTTACATTCTCTAACTTGTGAATGTAATAAGGTACCAGTCACATAAGTGGACTGTGTATGTTCGGGGCGATGAATGAGGATCTGGGAGTGGTGGTAAAGCGCGTTGTTTTTCAGCTGCATTCCAGTTTCAATAGCCCTACAAGGGTACTGGAGTCGCCTCCGTTTGAGGTATCGGAAGCTGGATGGGGTGAATTTGAAATCGCCATCACGCTTTATTTCCATAGTGATGTTTGTGATAAGCCTGTAAACTTGTAAGTTGCTTTGCTTTGTATCTGGTTCTGATTTCTATGGTATTTGCTCAACCAAACTGTAATTTAATACTACATGTATTTAGGAGTATACAGTAAAGATCCAAATCGTGATCAATAAGAACAATACTACTAAATCAAACAACAATTCTAAATTAAGATTGAAACAGCTACTACTTGGTTTTGATTTCCACAATACTATCATGGTCATCAACCTGCCTAAGCTGTTACCAGCGTCCTCTGGGAACAAATCCTGCAGCATTAGCGCCTTATTGGCATAGATAGTGGAGTTAAAATCACCTTCTGAGTGGGTCAGTGTTGGATTGGTTTTAACAAGAAAAAAATTTCAATTACAATAGTTTTAACAGTGTGATTTAAATATATTTTTTTCACAAAACATTTTATATGGTCATTTGCAAAGATTTTTATTGGAACCAAATGACTGAAAAGACTGAAGTAGGTGGGCTGACTTTTAACATGTATCATGTGCTAAAGTATGAAATCTTTTCCTGATCTTTTTGTGTTTAAATGAGAAGATCCTATCAAATAATTGTCCTGACCCTTTTGTGTTTAGATAAAATATAGGATGCAGTCAATAATGATAGCCCAATATGTAAAAAGATAATATAAACTCTTAGCTTACAGTATGTTGTTGAAGTTTAATATATTCACAGATATCATCATTTGAAGTTGTACCCTGAGGATGAATCTGGTCCCATGTCTACCAAGAAGCCTGTTGTTTTGGAAACTTATGATGAGATTGTGTTCCCTGAGCCTTCAGAAGGTTTTTAGCTCGTGTGCAGAATCATCCAGCTGTAACCCTGCCCAGATTACCAATTGGATTTACTTTGCCTCCTCCTGGTTTGTGCTTTCCTAACCAGCTCTGTAGTCTTTTGCTATTGGCCATGCTTTCAATAGATAAACGTGCCTTTTAATTTCATGTAGTACCAGTTGAGGATGCAAGTAGAAGGAAGAGAGGTGACACTAAAGATCACCCCTAAGTCAGTGGTTCATGAATTTCTCAGAAGCAGATGAACTTTTACAACTTGCAGCAGCTCGTCAACAGGTCAGCATGAGTGCTTCCTTGAAATCATGAATGTTGTCTGTCATGTCATGTAAGCATTCTTGTTGAACACGATTATCATCCAAGCCATAAACAATGTAAATGTGTCTTTAGCTCTCTTGGTACAGAATCTGAGCCCCTATGCATTTCATGTTGCAGTGTTCATAGTCATACCATCCTTTCTGCACATTTATTTTTCTGTTTGAGACTTCATCTTGAAAGAGCTCTTTGCTCTTATTCTTTCTGCCATTTAGAAAGAACCTGGGTTACATATTCGGAGGACTATGTTTTAAAATCTAAAGTGGATCTTTTTCTCTTATTGTGTATATGAGTTGTTGCATGCCTTCTTTGAAATAATGCTTGTTTTCTAGTTGCATTTTTCAAGTGAGTTCTTAGGTAATTGTGAGACATTTTTGTTGTTTGTGGTGGAAAAATGAGTCTCTATTTAGATCTGGATTAATCAAATTTTACAGTTTCTTATCTATGGCTCTATTTTTTTCTTTAAAATGTAAAAAATGATTTGGCTATATTTTCTTGTCACAACATCTTGTATATGGGATTTGGTATGCTTGATAAATCATAATATTACTCAATAGTTAGCATTATGTCATTCAATCAAATGAAACTCATACGGCATAAGCTTTGACTTTGCAATGATAATTAAGAAAAATGCATCGTGGTGCATGCTTGTAGTGAAGAAGACTGCTAAGGAAACAGGATGGGGTTCGGGAGAATAAAAACATAGCTTGGTGGAAACTGATAGGGGGGAAAAACTAAACAAAAGACGTAGCTTGCTTTGGGTAATATGGTTGTTGAAACATAGGAGTAATATCGTTCCTCTTTGTTTGATGTGGTGTATTTGGAAGGAGAGGAATAGTAGATGCTTTGAAGACTTTGAGCGTGCTATGCGACCTCAAGCTTCTTTTCATCCGAACCTTACTTGAATGGTTCTCTGTGTGGAGAAACCATCCTTTTTCTATTTTGGATTTACTTGACTTTTGTAATTTTCGTTCTTGACTTGCTCCCCATGTATACTCCCTGTGTGCTTGGGTGTATCTTTTTATTATCAATGAATTCTTATTACTTATCAAAAAAAAAACATAGGAGTATGATAACCGTGCATTATTAGGTGGACTCCTACAATTCTGAGTTACAGGACTGCTAAGTTTGGTGCAGTCTTAATGGTTAGCATTGGATTGATGATGACATTGATGCATGGATTGTTAAAAATGAAAATAAAACGGCTTCCGTTCAAAGGGGAGGCTAGTTGGATTGTATCTAGATATGACGTGGTAGAAGCTTTACTCATGAAGGAAGGAGAGATTTGTTGGAATATTCACATGTGATTGTTTAAGTTATCAAGTCCCACATCAGTTTATAGTGACAAGACCAAGTAGTTTTTTTTTATAAGTAATAAGATATATTGATAAAAAAGGAACACCCTAGTGCACCGGAAGTGAACAAGGGAAAGGAAATCAAATACAAAAATTGCAAGAGTCTAGGAAAACAATAAAAGAAGGGAAAGATTTATTTTGCAAAGCAAACAACCAATCCCTTAAAAGTTCTAAAAAAGAGAAGCTTGAGGTCTGGAAAGATCTCTCAGAATCTTCAAAACATCTACTATTCCTCTCCCCCCAAAGGCACCACAATAAGCAATGAGGAATGATAGACCAAATAAAACCATTTCGATGGCTACCAAAGCTGCCTTGCCAACACCGAAGCAGCCCCAAAACAGTGTGCGGCATAACCCAAGAAACTCCAAAAAGACCCAAAACCATAGACCATAGATCCGTAGCAAAAGGGCAATGAAGGAATAGATGGTCAACCGATTCACCATTTCTCTTACACATGTAGCACCAATCCAAAATCCACACCTTCCTTTTACGTAAATTATCAATCGTCAACCATTTCCCTAAAGGCAGCAGTCCAAACAAAGAAAGCTACTCTAGAGGAAATCTTCTGCTTCCAAATACTTTTCCAAGGAAACCCAAAGAAAGCGGAGCCAGCTAAAATTCTATAATAATCACTAACCAAGAAACCCTTAACTTTGCTAGGAATCCAACACATTTTATCCTCACCTAGCCCCCTTATAGGAGAACCATAAATGGTTTCCATGAAGTCAGACATAGCCTCTAGATCCCAAGCATGCACACCCCTAACGAATCTCACATCCCAAAAGAGGACACCATTGGTGGACATCATAAGCTCAGCCACACTAGCATCCTTATTCCTGCAAAATCTGAACAAGTCTGGATATCTAACAGCAAGAGATGTCTCTCCACACCACCGGTCCTGCCAAAACTTCACTCTAGACCCATCACCAATATCATACAGAATATGGCGAGAGAATATGGCGAGACAATATCGAGTAGTTAATATAATATTATTAGGCACAGTCCTACTGGCTTCAGCTTTTAGGATAATGTGGTATCCCAACAAGTGTTATCAAGCCTTCATAAAGAGACTTTCCAAACTCTCAGAGATCTATGATCCCATCACTGATGATGCATCTGCCATATGCATCGAACTGACCTCCTTGACATTGCTCTATATCAGAAAGTATAGAACTGGTCTAGCCAGAGATTATTTCTCTCTTCAGTTCAGTTTCTTTCATGGGCAGTTGCTCACACAGAGTTATTGACATATCATTTTGGACATCATTATTTACGATTCACATCATCTGTGTTTATTAGCATGTAATGAATTCCTGTATCTCAATTGGCCTTTAATTTTAAATAGGCAACATAGACCTGATTGACTGTTCTGGGGCATGACTAGGGTCAGGACTTGGCTGAATCCTCTCTTAAGATGTGATCATAGCAACAAATTGTTTAATCACTCTTAAGATTCCTGGTATATTCTTGAGTTTTCTATGAAGCCAACAAAATAATCATATATGATTCTACAATCCTCACATGCTCACATATCTTAAAAGTTTCACAACTCATTTGTTTATTTAATTTTTAATAATTCTAGGATAAAATGTTTTTTTCTTCTTTCTTTATGTGCATTTGTTTTTTCATCCTGAAATTCCTTATCTAATTATATGAAGTCAATTGCAATACTTAGTTGATTCACTGAGGAACTCCAAAATAAGCCAATTAAATTGGTTTTAAACTTTGTGTATTCCCGTTGCAAGAATTTGAACTTTGTGTATTCCCGTTGCATGAAAAGCGTGTTATATAATTTCAGTCAAGCTTCTTGCCTACGTATATTAATTTAGATAAACTGTTCAAATATTATTCTGGAACATGTACAACCCAAATATTTGACTGATTGATTCTGATTTACTATACAGGTGCAAGCTCATATTGCTAAACTCAAGCGACAAATAAATGTGATAGATGGGCCACATCAACAGTTGAAATCTATCTCTGACCAGTGAATGACAACATTATTCCTGCAGATTTTTTCAGATTCTACTTCAAATTGGTTTTGCAGCATATACATTCGTTGGCATTTGCAACAATGATATGTACCTTCTTAGTTCTCGGCCATGGAGAATTCTTTGTCAGCTTTGTTTTCCCTCTCTTTTTTTTATGGCCTTTTTATCTCATTGACTTTGTATCAATAAGGAAAGGAGGCAAAAAAAAAATTTATCATTAGATTAATACAAGTTATAAAATTAAATTTATTGAATCTTTGCTGTCATGTATCATTGGCCTTTTTAAAAATATCTATTTTCTTTTTGGAACTTGTTCTGAAATTTTGCTTAAAGTCAATTAAGAAAATGAAAACTTGCAAAAGCTAGCGCAGATCATTTAAGAATTATGCAGAATTCTTTTTGATGAATACTATTCTTTAGATCTTTTGTTTCACTCCAATAGTATCATATATCATAAAAATAGATAAAACACAGTGACACTTGAAAAAAAAAAAAAAATTTAAGAAGGAAGAAGAAGAAGAAGAAGAAGATAAAGCATTATCTGAATTATGTTGCATCTCTTGTTCTACAAGAGATTACAGAACTTGTTAATGCATAAAATATGCACAAAATAGTCAAGTTTGATTATAGAAAAGATTCTCTTCAAGTGAACCAACCTACCCTCTATCTTGGGCTATAGCTTCACTGAAACAAGGATACATTTTGTTGTTCCAGAAGTTGTTGGGCTAAAGGTGGCTTGCAAGCAATTTAGCTGTTATTGTAGAGTCAAAAAGACTGATGTAATTAGTTAATCTTTTTGAATGTATGCTGTGCTTGTATTAATATATGAGTCATGATGTTATGATAGAGCAGGAGGTTAAAATGATGCAACTAGAACAATAGTGGGTTTATTTTTCATATGCATAAATGATATAATTTCCCTTTAAGCATGATTTGCATTATCTTGCGCTTTAAGAATTGTCTGTAAGATGGGGTTGCCAAGAGGAGAGGTTCAGAATGATGTAGCTAGTTAACCTTTTTGAATGAAACCTGTGCTTGTATTAACCTATGATTCATGATGTTGTGATACAGCAGGAGGTTAGGATGATGCCATTAGAACAATATTGGGTTTATTTGTCATGTGCATAAATGATATAATTTCCTTCTAAGCATGATTTGCAAAGAATTGTCCGTAAGATGGGGCTGCCAAGTGGAGAGGCTCAGAAATTGCTGCATAAGATTCTTCATGATGTTGCTACCATCTCTTTTTTATAATTTGTGATGGATTAAATTGTGACCTCGATATAATTTCTACTAGTACTGCACTATTTTTCTGTATTGTATCCTCATAGTTTTCTCTTTATTTGCACCTTAACCTGCTTGGTTGAATTTTCTTTCCAAAGCTTCCTGGATTTTCACAGAACATGTGATCCTGCATCAAAGTTCCCTTTATGCAGTACATATCAATTAAGCTGAGGGCCCTCCTCAAGTACATGTATTAGTCCTTCTGATGTTTATAAGCAGTTAACTGCAACGGGACCATCCAGACTAGCTTTGGATGGGTCCTGCACATGCTGTCCTCGCCAGTACAATTACAATTCATTTTCACCTTATCTTGGTTTGGCACATACCAGGTTCGAGTCTTATCCTTAAATCTCAGAAATCCTCTTAAATTGAAGCAGGTCAAGTGAATAATTTTCTCTTCTCTATTATTGCATAAGGCTTTTAATACTTGTTCTAGTACAATGATTAATCGTTGTCAAATTGCCTTTAGCTATTTGTGATATACGTTAGACATCACCTCACATGCTATTTTCCATTCTAGTAGTCGATTCCCTTAAAGCCACAGGCATTACTAATTTTGCTTGTTTACATTTTAATGGCATCACTATGTTTGTATGATCATGTGGCTCTCTCCATGCTTAAGAATATTTGGATATAAGTAGAACCATCTTTTGCAGATATACTCAAACTAATTTTATTTCTATAGATTTTTGAGTATCTAAAGCTCTCTATTGAACATGATGTACTCTGAAATCATCATTAAGTTCCAATATTCATATTATCACTCTTCATCCAAGCATTTCTTTACAAGCCACATGAATATGTACTATGTACTACACCCAGTTGATATCATCTGAACTAATCATATTTTTCTGTGATACCATAGATATCCATATGAAAATGTAGAGATAGATAATGTTTCTAGTAAGAACATTGCCAATGAGTTCTAAGTTCCAACTCAAATGCTATATCCTTTTGTTGTAAGAATTAAGAATAAGGGAGAGGATGAGATCATGGGTTCAAGATCTACCATGCATATGCAATTACCATTAAAAAAAAAAGACGTTGAGATAGATAAAGGCGTCATGCCTTTTCATTTTTTTAATATCATGATCTCATAACTCACCACATTTTCAGTAGGAATCAGTGAAACTGAGGAAAAAGATTTCACAAAACCTAGGGATTGATAAAAGATTCCAACTTCCAACCAGGCAGTTACAATTTAAGTTATAGCTGGGTAAGTAAAGCTAACCGTTTCAAGTACTTGGAATGATCTCATCAGGACCTTTACTATGTTGTCTGTACTAGAGGTTTTGGGCCAAGAGTAACATGGCCTTCCATGTGCCAAGCCAATAAAAGCAGAGTCACCATCAACCCTAAAGAAAATCCCCTTTAGTCTATAAGCTCTGCAGTGTACCGCATATCAGTGAGAATGGTGGGCCTTTCTAGTCTCTCTCCTGTTTTTTATCTTCCATTCTCAGTCACAGAACATGGGAGAGCTCAGCTGATTCCAAAGCCGGAGACGTACCAATAATTATTTACCATACTTTACACGTTCTTCAATTCCAGTTTCACCATTGACAAGATTTACTAATTGTCACTTTCTAATTTCTACCACCCAGTTGAATAGAACTACAGTAAATAATACTATAAGTATCTTTGTTTTTCAGTTGATGAACTTTTGAAGACTTAGAATGGACCTAGTTGTGGATTTGGATAAATGACTTAAAGGTTAAGATACTGTGTTTTAGAAGTTGTCTTTGCCACCAATTAAGAACAAAATTATGATAGATTTGTGGGATTTCATTCTTGTGGGAATATGTGTGGTGTTCTGAACTCATAGGGTTGAGAAAAACAAAAAGGGAAGACAAATTCTGAACAATGCTGTATCAGGCACTAAATATAAATTTTCATCACTTTCTAAGCCTTAGAAGATGGGAGGAGAGCTTTGCTGTATGGGGGCAGGCTAGGAAGATATCAGTGGTGCATATTTGGAGTGGATTTATTTCTGTTTCCAAGTCTCTTAATTAGTGGTTGTGGTTTCAACAGGATCACATGGGAAACCCTTTTTATTGGGAGACCCTCTATGATCAGTTTGGATGTGTTTTCATTTTCATTTATTTATTTGAAAACTGTTTTTTGGGATGAAGAACAAAGAACAATTTTGTGAAATTTTGTTTTCTAACCAAAATCGCATTTGGAATGTTGAGAACGAAAAAACCAAAAAATTGTTTGGTTGCCGAAATTTTTTTAAAAAAAATCACAAATTTTATTTTCCTTCTTTTTTCTCAAGAACCAAACAAAGATTTAATTGATATTGACTCATCATTGAAACCAGCCAAACTACCCACCAAAGATTTTCCTACAAAAACTACAACTTTGATAACCAATCCTCCCCAAAAACCCCCAAAATAACACCAACCCACCGTATAAATCTTGGAAAATATACTATTTCCCAAGAAATCTACCACCCATTAAACCCAAATTTATCACCTATCCACCAGTAAATTCCACAAATTAGAGCAAATCACACCACAGGTGCATTCGGATGAGTTCTTAGTTGAGTTAACCATTTGCTTATGTGCTTGTATTTAGGAAAAAGTGATGATTTAAAAAGTTGTATATCAAATAAACTAAGGTTAAAAGAAAAAGTTGCTAGAAAATAGACATCAAAACCACCCAAATTTTCTCTGGGAATCCCCAATTTCACTTCTAGCAAGCTTCAATTTTTTTCCCTTAACAATGGTCAGTTCACAAAGAGGAGGTATCTTATGGAGTCGCTTCATGAGACCATTCTCTCACAACATATGAAACTCACCACATGTGAAGGGTAACTTCATGTAGCTGCTCTATAAGATCATTTTCTCATGAGCAAGGCCACCCGAAAGCATTGGAACGACCAATCAAATCAAAAATGAATTGTGAGAAAAGGGTTTAAAGAGAAAAACTTGCAATGAGACAAAAATATAATCAAAGAATAGTGATCACGTGAAGCTAAACATCATCGGGTCGCTTGAGGTGAAAAAAAAAAGTAGCTTAAGAAATAGATTTATTTATGCATTACTGTGCATTTAATAGGCATTGGTCCTTTTACAAAAATCTGTGTTTTCCTTGTTTTTGAAAACAAGAAATCCAAAACAGAAAAAGAGTTGTTTTTCAATTCCTTCATGTTTTGAGAACTTGTGTTTTGAATTCTCCTTCCCACTTGTTGTACATCAATGTGTGTGTATATAAATATATATTTTGGTGTACAGTTGTTTTTCTTGTCAACTTTGTTGATAGGAATCCACCTCTCATTTCCTTAAGTTGAGAAACAAGAACTGATTTGAATTATTTCCCATTAGAATAGGCTCACTGACTACAAATGGAAAATACTAAGGTATAGTAGCACAATTCTATTTGAATATCAAGTGAAAGACCTTCTTCCTTTTTTTAGACTGTTAGAAATACTTATACACTAAATATGTTGCCCCTCAAGCTTGAACTCACGCTCTCCCTTTACTCCCCCAAGCACTAAGTAATTAGAGAGAGGTACCATTTAGTCTAAATGACGCGGTAGGTTAAAGACCCTTTTTTTTTTTTTTAATAATTTTTACGAGATAAAAATTCTACTCTAACCTAATCTAAGTGTATATATGTGTAAAGTTTTCTCTTGGAAACTTGAATCTCGATCCTTAACCCCACACCCCACACAAGTACTTGTACTTGTGTTGTGCAAGTTAAATGGGTTATCTTCACTTATCCAAGAAGGGATTGTTTTTACTCTTCTAACCTTTTTTATTGCCATTTTACACATAGGCACATGAGCGCATATAGGAGCTGAAATTACTGAGCCCAGCAGAAAGTGGGAAAAAAAGTAAATAAAGAAAAAGAAAGAAGTTTAGGAAGTTAGAGAATCCTTAAATTAGTCCTTGGAGTTGAGAATATTAAAATATAGGAGTCATGAAGAAAGGCTTTCAGGCTTTTGCTTTATTTGTTATATCTCTATCAGGGTGTGTGACCATTTAAAGATAAAAAGAGTAAAAGGCATTGAGGTCAAAACTCAAAACCTGCAAAGAGAGCAGTAACTTATTACACATGGGTTTCTGCAAAATATTTGTGGACTAGTAGAACCTATTATTTTTTGTCACTTTTAGTCCACAGAATCACAACCCCAACAATCAGCAAAAGCCAAACCATCAACGGGACTGTACTGAAGAGTACACACGTTATTGTCCGTGAATTCGGGTAGAGAGAGAGAGATTTTCTTGAGAATTGAAAAAGTTATCAATACTTTTTCAATTCTCAAGGAATTTTTTTCAAAAAAGGAAAATTATTGTGTGTCCTTCGAACACACGTTAGCAAAATCCTAATTAAAATATAGGAAAAATTCTACTTTCAGTTTAAGAGTAAAATAGCTTAGTTTTACAAAATTTAGGTTTTGCTTAAGTTTAGAGACTTTTTTTTTTTTTTTTTTTTTTAAAGTTAGTTTAGCATTTGTGCAGGACTAAAACTTCACTTATTAGTTTATACATAAATTTTCTAAAGATTTAAATTTTTCTGAAAATATGATTTTATTTTTTTAAGTCAAATGAGTCAAGAAATTTACATCCAAGATGTCATTCTTGAAAAGAAAAAAAAAAAAGTTGGATTAAAAAAGTTATATTTTTTTGGATTTAAAAAAAAAAAAAACCTTTGAGGTTATGGATATATTATTTGAATAATAGAGAGAGAGAGAGAGAGATTTAAAAAATGGGCAAGACTTAAGTGCAGTACTTAGGTGATGTTTTTTAGATTCCCTTTTAAAAATCTGTCATTTGGATTTTTGTCATTGGATGAAAGTGTATTTTTAGTTAAATAATTACTTTATTTGAATCTTAAGATGAGAATCTAAAGAATAGTATCTGAGGTATTGTACTTAAGTTTTGTCATTAAAAAATTAGACGTAAGATGGGTAATTAAAGCTGGAATAGTGTTGTGCAATAAATATTGATGCTATATAGCAGAGGTAGATGCAGAATGAAATGGTAAGAAAAAAAAATTTGGAATGATTTTTTTTTTTTTTTTTTGTGAGTAATGCTACCCACATAATAATTGTTCTTCATAATTTGCTAAGGTAGTAAGTTATTATTGAATTATATATTGACTCATCATTTACATCACTTTAGTGGCTACTATTAAATATTGATAATTTATCACCTCAACTATTGTGAGAAAATTATTCGATGTCCACATGATAAGTGGTGCATTTTGAAATATTTGTAAGAAATTATCTTATGATACATGTATAATACTTATTATATATTATATATTTGGGAAATTAACTTCAATTATATTACATGCAATTAGAAGAGAGAAAATGCAAGTGTTAGAATTAATATAATTAAGAATATGAACCTATCAATTATGTGAACTGATAATTATTTTTATATATTTTTTATTATTTTTTATTAAACTTTGTTTCATTTGTTGCCAAAGCAACTTAATTTGACCAAGAATATCGTAGTATAAATCAATTGTTTCTTACATACATATTATAAAATTAATCATAGCATTTTACATAAATAATTAGTACATGAAATTAAATGCAATTTATCCTATTAGTACTTTTTTTATTATATAGGAATATTAGTACTCTATTTGTTACACAACATACATTTTGGCTACTATACCACTATCAGTTTCTTTAAGACTTTTTCCACTCTTCCTATGTGTGTGCATTAAAATACTTAGTATTAAAAAAAAAAAAAAAAAATATATATATATATATATATATATAGATATATATGTATATATGGCTACTACAGTGTTGGTTATGTGTGTGTGTTCGTAAAGGATTTTTTTTTTTTTTTTTTTTTTGAGAATTTCATTAAAGGAGTTAAGGAAATGTAAACTGTTAAAATAAATATAATTAAAAATATGAACATATCACCCTAGTGAACTTACAAATATTTAACTATTTAGACTAATTTAAGACACAACTATTTTTCATATTTTTATTGCATGTGTTATTAAATTTTCTTTTATCTTTTGATGATTTTTGTTTCAATTATTATAAATCAATTAAACGATTGGAAGAATGTCATATTCCAAATCAATTTTTTTTTTTTTTTTTTGAATTCTTGAAAGTAACTGTGCCAAATAAATTGTTTTGTTTGTATATAAATAACCATGTAAATTTCTTTTTATAAAAATAGTTTATGCACTGTCTATGGATAATTAATACATATAAATGGATGCATTTATCCAATTAACTCAAGGCAAGTAATTAATACATTGACATAAATGCAAAGTTTTGATGAGGTGGAAAGCTAAATGAAGAGAGTTGTATTTAACTACTTATCAAGGAATGCACCATTTGGCGAAACCTTAGACCACTATGATTGGGTGTGTGTGTGTATGTTTCAAATAAATTTGAAAAGTTAACGGATATCCTTAAAGCAGTCACATTAGTCTATGTAAAAATTCTTATCTATTTTAGCATATGAACTTATTTTTTCTATTTTACATACTCATTTCTCAAAACATCTCACACTAGATTATCTATTTTACATTATATTTTATTAAAATATCAATTTTTCTTGGTTTTTAAAATTGTCTCTTTTTTCGCATACTACAACCACCATTCACTCCATTTTTTTCATTCTTGAGATACGTAAAAAAAATAATAAACAACTAAATACAAAATGAATAGTATTAATGTAAATATACACAGTTATTATAGCAAACTTGTAAATTTATACAATTATACACAGACTAATATAGGTCATTTTTATTTAAAATTCTATAAATTTTACACATTTTTCTATTATACACGTCATCGATGTAAAAGCTCTAAGAGTGTTGGTTTAAGAAATATAAGGGGAAAAAAACATATTTTTTTTAATAGTTTTTTATATTTCTTATGAAAGTGGTATTAAAACTTCTTTAAGGAAACTTGTTACATGACTCCAAATGAATTATATATATTTTATATATATATATATATATATATATATAATAATAATAAAATACAATTCCTTTATAGAAATAGTTAGTGCACCATCTCTAGATAATTAATAAATGCATTTATCCCATTAACTCATGGTTAATACATTGACATAAATGTTGGGTTTTGACGAGGTAGGAGGTTATATTAAAAGAATCATATTTCCTTAATAAATGTGCCACTTTGTAGAAATTCTTAGACCATTATGACTGAGGTTCTTGTTTTTACATAGGAAAAGTTATTGATGCCATCAAGGCATTAGTTTAAGAAATATATTTAGATATCTTTTATGAGAAAAGAAAAATTAATTGATTTTTTGACAGTCTTTTATATTAGTTATAAAAGCTGTATAATTTTTTTTTTTTTTTCTAAAATGGTCTATTAACAAATGCCTTAAAAGCACCCATTAACCAGACTCTTTTACATATACTAGTGGTAACTCATGCAATGCACAAGAAATTCTAAGATGATATGATTTTTTCTTTGTATTATTTTTATTTTATTTTTTTGTCTAAATATGAAATTTGATAATTATGGTAGTTATTAATAGTCATTTATTATTATATTGGTCTATGAAATTAAATATTCTATTACTGTGCATTTATTATGATTGTGTTTGTATAAATATGATATGTCACGATTTTATTGAAAATTTTAAATATAGAATGAAATTTAAATTCAATTCAAAATATATATTAGAAAAATAAAGTGTAAAATAGTGAGGTTTAAAAAGCTTAATTAAGTGGCACAGTTTACATGTTCAACCAAAAATCAAACATGTTCAATTTTATAAAAATATTCCAAACAAAGTGATTTTTTTGTATAAAGTTTATAAAAATAAACAGATAAATTCCCTTTATAAAAATAATTAATGTACTGTCTATAAATATTTAATACATAGTAATAAATGCATTTACCCAATTTACTCATGGCAAGTATCAACTCATTGACATAAATGTAGAGTTTTGATAAGGTCCAGGTTAGATGAAAGAGAATATAAAAACTTAAATACATTATCTTAGGTGCAATTAAAATGAACATTTCTTATTACATGTAATAACTTCTAAAATTATCCAAAAACACAAGTTTTCCTTAAGCATCATGTTTAACCAACATTCCAAATGTAATCAAACTTCTATATATATATATATATATATATATAATTATTTCATATAAATAATTATTTCATTACAAATTACAATATCTTTTTATAGAAACAAGTACACAAGTACCAAAAGTACAAAAAGCAGAGGAGATAGGGTTACAATATTTTTTATTCTTAATAATAAAAATTACAATTTCTAATATAATCTTTATTTAATGTACCAAACATATTAATAATTTTTCGCTACAAAAATTTTCTTAAACACCTAAAGAAGAACAACTTTAGACAACATGCTATAATACCTCCACATAAAGGTGAGTGTGAGAGTGATGTTGGAATTCAAGTCTAAACCAGGTTAGTTAGGCATTAAGAGAGGTGGCCTTTAAAATTCATGCTTGTACCAAAATCACCCAAACAGTACTCCATCAAAGTAGAGCTGCAAACATAATAATGAAGATATTGGTCAATTCAAAACATTAATGTGTATCGAAAGTAGAAAAGAACCTTGAGAATTATGGCTATTCAAGAGAGAGAAGAGGGGGTCCATATTGTCAATAGGAGAACCAACATAGAAGAGTAAAACCCAATGGTCTTGGGCTCCCACAATGTCCTTACACAAAAACACAAACCCCAAAACACCCGTGGTCTGTCCTTTGCTACTACACTCCACATGAGTCATGACCTCTCTCTCTCTCTCTCTCTCTCTCAAGCTTCATCATAAATACCCCCATCAAGCCTCACCCTTTCCATCACCACCACCTCCTACACTTCACTACCCTCTTATCCCTCTCTCTCTCTCTCTCTCTCTCTCTCTCAATACTTTGCATAGTTGCATCACTTCCTTGCACCAAGCCCCTCACTTTCTCTCTCAACTCAAAATGGCCATAAGAAAATCAAACAAACTTTCTCAAACAGCAGTCCTCAAACAAATCCTCAAAAGATGTTCAAGCTTAGGCAAGAAAAATGACTATGATGAGGATGGTCTTCCTCTAGATGTTCCAAAGGGCCACTTTGCTGTCTATGTTGGTGAAAAGAGAAGTAGGTACATTGTTCCCATTTCATTCTTGACTCACCCTGAGTTCCAGTGCCTCCTACGCCAAGCTGAAGAAGAATTTGGCTTTGATCATGATATGGGTATTACTATTCCTTGTGAAGAAGTGGTTTTTCGCTCTCTAACTTCCATGCTTAGATGAAACAAAGCTAAGAGCTTGATGGGTTTTCTTGAAGAAGATGGCTAAGATGAAGCATAAGTTTGTGCTTCTCTTTTTTTAACGTCTTTCTTCATTGTCACTCCTGAACTCTTTTGTCCTTTTTTTTGTCCTTTTCTTTTTTGTTAGGGAATTTTTTTTTAAATGTTTATGACTAACTTGAAGCCCATGGAAATTTTGTGGGTTAGAATTGTATAAAGTTTGGAATTTTCCTCATGGAGGTGGGTGTTACACCCTGTGAGAGAAGTTGATCTTTAATGGAAGCAAAGGCTATTTGCCAGTTTTTTTATTACTTCAAATCTCTATATCTCTCTCTTGCACAAAGATGGACATTGTGGATTATGGTATACAAATTTTAAGATAATTGAGCGTCGCTTGCAACTTATTCAAAAATAAGATCATGTGGTCAAATCAGATCAAGAGCACCTAAAACCATAATAAAAGTTGAATCCAAAAGTTTCTCAAAAAAAAAAAAAAAAAAAGTTGAATCCAAAAGGAACACACCCCAACACAGCATACCTTGTCAGAGAATGTGGGGTACTTAAGATTGTACGGATCATCTGGTTATCATTATAGGATTTTTTATTATTTTTTTTTTTTGGGGGCCAGATTATCTTTTGATTTCAAAGTACCCCAATATGAAATGTTGGTTGGTTTTCCTTTGTTTGTTAAATAAAAATAAAATTTAACATTTTTAAAGTATCATTACAAGATGTGCTAAGCTTAAACAAGGTGTACCCAATTTAAAAGAAGTTAGTGTGGGTTGAGATGTGCTGAATTTTTCAGTTTATTTACAGTTTTAGTTTATTTTTCTTTATTATTCATAGGTTTCACCGCACTTTTTGATACTATTCATAGGTCTCATTGTATTATTCAACTAATTTTTACTTTTATCTACGGTACTTTCAGCAAAAAGTTTTCAGTTTCAACTAAATAAGTTGTTCTTAAACAGACATTTAGAGTGCTTAAAAAAAATGTGTACCCAAAAAAATTAGGGGGCTATTTGGCAACATTATTTGAACAACGGTTTTCGTTATTTAAATAACACAACACGCATTTTCACAACACTTTTTTACTCAAGACATATTTCCACAACATTTAAATAACGTTATTAGAACCATATTACCAAATGGACCCTAGAATTTAGAAATTTAAACATTGCTTAAACAAGTTTACTCAAATAGATTTCAAGCATGAAGCATCTTGGAAATGATCTACACCTTGAAGGATTAAACATTTAGGTTGCATTTGGGATTAGAGTTTAAAATCAGCTTATTTACTATTTAGTTTATTTTTGTTGTTATTCAGTTTATTTTTGCTACTATTTATGAATCTTAGTGCACTTTTTAGTACTATTCATAGATTTTACTATACTATTTTAGTTAGTTTTTACTTTTATCTACAGTACTTACAATAAAATAAAATAAAATTAGTTTCAACTAAATAAGTTATTCCCAAGCCAAACCTAATTGTATTTTATTTTTTTTATTTTTTAACCAGCGTTACTTATTCAGCCAAAAGAGAAATTTAATTGTATGACAGAGATGTGTTAAGCTCAAGGAACAATTTAGATTCATGTCAAGCTCAACATGGACCGACTAGTTGCTTTGCATTTAATTCTATGAGAGAGATGTGATAAATTATCTTTTCGATTCGAGTCAAGAACTTAAGCTCACCTTGTACACTAGTTAATAGTTATACTGAAACCCACGGCATTGCATTTAATCGAATGAACAAGATAGGTTACACAATCACTCAAACACTTCTCATCTTTCGATAGTATATGTGGTCCATCACCTCTTCACGTTCTAAATTCCAAGGCCTTCTTATTGGGAAAAGGAACCTATCCATTTTCTTTAAAACAGAGAGTCCGTTTCATGATTAGGATTTGGCAATTAATAAATTTAAAGATAAATATAATGTTACATCATTTAAACTTGAACTGATAAATATATCTTCTTTATTTCAATGCAATTTGAGAAGATCCTAATATGTTGGATATATACATATGATATGAGTGAAAATCTCACATTTAAAAAAAAAAAAAAAAATACAAAAGTAAAAAAGTTGACTAATTAAGAACACAATTGGACCGAAACTCATCTTCCAATGAGTGATATAAGAGTCAATAATAGCATGCGACAAGGTTATCAATGTTCTTTTTGTAGTTGAAATAAAGATAAGATACTTATTCTTAAGTGTCTACACAAATGTATATTGCACAAAATATTTACCTATGGCGCGACAACATAGTCTTTAATACCTCTCCAACATAATCATTTTTAAGTGCGTTTGGATAATAAGATTTGAGCATGTAGATATGGATTTAAGTGATTAAAATTCAAATATTTTATTTGGATATGTTTAAAAGATTAAGAATTTAGATTTAATCAAATCCACCAAAAGTTTTAAATCTTTATATTTAATATAATATCTAAAATTAACAATTGAAAATTAAGGTATTTCAAATCTATTGATTTAAAATCCAAAATCCAAAATCGAAATCCATGTCTCCTATTTATGTGGAAGCACTAGTATCCTTTGATTGCAAGTTATGTAATCTCTCTTGTAGGAAAAGAACTTTCTTTTAACATTGACTTCACCTCAAGTCAAAATTTTCTATAATCTTGTAGGAAAAGAACTTTCTTTTAACATTGACTTCACCTCAAGTCAAAATTTTCTATAATCCATACTCCATAGGCTACCTTGACTGTTCCACTCTTGACAAGATTGATTTATAAATTGGAGGTTATTTTTAGATTGAGGTATGTTCTGCAATATAATTTATGCAGAGATTATTGGTCATATGCTTTATGTACTCCTAAATATCATAGTTTCAGGCTGTCAGTTCAGCTCAACTATTAGGCATTAGCCTAAAATATTTTCTGCTTGTAAATGTAAAAGCAACAGTTAAAGTGGAAGTACTTCTTGATTTGTGATTTGGTACAAAAGAAGAAAAACAAAACCCAATAGCATGACTTGAATGAAACTTCCCCTCTCACCTCTTCCTCTCTTCACTCTAGCTTATCCTTCTTGTTAAAATGACAAATGGAAAAACTAACACATGCATGGATTACAATTTGCATGCTAGTAACTGACATTTGGTCACATAGACTTTTGATTCCAAGGCATCATCAACATCTAGTCATGGATTCCTTTTTTTTTGTTATGACTTTTTAATAGTAACTGCTTTTTTTACAGAGTAGGACCAGCAAAGAAGCAAAGGCTGCCTCTTGTTAGCTGGTCCTTTTATTATTATTATTATTAATGCATCTTTGTTTCTTTCCCTTCCAACCACAAATTTTTCTGACACACTGTCACCAACACCTCTTCCCATATAACTGCTTCTCCAACTCCCTTTAGACACACAAGAATATCTTTTGCTGCCTAAAAATCCAATTGAAAATGAGTTACTTTATAAATAACCACCCTCTTTTTTACCATTATGTTATGTGATATATTGCAATTAGTTGCGTATTACTTTTACACAAATTCATAATTTGTTCTTTATAACTTATTATCTGTTTTATCAAAATTATGGTAAAAATTGCGGCGCAAAAGGTTATAGTGCTACTGCTAGATTCTCTCTTATGAGAATTTCCTGTTCACAAAAAACGCATCCCCAACAATGGAGAATTTCCTCAGCAGAAAAAATCTCTCCCCATATCATTGAACCTGGTGTTGTTCTTCATGCCCATTTTCCTCTCTCTGCTCTCTCATGGGCTTAATTTGTCAGGAGCATTGAATAAATAATATAGTAGTGCATGTTTTGAGAAATAATATTTCATTATTACTAGTTTTTTTGGTTTTTTTCTTCTTTCAAACTATCCCCTCTTGTGGGACGGTTTGGCTTGGAAAAAGAGACTACTTGAAAATTAAAAAGCATATATACAGTTTCAGATTATTAATACTGTTAGAGGCATTATAAATTAAGAGATCCAAACTCATTATATATTTATATAATCGTATAGCAAATTAGCTTAGTTGCGGTGCTAAGTACCAAAAATTTAAGATTTATATAGGGTGAGCATAGGGTTAATTATTATAGTATACCCTAATGAGTTTGGATATATGAACAATTGCCATTCAGAATTTCGGAATCATAGTAATAGGTAGGGCTATTGCACATGATAGAGAAAGGTTAAAAAGATTAAAACAAATTAATCCAAGGATTAAGATTAAAGGTGAAATTTTTAACTTTTTTTTTTTTTTTTTTTTTAATGTTAGAATATTCAATTCAAACAATTGAGAGTGAAAGTTTAAAAAAAAATTACAACACATGCAGTGTCAGAGCTGAAAAAGCTGGGTAGGGATAGGATACTATTAAAGTCCAGAACATTAGCAAGAAATTTCACAATAAAAGCAAGCATCTTTTTCATGTAGCAATATGGGTCTAAGAGTTTGCAAGTCTATGATCCTTTTATTTGGAACTACAGAGTTTTTGCCCAATATGACCCCAACACATGCACATGAACATTTTCCCCAAATTTTAAAACATTGTTACATACTCTTATTCAAAAAAAATATATTATATACTGTTGCTTTTACAAGCTTGTGCATGCCCTCTCTCTCTCTCTCTCTCTCTCTCTCTCTCTGTGCAAGTGTGCCTGTGTGTTCATTTTTTTATCATGGTAGTTAATTATTATTTCTTGACTATTACTCATGCTTAATTAAAGGGCTAATTAAGCATGACAAGCAAAAATATTATATATTGATATTGTTACTTTTGCAAGCTTGTGCATTCTCTCTCTCACACACACTGTGTGCAAGTGTGTCTTTGTGTGTGTTCATTTTGTTATCATTGGTAGTTAATTATTAGTTCTTGACTATTGCTCATGCTTAATTAAAGGACTAACTGAGCATGCCAAGCAACAATACTTTGTTGGAAAAAAATTTCTCTAATGTTGTATCCATGTTCATTTAAACCTCTAATCAATAACAATGGACCCATATGATGAATATGCTGACAAAATTAACATATACAAATGGAAATGATTGGTGAAGTAGTCATTTTCTTTCACATCAATTTTTTGTTGGAGTTAAATCTTGCTAGAGGTCCTAGTTTACAGTTGGCGACATGTTCCTTCTGCAATTTTGTCCCAAATGCCAAATGCCCCACCCATGTTCTTCGTAAGTTCTTGGAGGTTGCCTTGTCTACTCAAATTTCACAATCCATTAGCTCTCTCTAAACTCAAATAAAATGTTATAAGATCTGTAGATTTCAGTTAGTTTAATCAATAAATCTTTTGTTGCTAATAAATGATCCAAATTTGAATCTAAATCTTGCTTACAACGTAATAAAGATACACAAATTTACATTGGCTGTTTGATATAATAGTAAACAACAATTATCATTAAGTTTAACATCATATATTTCAGATCCTAAAAAAATGTTATATTTTTGGATTCATCTTAATAATAATGTATGTAATAACCTCTATAGATAATTGATATTGATGATTCTGCTAAATAATTCTTAATTAAATTGCTAATCATATACAGTTCAAAAACTAAGTAAACACTTCATGCATGCACAGTTAAGTACATAACATTTCAAAAACATTGGAAAGCTAAGTAAGAGTTTTGAGATGTCTTTGTCAAATGGCACCAACCACGTGATTAGAATAACAAGTAATTTTCAGTGAAAATAGCTAGGTTCTAGGATTGCCTCGACGTATCAATCTCATATAGGCATAAGGCATCCACAATTAAAGGGGAAAGACAAAAACCATGTTGTTTTGTCTTTGCAGAGTTTGGGCTATCACGTCCATTTATTATTTAAATCTCAGTCCGGCTAATATTCAGGAACCCACACACACTAATTTTGAGGCATCAAGTTGACCAAAGCCGACAGAGAATTAGTTCAAATTTTCAATGTCTAATACTCACTCTTCAAGGAAGATAAGATAAGCCAGCAGCCTCTCTATTCTTTAAATATGATATGTTACAAAAATCAAACCTATTTCTTTTGATTAATTCATATTATTTTCCATGGACTTTGCAAGCTAAGATCAAGATAAATAGAAAATAATATAAGCCATACACAATATTATCCCACCAAAAAACAAATTGCAGAAGACAATGCTTTTCAAATATCACATTTTATAAATGAATATAACCATAATCCATGCCATCTACTTCTCTTGGTCAAACTATACTAAAATTAACCTAGCTCGAGAAGGCTCGGAATGTTCTAGCAAGACTTTAACTTGACTCACCCATAAATTGATCAACTTAAATCCAATAGTAATAAAATCGTTGTGGATAGAGTATTTCTCTAATAATAAACATATTTCTTAGAATCTCTCATTAACTGTTATTCCATAATTATCTCATAACAAAAAAAATTTAGGATATCAATCCACAATATGCCACTCAAGTTACATTATAAATAGAGAATTTCATGCAATCATCAAGTTGTGTATTGATTATCATAAATAAAAGTCCTACTTTCTTTCTAAAAAGAAGGAATATTCAATCAACTGATTCATCTGAGTATCTTAATTAACATAGATTTTTAGAATGAAACCTACATGCATGTCAACTCTCACAGAATTACCATATATTATTTTTTTTTTTTTTTTTTTTTAACATTAGTAGTTACTAGATATTATTTTGCTCATCTTGTCTCATCTGCAATTTCTCCTCTCAGATCTTAGCATCTTACCCATGGCCAACAATCTAGTTTCGGATAAGAAAACTCTAAATATGGACAAAGATTGAACTTGTTAGGGATAAGATATTATCATATTATATATAAAATATAACATTAATCATAGATTCACAGCTTTCTTTTACGTTCTTTCGTTGTGTGTGTGTGTCCACATGTGACAATGTTTATGTGATTTCGTTGTTGTTAATGTTGTCATCTCTAATTATTTTCACTCTTTTTTTTCTTTTTTTTTTTTTTTTTTTTTTTTTTTTTTCTTTCAAGGACAAGGAAAGCCACAACTGAGAGCAAGCAAGGTAGAGTATATACTGTGGGGAATAAGGCGAGGCACGTTGGGCTCCATATATATATATTGTGAAGGGATACTATGAGCTTGTATTGTCGGGACCAATCTATATAGTTTCTTTTTCTTCATCTCATTTTCAACTTTTGCATTTATTTCTCCTCTCCACAAATTAAAATCGTCTTACTCAAAATTTAAACATGCAATTGTACTCTTGAAGATTTTATGTCTCTTCCATATAATATATGGTGCCTTTTCAACCATGTCATACTATATAGTAGGGTCTCTAAAGAATATAGGTTGTTGAAAAGCTTCATGCATGTCATTTTGACCATCAAAATCACGTTAAAAATTGAACTTAATGTTTACTTGCTAGTCAGTATACATTATAATCATCCCTCTTTGACATACTAATTGTAAATAGAATAAAAATCTCCAATTTTTGACATCTTACACAAGATTTTTCTATTTTGTTTTGATGGGGAGATGAAGAGCTACAACATACAAAGATAGTGGGTGTTAAGACATGCATGATAACAGTTCATTTATTCAATTTTACTAAGACATAGCCATGATTACCAACCAGAATTTTACCCACAGAGATGCCTAGCTCAATCCCATATATGAGCCTCTACTATGAATGATAAATTTTCTTTGATCAAAACTAAGTTACAAACTTTCAAACACACTACTTTATCAGCAAACACAAAGAAGAAAAAAAAAGAAGGAATACGACACATAAAGAAGAATTGTCCATATGCAGATCTAGAGCAACTAATGTGGATGATATCATTGACATTCTTACTACAAGCTAGAGCAAACAACCTTCTGAAATCATAGATAACTCTTTGAACCCCTTTCAATGCATAAACAACCTCCATGAATCTTAACATTTATGTCATAACCTAGAGCAAACTAATTACAAATCACTTGTAGAAAACTAAAATCAATATGATTTATCCTAATCCTCTAATTCCTAATAAAAATTAAGAACATAAAATTCTTTACTCTTTTGGTAGAAATAACAAATTTTTTTTTTTCTTTTGCTTCTTTTCTTTCCCCTAAATTAGCATTGTTTTTTAAAGGGAAGAATGCAAAAATCTCCCCTAAAGTTTAGGTTAATACTAGACACTATACCTACACTTTTCACAAATATCCAATTTGTCACCTAAGCATAAACTGCACTTCACACTGTTTGTACTATTTTTCCCAAAAACTAACGGGTGTGTTCAGATTAATTGCCACAATTTAGCCCTATAGTGACTATATTATTGAAACTCTATGCATATGTGAGTACCTATTTGTATAATAAAAAGTAGATAGATAACAACTAAAGTTGGAGAAGAAAGCAGAAAAATTAAGACACGAAGGAACATGACAACTTTCAAGTGGCATTAAGTGTAGTTTGTGCTTAGGGAAAAAAAGTGGATATGTAAGAGTTTTATTAATGTATGCCTTTAGAGTATGTATAAATAAACTATTTTAGAAAACTTTTTATGATAAAAAAAAAAAATGTGACTAACTTTTTTTTATAACTTTTTTTAATTTCCTATAAAAAGTTTCCAAAAAATGATTATTAACATTAACCAGAACCATGTTTAAAAAGTCTTGATAGTACATAACATTAGTTTAAATCTCGTGATAGTTTTTGTATTTTACCCCTATTCTTAAAAAATTTATAACACTATTATAGATTTTTTTTTTTTTTTTTAAATGGTAGGTTAATGAGAACGACTCCGTTCTGTTTTGTTCACTTTCGTACTTGGTCCCCTAACAAATTGCTCCTGGAACTTCATTTTCATATAGGAATATTCTTTCCTCTTCTGTAGATTGTCCCAAACATTTTTTGAGGCCAGGATTATTTATTTTTTTAGTAATTTTAGATTCACAACTTTTATGTACCGCTATGCGCCTCTTGAGGTGAAAGTCACTTTATAAATATAAATTCTTATTGAGTAAGAATTTGTTTGGAAACAATATATTTAATTAAAATTGAAAACTTTTTACTAAAAATATAGAAAAAAAAAGTTAAAAACTAGCAGAATAATACATTAAGACTTATGAATAGTATTAAAAAGTGCAATGAGATCTATGAATAGTTAAAAAAATAGTTAAAAATTCAAATAAACTGAATTTTTCATCACATCTCAAACAAACTCTAAAAAGGTAAAAGCCGAGATTTAAGTTTTTATAAGGAAACTTCACACACATGTACTTAGATTATATTAAAGTAAAATACTAATATTTCAATCTTGTTTTTAGTGTGTGTTTGGAACACGTGCATTTCTGCATTTTGCTAAAAAATAATGGATCTCATGCACTATTTATAGGATCCATAAATACAGAATTCAACAAAAAAAACCTTTAAAACTAAGTTCCATAAAGTATTATTTATATTTAAAAATTATTTTGTTATAATATTTTTAGTAATAAATTTTCAATTTTCAACAAAATCCAGACTTTTAGAGTTAAAAAATTTCAAATCTTAAACATTGGAAAAAATCACAACTTTTACCTCATTTTTTTACAATTATTTCATGTGATAAACTCCTTAGCAGGAACTAGCCGACTAGGGATAAAATTGTCATACGGTAAAAGTACGAATCTGTACTGTACCAAATGGTATGCATGTCCTTACAGAAACTCCTTTATTTCTTGTCAGGGAATGATAATATCACCTACATTTCCATCCATATATAAAAAGCAGAGAACGGCAACAAATGAAAGTGACGGACGAGAACGTTGTTGTAATCTTATTAGTGAACGGTCAGATATCTATTGTGGTTGTGGGTCCACAACGCGTTGTCATTGCTGGGGATGAGTAGCACGTGATTGCTACCCCACCACGAGGTCCACTATACATTCAAAGAAGTGGAACGTATGATATGATGTGTAATCACGTGCCTTGGCCGGGACGCTGATGACGTGGCTCTGACCATGCTTGCATGCCTTAATTTTTTATTTTATTTTTCCTCAAAAATTTTATTTTATATTTTAATTTATCTAAAATTCTTGCAGGCCTTATATAAATATATGCTTTCTTCCATGCCATGCAACGCATGATGATAGTATGATGTTTTCCATATGTAAGACCAATGCTAATCAAACGCCATATTTCACAATCCTTCATAGTTTGTTGGGACAATAAATTGTGATTGATAGCAACATGAAGAACTCATCATTATCTATCACTTTTTCATTCATTAATCACAACTTTTAATTTAACAAGCTATGAAAAAAAGTTTAAAAATAAATTTGTTTAAAAATATTAAAAATTATTACCAATTTTTCTATTAAAAAAACTTTTAAATTGATGAAATAATGAACATGATTAATATCGCATATCAATAAAATAAATAAGTTTATTGTTTAATTTTTTGTTTCGTATTTTAAAAATTAACACATTTGAAAGTTCAAATAGTGTATAAAACACCAATGAATATTTAGATCCCTAAATACAAAATTACCAACACAAGCTTATAATTAAACAAGATATGTGCAAAATATGAAATATAAGCTATATCCAAATTGGTAACACACTCTAAACCATAATTAAATACAATCACAACAGTAATTAAAAAGGTAAAGAATAAAGGAAGAGAGATGCAAATACAAAGATAACACGACGATGTGTTATCGAAGAGGAAACCGATGTACTCGGTGAAAAACATCTCTGCCGCACTCTAAGTGGTCAATAATCCACTAGAGAATAAAGTTTGGATATATGAATAGTAGAAGACCCTCCAAGCCTAATCTACCCAATATACCTAAGCCCTTTAAACTTCTTGCTCCAACAAAATTACACCAAACCTTGTCTTCTCTAACTTACCGGATCCCGTAATCGCCCATTGCATCAATCAAATAAATTGGTCTATTCTAAACTGCTTCCCAAGCACTAAAACACCTCCTCACCGATATGGGTATGGTGAGATAAGGATTTGAAAAATGTACCTCTCAAGAATATGTCAATGGAGATGGTGAGAGTAGAGGAATTTGGAGAATCAAATGATGAAGATTATGAATGAGTCAATCTTGTTTTTCTATAAGGTTTCTCTCTCAAAATTCTCTCTAAAAACTCTCTACATTTCGTGGGTATAAGGGTATTTATAGTAGTGTGTATGAGGAATGAGAAAAGTCTGTTTCAACCAAACAGGGCATTCTAGCGACTTAACCTTGTGTGATCGGAACGAGTCGCAAGTTTGAGTCGCAAGCTAACTACCTAGCTTGATTGAAAGTTTTGTCCTGTAGTGCTTTAGCTATCGTGACCCTTCAACTCCCCCGCATGCTTCACACGTATGCCACCTTTGGCAACTTACCAATTGCAAGCTAGTCGTGAGATTTAGTCGCGAGGCTCTCTTGACTACACACATCTTGAGTTTTCTTCACACTCTCTCACACACTACTCTTACATAAATCTCACCTAAATACAAGGTATTTAATTACTAAATTACAAGTAAATTTGGCATGTAATAAAGCTAACACATGATTGAATAAATTCAACCTTACAACATCAATTTATAAGTTTTACATAATAAAATTTATAATATTTAGTTAATAGTAGTTGAATATGAGGTTTATACTTTTTTTTTTTTTTTTTGAGAAAAATATGTAGGTTTACTCTTACTATAGATTTTGACTTTTTACTTTTTGTCACATAATTAAATATATAAATAACCATAGATAATATCTTTTGATAAATTCTATGCAAATAATCTATCGCAAATAAATTGTTCTCAAATCCACTGGGAAGATTTTTTAATATACTTACAAATAGTGATTGGGACAATGCGTGAATGAAGTTATAATCATTTTGCCTCAGAACGATCAATCCTACTTTTCCATCCTATCAAATCGTAATAATTCATTCTTAGGAGGTAATCACGCTTGTCTACATAACATAATTTCGAATCTACATTTAGAGAAGAGTAGTGTTATCACAAGATCGACCATCATAGTTATTTTTCATGAACACTATCTGATCAGCACGATAGTTTTGAGATCTTCAAATCATATTATATCATGCATTAAAGAGAATGCCGAGTAAAATTTTGTTGTACCCATAAATAACGCCGTTCGGCATGGAGGATTTATTTAATTATGGGTGGGTGAGGGGGGGAACAAAGAGTTAACAGGCCACCTGTGTGAGATGACTTTGAAGGGCCGTACGTACAGCATGGTATTTGTGAGAGGAAAGCTGCCTCTAGCATGTGGGGATGAGAGACTGGAGGGCCCAATATGTTCAACTTTTCCTTTTCTGGTCGGATTGTTTCATATCAGAAGTCAATAAACAGAGACACGCAGTCTAGTCTCCAGCCCAATTCTTGTTTATCTATAGGCTGAAATCCAGCCTGGTGACTACCAATGATCAGAACAAGACCATAGAAAAAGAGAAATGGTATTACCATGGTTTTAAAAACCATGCACGGTTAAAAAAACCGATAAATGAATGATTTTTTGGTTTTTATCGATTGATCCTACAGTTTTTACGTTTTAATTAGACCGATTGAGGATCTAATTCCAGGTTGAATTAGCTGATTCGATCTGGTTTTTAAAACCATGGATTTTGTATCATTTTTGTTTTGTAATGTGATTAAAGTTACATACCAATTTTATATGAATCCATCACTTTCATCATCTACCAATTATAACAAGTTGTTGTTCAAAAAAAAAAAAAAAAAATGATAATAAGTCATGATAATAATTATGAAAAATGGTATCTTAGACTTAGTATCTTTTTTTATTTCCCGTAATTTTCGGTTGTTTATTCACTAAATAATAAGAAAAGAAAAAAATAAATATGTTAAAGTTTTTAATAGCTTTTATGCTAAATGTGTGATAAAAATATAAAAGTTAGCTTATATTAAAAAAATATTCTTATACAAAATATTACTTGTTTGCTTAAAGATGGTAAAAATACAATTGTATCTTAAAATAATAATAAATAATTTGAATATTTGTACTTCAACAAATAAATAAATAAGTTAATAGGAAAAACGAAAAAGAAAAAGTTAATCCAAATCTATACTTAACCAGATCTCTGAGTAATCTATTTCATTCCATTCTCTTTTTTTATAATTAATTAAGCTTTCGAATATAATGTAAAATGATGATATTTTTAGGGTATGAGTTTCCTTCACTACTTGCTTAATATTCACTAAACACAATACTTTGTAGCCACATATGAAAGTCGTCGATTTTCAAAAAGCTTTTTATCTCTAAACTGTCCATGACAAAGATGCTCTCACCTCATAATCACTCATTATCAAGACATCCAACCTTATCTCCCAACTAATAATGCCATCATCTCTAACAGCCCGTATTAGTATTTTTTATCTTTTGGAACATATATATCTTAATTTAGGGCCCCTTTTTGGCTAAAAGTGGCTACAGCTAGTCTTTGGTTCCATCATCACGTTCCTATGTCTTGACTCTCGAGAGACTAGAAAATGATATTGGTATAGCAATGGAATAATCATATTGAACTAGAATTAGACCAATAACAAGACACATTAACAACCAACCATATTAGATTTTGATTGTATTCAAAACTCAAAAGTCATAACGAATGTTATGGTATAGTATGTGTCAACAATTTAGTTCTTTGGTTAAATGTGCGTTTGGATTAACTTTCTACTAAAAATTGATAGATATATAATTATATATAAAATAAAATTATACAAAGTTGTACATAAACTAATAAATTAATGAAAAAAAAAAAAATCAAAGGATTTTATATCATGCTGGAGAAATTTGTTCTTTCCAGTTTTATAGTTGATCAGTATTGGATATTTTTAAAAAAATAAAATAAAAAATTAGCTACCCTCTATGGATTGGGTCTAACTAGCTACAAGTGTTCAAGTGGTATTGCACATGTGGCCTTCGCACAATTGCAAGCCCACTAAGCCCTATGAAAGGAAATGCTCTAAAATCTAAACCAACTATTTGGATTGGCTTATCTCTTCCATCACCAATTGGATCAAGGAAAATTAATTCCCATGTCGCTATTATTTGCCCATTAAAATTACCATTCAAGACTCATGGTCAAGAGACCAAGATTTTGTAATTCCTAGTATGGTTAGTTTTCTTTCATTAGAAAACTAAGGTTCAAATTCCCTTCCTTTATTATTGTAAATGAGGTGTGAGTTTAGTTCTTGATCAAAAGCCGGTTTATTTTTATTTTTCCCCTACCATTTGTGAGTTCCTTACTTATTTTACTTAGCTATTACCTTTTATTTATAATACTTTATTGCAAACAGTTAGATAAGTTGTTCACAAATGGATACATTACTATCACCAAAAAAGACCCCAAATCATGAGACACACGAGTTAAGACTTACTAGAGTCTGTAGAATAATTTGACTTAGAGTAATGTTAAAGATACTACAAAATTTATTGAATAGGATTTATAGGTCACCAATCACATTCATTGGTCACATCTATTTATAAGTTTTTTGTAATAAAATATGTAATAGTTTAACATCTTCTATTCTACTAGAGATATTTTAAAATCTTAATTGATCATGGTAAAACAAGTGTATTAGATTTCAATACATCATATCAATAACTTAAATAGATAATAAAATAGTCTTTACAACTGATCACTTAAATATTAAAGATGTGACAAACTATATATAAGTCACTCTTATTTAAAAGTAATTTTTTAGATTTTAGTAACTTTATGAGAGTTACCAAACTCTCGAAGATAATATAAGACATTGATTGAATAATCTTGGAATATTCCACCTCTTTTGGATATTCAACAACCAAAACGAATTTTATTGGATTTCCTTATTTGGTACAAACATGAACTGCCCAAAAGCCCTAGAAGCTCGTCCTATGTAGAAAACTATAGTAAGCCTAATAACAAAAGCAACTTATTTGTTATTTCTTTTTCTTTTATGAACAGTATTTAAACTTGTTTTAAAAGCAAGGAGTTGGTCTTGCTAAAAAAGGAGGAATGATTGTACAAACTACAAACAAAGACCCACCATGCATACACATTACTCTATCCTCAATTTGTTCATTGGCAGAAAGAGAACAAATCACTAGATAAAAGGACAGTACTAGATGACCTTTTCCCCACAGAGGAGAGGGGTTTTCCGTGTTCACATTCTACTTCTACCATATCACTTAGCTATGTCCTCTCTTCTTTACTCACTTCTCAACCTATCTCTATTTGAGTATGAATTTGCGCTTAAATGAATACAAGTGTGTGGTTTTCCT
Source organism: Quercus dentata (assembly GCA_028216015.1). Taxonomy (NCBI): domain Eukaryota; kingdom Viridiplantae; phylum Streptophyta; class Magnoliopsida; order Fagales; family Fagaceae; genus Quercus; species Quercus dentata. Next base: position 54,254,642 of record CP116454.1, on the reverse strand, counting down.
CTGTATTTTCCTTTGGTATATTTTTTGTTTTTTTATAGGGCTTTAACTGCACTTATAGTTGTAAACAATTATTGGGTATTCATTGGTAAAGCAGAAATTGCATGTGCAAAAAAATAAACAAATAAAGAATTTGTGTAATAAATATGATATAATTAGATTCAAACTCGTAAAATATAATTTTTTTGGGTCAAGTAACATCTAATATATCACATTGAGAGGTGTTATCAATCCTAACAACCAATTAATTGCAAAGAACAAGAGTTCTAAATTTAGCTCCCTCTTAATTAAAAAATGTATTTGCCAAAAATAATTGACTAATTGCTAACAAATCATGTCACATAAGGAGAGTTATGCGCATATGAAAATAAATAACAAAGAATTTGTGTGCATCACACGCATATGAAAATAAATAACAAAGAATTTGTGTAAATAACTAAATATGACATAATTAGATTCAAACTTGTAAACTCTAATTTTTAGGTTAAGTGTATCTAGCATATCATATTAAGAGATCTTATCAGCTCCAAAAACCAATTTATTTGCTAATAACAAGAGTTTTAAATTCATCGCCCTCTTAAACAAATGTATTTGCCCAAAATAATTGACTAATTGCTAACAAACACATGACACATAAGGGGTGTCACGCGCATATGAAAATAAGTAATAAGAATTTGTGTAAATAACTAAATATGACATAATTAGATTCAAACTTGTAAACTCTAATTTTTTGGTTAAGTGTATCTAGTGTATCATATTAAAAGATCTTATCAGCTCCAACAACCAATTTATTTTCTAATAACAAGAGTTCTAAATTCAACGCCCTCTTAAAAAATGTATTTGCCAAAAATAATTGACTAATTGCTAACAAATGCATGACACATAAGGGGTGTTAGTCTCACATACGCCCATATGAAAATAAATAATAAAGAAACTATTTAATAAATATGACATAATTAGATTTAAACTCATAAATTCTAAATTTTGGGTTAAGTAGAGTCTAGTACATCATATTAAGAGGTGTTATCTGCCCCAACAACTAATTTATTTGCTAATAACAAGAAGTCTAAATCCAACCCTCTCTTTAAAAACCTATTCATTAAAAATAATTAACTAATTGCTAACAAACGCGTGGCACATAAAGGGCGTCACTCATGTGTAGTCATCTAATGTCTAACCTAATCCACATTAAACATGTGCATAGTTTGTTACAACTAGACTATAGCCAATCAAATAGTTTCAAGAAATTAGGAATTCAAGTTAAGGGACTTTAAAGCTAGTCCAATTAGGTAATTACCTAAATATCAAGAAAGATGTAACAAGTATCTCACAAGATTGAGAGAAGCATGACATGTGACTTACCCTAATTGTTAATAACCATTGAGCCTTAAGTATTAATAAGAATGACATTTCAAAATAAGACACCAATTTAGCTTCAATGGTAGTTGTATGATTACCTTGAAATAGTGTGGACTAGAGCAACTTAATTTTGAATCTCTTTAATTTTACACTTGGATTTAGCGATGGTTATCATAATTGAGTAACTTATCCTCGAATATCTTAATTGCATGTTCTATACTTAAGTCACAATCATTACATCCCTAATTAAAATCCTTTTCATTGAGGAATTATCAATCTCACAATAATCAAATGCAAAATCAAATAACATCCTCAAGCGAGAATAAGGGGCATTAGTCTCGTCAAGTGCATAAGAAAATAAATAATGAAGAAACTATTTAATAAATATGACATAATTAGATTTAAACTCATAAACTCTAAATTTTGGGTTAAGTAGTGTCTAGTACATCATTACATCCTTAATTAAAGTCCTTTTCATTGAGGCATTATCAATCCCACAATTATCAATTGCAAAATCAAATAACATCCTCAAGCAAGAATAATTGACTAATTGCATGCTAATAAACGCATGACACATAAGGGGCGTCAGTCTCGTCACATGCATACGAAAATATATAATGAAGAAACTATTTAGTAAATATGACATAATTAGATTTAAACTCACAAACTCTAAATTTTGGGTTAAGTAGTGTCTAGTATATCATATTGAGAGGTGTTATTAGCCCCAATAACTAATTTATTTAAGGCAAAAAAACCCATTTTAATCCTTATATTTTCATGCAATTCTCACGTTGGTTTCTATTTTTATTTTTACCACTTTTAGTCCCTAAAATCAAAAAAACGATCTCGTTTTTGTCCCTACCATCAATGCCCTAACAGCAAAGTCTTAAGTGGCAAACGGAACACCCTATTAAACGACGTGAAACTGATGTGACAATTAAAATATTATAAAAAAATATTATTTGACATTTTTATATGTCACATCAGCATTTTTATTTTTTATAAAAAACCACATCAGAAAATTTAAACCAAAAAATAAAATAAATTAAAAAACAAAACTTAAATCTAATTGAAAAACGGTTTAAAAAAAATAAAAAAATCTAATGAAAAAACAAACACAAACACAGAAATAAGCTTCCCAAATCTCATATCAAATCAAATTTTCTTTAACCTTAATTCTTTTTCCTTTTCTTTTAATCTCATCTCTAAACTCTCTCTATCTCTAATTTTCTCTTTCTCTCTTCACCCTCGACGAAATCTCTCTCAGACCCAAACTCTCTCAAAATCTCATCTCCACCAACTGCCAAACTCCAATCTGACCCAAACTCTCTCAAATCTCAGTGATGAGGTCGCTACTCGTTCAAGACTCAGTGAGGTCACCGCTGCCGTCAAAGAAAGAAAACCCATCGTGAAGGTCCACCGATTCGGTAACTCACCATAGTCGCCGATTGGGTATGGCTTCGTTGTACGAAACCCCAGTCACCGATTCGGTGGTGCAGATCGTGGCTCTTTCATCTGAAACCCAAATGGCTCTTTCATCTCTCTATCTCTCAGCTCAGTGGTGCAAATCGTGGTGGAGATATGTATTCCGACGGTGGGTTTGTGGGTTGTGAGTTTTGTTGATCTGGGTTTGTGGATTTGTGGTGTATGTTGATTTTTGGGTTTGTGGGTTTGTGGTAATGTTGTATTCCGATGTTGATTTCTGGGTTTGTGGTGTGCATGGAGGCCGAAAATCTGGGTTTGAGTTGTGTTTTTTGTGTCTGGTTTCAAAGCATAAGAAAATCTTGTTGAATGCTTGTGTTTTTAAATTTTTATGGGCATGTCTTTTTATTTTGTAAATATGGATGATTTTATGGGTTTGGTTGCTAAGAAAATGCAAGAAAAGAAAAGTAAACTTTTAATTTTTAATTTTCTGGGCAAGCTTAGTTGGAAAAGAAAATGAAGAACACATAGGTGCGTTTGAATTGACTTAGTTGGAAAAGAAATTATTTTCCGGAAAATAACACATAGTCGTTTGACCACGGAAAAGTTCTTCATTTTCTTCATTTCTTTCAAAAAAGAAAAATAATAATTTAACTAATTTCCTTTCTTTAAAAAAAAAAAAATTAGGTTAGAAATTTTCATATTATTTTTATCTGAGGTGGCGAGATTTTAAAAAAATTAAATTGCCGATTTGTGTTTTCCTTTCTTATTTTTCCAAAAAATGTAAATAATTTTTTAATATTATTTTGAAATGCAACCAAACAGATAAATATTTTCCTCTTCAGAAATTAGCATTTAGGAAAATATGTATTTTCCTAGGAAACGTTTGTTGGCAACCAAACACGACCATTTCCGAGTTCTTCATGTTCTTCAAAAAAAAAGAAAAATAATAATTTAACTAATTTCCTTTCTTTTAAAAAAAAATTAGGTTAGAAATTTTCATATTATTTTTATCTGACGTGACTTTTAAAAAATTTAAATTGCCGATGTGTTATTTTTAAAAATGTAAATAATTTTTTAATATTATTTTAATAGACACATTAGTATTTATTGTTGGACCGCTTGTTATGTAGGAAAATGAAAAGATAAGGATCAAACGGAATGCGTTTTTCAAAAGAAAGACTAAAAGTGATGAAAATAAAAGATAGGGACCAAAGTGGGAATCGCATGAAAATATAAAGACTAAAATAGGTTTTTCTCCTTTATTTAATAATAACAAAAAGTTTTAATCCAGCCCTCTCTTTAAGAACCTGTTTGTTAAAAATAATTAACTAATTGCTAATAAATGCATGGCACATAAAGGTATCTAGTCATCTAATGTCTAACCTAATGCACATTAAACATGTGCATAGTTTGTCACAACCAGACTATAGCTAATCAAATAGTTTCAAGAAATTAGGAACTCAAATTAATAGACTTTAAAGCTAGTCTAGTTAGGTAATTACCCTAAAAATCAAGAAAGATGTAACAAGTATCTCACAAGATTGAGAGAAGCATGACGTGTGACTTACCCTAATTGTTAATAACCATTAAGCCTTAAGTATTAATAAGAATGATATTTCAGAAAAAGACACCAATTTAGCTTCAATGGTACTTGTCTGATTGCCTTGAAATAGTGTGGACTAGAGCAATTTAATTTTGAATCTCTTTAATTTTACGTTTGGATTTAGCAATGGTTATCATAATTGGGTAACTTATCCTCGAATATCTTAATTTCGCGTTTTGTACTTAGTCACGATCATTGCAGCCTTAATCAAAGTCCTTTTTCATTGAGGCATTATCAATCTCACAATTATGAAACACAAAATCAAATAACACCCTCAAGCGAGAATTTCACTTCAAACAAACAAACCAAAATCCATAAGCACCATATATAATTTGGTCATTGTTGCATGTTAAACGAATTGTTTGTTGGGACCTAAAAAATATTATCACAAATATTAGTAATCCAAAATAGCAATCATACACAAGAACACAAATATTTACTTGGAAAACCCTTTTTCTTTGAAGAGAAAAACCACAAGACAAACTCCGAATAATTTCATTATTATCAAATCAATTACAATAATTCTTGTGTATGCCTCATGGCTAAAGGAAAAAAATCTCTCTTATTTTTCTTTGCTCTCTCACACACAAATTATCTTTCTCAAATACAGCAATTCTTTTTCTTTATCCTTCAATTTGTGGGCATCTTTCTTCTTTTTCCTTTCACAGTACAACACCTACTTTTCTTTTTCTTATGCGGAACACACACCCAAAAAAATCACATATAACCCTTATTTAAATAATCCTAACTGCCACACCATCTTTGTATCACATAAATATAAAAATCCAGTTGAACTAGAATACTAGTTGGCCACAGAATAAAAAAAAAAAAAAAAAAAAAAAAAAAAAAAAAGCCCATATGTGGGCTGGACCATGTGCTTTATGCACCCAACAATCTTCCCCTCCAACCCACTGATGGGAAGAGATCTTCAATCTTGCTCTTCAGTTCAAATCCATGTCGGTCAAGCCAACTTTGAGCTTGACCTTTTTCATTATCTTTGTAAGGTTGAATTTATTCAATCATGTGTTTGTTTTATTCTGTATCAAATTTGCTTGTATTTTAGCAATTAGAGACCCTATATTTAGGTAGAAATTATGTAAGGGTTGTGTGTGAGAGAGTGTGAAAAAAACTCAAAATGTATGCATACAAAGGAGCCTTGCGACTAGATCTTGCGATCGACTCGCGATTGGCAAGTTGCCAAAGTGACACACATGTGAAACATGCAAGGAATCAAGGGTCAACAGTTGGAGCACTATAGGACAAATTATATAGCCTGGCCAGGCGGTTAGCTTGCGACTCAATCTCGCGACTTGTTCCACTCGCAAGACCGAGTCGCTAGAATGCCCTGTTTGGATGAAAACCGACTTTTCGCATTCCTCACATACACTATTATAAATACCCTTATACCCATGAAATGTAGAGAGCTTCTAGAGATAATTTTGAGAGAGAAACCCTAGAGAGAAACAAGATTGACTCATCCACAATTTTTGTCATTTGATTCTTCAAATTCCTTCCCTTTCACCCTCTCCATTGATATATTCTTGAGAGGTACATTTGCCAAATCCTTATCTCACCATACCCATATCAGTGAGAAGGTATTTTGGTGCTTGGGAATGCCCTGTTTGAGATGACCAATTTACTTGATTGATGTAATGGGCTTATTGCGGGATCTGGGAAGTTAAAGAAGACACGGTTAGGCTTAACCATGTTGGAGCAAGAAGCTTGGAAGCTTAGGTGCATTGGATAGATTAGGCTTGGAGGGTCTTCTGCTCTTCATGTATCCCAACTTTATTCTTTAGTGGATCATTTGATCACTTGGAGGGCGGGGGAGAGATTTTTTACCAAATTCTTCGGTTTCCTCATCGATAACATGTGCCAGTGTTATCTTTGTATTTGCATCTCTCTTCCCTTACTCTTTACCTTTTAAAATTGCTGTTGTGTTTGTGATTAATTATGGTTTAGAGTGTTTTACCAATTTAGATATAGCTTATATTTATCATTTCGCACATATATAGTTTGTGTATAAGCTTGTATTGGTATTGTTGAAATTGGGGGTCTAAACATTCATTAGTGTTTTACACATTAATTGAACTTTCAATCTTCACCAACACCGAGAACACCTCATCAATGTCAATACCTTTCATTCTCAAATAATTCATCTTATCTTGGATTTCTTTAATCCAATCCCTTAGCTCCCCCTCATCAGAAGCCGAGTTATTCTTGAAACTAATAGTATGATGTTTTCCAGTAGTCCTCTTCTCATGAGGTTCAACAATTTCTAGTAGAGGATATTGCTCCCCCCGCTCAAGACCTCTAGGATCTTTCACTTCATTGTCATCCCATGTAGCCTTAGCATCTTCATATTCTTCATCACCTACCACTTCCTCTTCTCAAGCACTATTAGGCAATGAGAATTTCACCCTCTTGGTTTTAACACCATTAATCCCAACACTCATCTTTGGAGTTTTCTCAAAGATTTTAATCTCATTGAACTTCTTCTTACAGGTCTTCACATGAGTCCTGTACAAACCGCAACATGCATGTCCTTTTGAAACAACCAATGGCCCCTTAGTAAGTTTTCATCTTCCATTACCAAGGTAGTTACAATAACCCGCTCAATCCATAGCCAATGTAGAAAACACATTCATCCTTAAATCTGGAACATGTCGCACATCCTTCAACATCATAGTGCTACCAACATTGGTTTTAATGCAAACATCACCAATTCCCACAATTTTTAAGTAACTAGAAATTACCCATCTTCACTGTACCAAAGTCTCCTACTTTGTACGTGGTAAACAACCCCTTTGTAGGGATAATATGGTGGGGGTTGTAGAATCAACAACCCACTCAATATCATTATTAGCAACATGCTCACACTTTTGCTCTTCAATAGAGAGCACCACAACATCCTCATCAATCACAAAGAAATTTGTAGTATTTTTCTCACCATCATTCTTTTCATATTTTCCTTTACTTTGTTCTTTATTCCAATGCCAAAAATCTCTTCTTAAGTAACCCCTTTTCCCACAATGGAAGTATTCTCTAATTTTCTTGAACTGAGATTTATCTCTTGATTGTGACCTATCATTGAATTTCCAATCATTGGGTCTTCTGCTTCTACCTCTACTCTTGTTCTCCATGACAAAAGCTTGATCTTGTGCATTGTCTATATTTGCATCTCTCCTGCGAACCTCTTCACTTAAAATCAAATCTTGAATATCATCATATTTGAGTTTGTTTTTCCCTGCAGAATTGCTCACCGCCATTCTCATGGCTTCCCAACTATTTGGTAAAGAAGCCAAAAGTATCATTGCACGAATCTTATCATCAAATTCAATTCCCACCGTGGAAAATTGATTTGTGATTGTATTGAACTCATTCAGATGCTACGCTACAAGAATGCCTTCTCGCCTTTTTAGATTAAATAAATTCTTCATCAGATACACCTTGTTGTTAGTCGACGTTTTTTCATAAATGCTAGACAAAGCCTTCATCAAATCCTATGTGGTGTTTTCTTTCACAACATTGTGCGAATCGACCTTGACAAAGTTAATCAAATAATTCTCAATACCTATCTATCAAGAAGGTTTCAGTCTTCATCCTTTATAGTTTCAGGTTTCATCCCCAAAAAGGAAAAGCAATTTCTTCCCATAGAGATAATTTTCAATCTGCATTCTCCAATACGCGAAGTTTGGTCCATCAAATTTCTCAATTCCTGAACCCTTGTCTTCTTCTCTAGCCATTGCTTCCACTCTAACCTTAGCTCTAATACCACTTGTTGGGACTCAAATAATATTATCACAAATAATAACAATCCAAAATAGCAATCACACATAAGAACACAGATATTTACGAGAAAACCCCTTTCTCTTTGAAGGGAAAAACCACGGGACAAACTCCGAATAATTTTATTTCACTATTATCAAATCAATTACAATTATTCTTGTGTATGCCTCATGGCTAAAGAAAAAAAAATCTCTCTTATTTATTTTTTATTTTTTGCTCTCACACACAAATTATTTTTCTCAAAGACAGCAATTTTTTTTTCTTTATCCTTCAATTTGCCGGCACCCTTCTTCTTTTTCTTTTCACTGTACAGCACCTACCTTTCTTTCTCTTATGTGGCGCACACACCCAAAAAAATCACATATAACCCTTATTTAAATAACCCTAGCCGCCACACCATCCTTGTATCACACAAATATAAAAATCCAGTTGAACTAGAATACTAGTTGGCCACGAAATAAAAACAAGCCCATATGTGGGCTTTTACTTTGTGGGCTAGACTATGTGCTTTATGCACCCAACATTGTTAACGTGTACAGATCCATTCAACTTTAGACCCACTTTTGACTTTTCTTATCTTGTACAACATATATATTTGTACAACATACATATTTGTACTATACTCATATGTCTCTTATATAAACGCATTGAACTTCAATATTTCTAAGTTTTAACACAAAAAAACACACACGCACTTAAAGGAAAGAGTGAAGAGCAGCATTGGCGAGCATGTTAAACGAGTTTTTGAAGTCCCAACATCTTGATAGGGCCTCATCCACCAAACTTTTGATGAATGCCTATTTTATAGCTGTGTATGGCAGTGTAGGAACACTTTCGACCTATGAATTAAATTGCATATCATCAAACTTTTCCTTTCATTCGAAGTATCAACTTGAATAGATCACCTTCAACATCTACATGGGACTAGTTTAGTTCAACTAGTATATATGAGTCTGTCACTCGGCTTTGGGTGGACCTAATAACCTTCAAACCTTACCAAAATTAGTGATCTATTGTTTATGGGCCATGAATCTACTTTTCGTAAGAGTAATTAGCATTTTACTACTATCAAACGCAAGGTCTTGAGCTAAATTATGCCCACCATAACTTGGACTCCTCTTAGATGACTTAGTAATGCTAATCTTTTAGATAGATATGAAAGTAAATGAAATTCTTTTTTTTCATTTGAAAAATACAAACTAGTTTAGTTTTTTTTTTTAGGTGTAAATCGGATTAAACACAGGTCCCTTATGGGATGATAAAATACTTTTCTCATTAAATTAACTAAAACCTATTCCATAAAATTAAAATTTAAAAAGAAAAAAGAAAAAAAAAAAAAAACTGAAACCTATATTGCTTACCTTTTGAATATAAATAAAGAATTAGTCCAACCTTAATTAAGAGAATCCACTATATATATAATCTCCCTAGGAAAATTTTCCATTTTCCCTTTATTTCACTCTTGCTTTTGTTGCCATTTTCCAAAAAAAAAAAAATATCAATTATGACTATGAGAGATCAATTGTGGCTCCTTTTAATTAGTTGGAACTTGGAAAAAGATAAAGGGAAGATTAAAAAGGGAAAGGGACGAGGACTATGGTACAAATCATGCACAAAATTCCTTCTTCTTTTTCTTTCTCACTATGATTGGCTTGCTTTTATAGTTTCTTGATAATCATAACAATTAAATCATCTAGAATGCTTTGCTTAATGCTTATAGCGAAAAAAAGAAAAAAAAGCACTATCAACCTTGAAATGAAATAAAATGAAATGACTTATGAAAGAGAGTTATTCTAATCCTATCTAATTTTGCTGATTGGTGGATTGTTTGACCAAAAGAAAGAACCATGTTACATCCAACCATTATAATTGAATGTGAAACCAAAAAATATCGATATTACATCCATCATTTGAATGGACCATCATTTATCTCTCACGCAATAGATTTTTTATTTTTTGAAAACGAAACCTCTCAAATGCTTCTATATTTGTCCAAAATGAATCCTCAGCTGTCCCTCTCTATCTCTGGTCATCTTCACGTCTTCCATTGATAGAGACTAAAAGGTCTGGAAGCAAATTCCCATTTCTCTACTACCTCTTTGAGCATATAATTGCGATACATGGGCCATGCTAAGTCCCACGCATCGAATGTTACTAAATCGATCTGGACAATATAAGGGACTAATGCTCCGTTCATTTTGAAGTAAAATGTTTTTCCATTTTCAAGTATTTGTTTGCATGTAAAATGTAGTCAAACTTGTAAGATATTTTCCATTGAGCATAGAATCCTTTATTAAAAGTAGTAAAACGTTAAAACATTTTACAAAAACATATAATGGCTTTCCCTTATCCCATCTAGTGACTAGCTCACAGGAGCTGGCAGTGTAGTGGTCAAAGCTGCTATTTCAACGACCGGTGTTGGTGGTCTAGTCACAAGAAACACCATTCTAGGGAATTAAGTTGTTGTTCTGGCCATGGGTGTTGCTGGTTCGATCACCAGAGACATTACTAATAGGCAAAAAATGAATTGACCCTTGTAATAAATTAACCAATTAGTTTAGCCAAGTGAATTAATTAAGTTAATTAACATACAAACGCGTGGTAGTACAAACAAATCACCAATAAACTAAGTATGCTGCAGAAAATAAATTGACACGGTGATTTGTTTACGAATGGGAGAAAACCAACACGGCAAAAACCCTACCGAGTGATTTTAAGGTCACCACTCCCGAAATTCCACTTTTATCACAACAAGCGGTTACAAGTAAAGGAATCCCAGTACCTTATATCAACCTATAGTTGAATCCTTACCCCAATACCCAATTAGACTTATTCTATAGTGACAATTTCTCCTTTTGATGCACGACTCCTAGTATGTGACTAATTAATTGCGCGGATCCCAGTATGCGACTTAAATCACTAACTATAGAAGGTTGTTGGCTGCAAAGTCCTTTAGTTCATCCGGCGATGAAGATCAAGAAGATGCTTGGTTACAAAACCCTACGGTGTACAAACACAACAACTTCTTCACAAGAATGATGAACTAGGGCAAATTTCGTCTCCGGTCACAATATGCTTGAATAAACTTTGCTCAACACTTGTGCAACTTGTGAACACTTTGACGGTCCTTAAAATAATCATTTTATATGTCTAGAGTTGTGAGAAAAGAAAACCCAAATACATAATCACGGATTGGAGTCAAAATAGAACTGAAACTCTGTTTTTCATAAACCTCGACAGATGCCTATCTCTGTCGAGTCTTCTGTCGAGCAAATTGTCGAGACACAGTAGTGGAATGACTTCTTAAGCTCGATAGATGGCTAGCTGTCGAGTTTTAATGATAGGCACTTCTTGAGCTTGTTTCTTGGACAGAATTGCATGGCTTTAACACTTGATCTTAAAACAAAGTTTCTTGAAGTATTAAACATATCTTAGATCTACCCAAATACAAGTAAAGTGCGTTTTGTAAAAGGATTAGTCAATTACATAAAATAGTGATATATGTTCCTAATAAGTGAATCACATATGTCCTAGCAATTACTCTAGTGGCTATTGCTAGCAATCTGGTTGCCAAAACCACCATTCTAGCTACCAATTCCGACAATTCGTTCTTTGGACCTCCGACACCAATGACTCCTGGTGGCTAAACAACTAGTTTTGGTAGTTTGTTTGAAAAACTTTACTTGTCATAATAAACACCTGAAAATATTTTACTAAAAATATTCTAAATGTAAAATATTTTACTAAACTGAGCGTAACAGCAATTATAACTTGACTCATTTTGAATAACAAATGTGATTAAACCTTCCACACTTCGTGACAACAACCTAGTCGAGTAGTCATTAATCGTTATTGTGATATTTTGTACGTTAATCTTATTTTTAAGAAAACTACAAATGAGTTAGCCAAGTGGGCTTCTGGGTCATTCTTTGAAGGTGATCTCCAAGAACAAGTTAAGTACTGAATTTTCTCGAGTTAGTGGAGCTTTGTATTTTGTTTTGTTGTTCATGTTGGTGATGTAGCACGATGCTATAAGCTATTGTCTTTGGTATTTGTCTTAGTTATTGTCGTAGCATGGTGTTTGCCTTTGGAGTAGCTGTCTGTACTACTTTATTTTCCTTTCACAAATCTTTGTGGTTGAGCTAAAAAACAATTAATCCACTAATTCAGCACTTGTGACAGGTTTTGGTACCACTTAACGTATGCATTAACTAAAAAAATTAAAAAGAATATATATGCATATAGGTACAAATCAGATTCCAATAGTGCCTGAAATTGCTAGTGTGATATATCTAATCATCATTTGACAAAAGGGGTTAGTCCAAAATAATATGGTAGTACCACATATGTCTTTTAGTTATTAGTTATTACTTACACTCAATAGAAGGTGCAGTTCAAATCAAACACTACAATTAATAAATTGTTGGATCTGCAACTTCAACAATTAAAAAGACCAAAATGTTTTAACAAGGAAATTATAAAATAAAATAAAATAAAATAAATAATAAAAAAACCAAAATGGAAAAACAAAGAGAGGTTCAGAAAGCCTGTAACTATAGCCTATAGGTAGGTTGTACTCAATTATGACAAAACTTTTTTTTTTAAAGTTTTTCTTTTATATTTTTTTTCTTACATAGGATTAGGTGGGTTGGTCTTAAATATTCTTGACTCTATATGCCTATAGACCAAACACACATTGTAAAAGTTTTTTTTTTTTACTTCTTCTCATCATTTAGCATCGTCAAAAGTTCTTTTATTTAATGATATTGTATACTTTTAATAATTAAAAAAAAATCTTAAGTTTGAATATCCCAAGTAATATGTTTGGATTGGGTAGGGTTGAAATCACTTTTTAGCTGTGTTCCACGTTGTTTATTAGGTTTCTTGCACTGTTTACAAAACTTGCAAGTATTTCTTTCAGTAAAAACAATTTCAAAACTAAATCTCATGGTACTATTCACATATTTAAAAATTATTTTGTTATAATATTTTCAGTTTTCAGCAATAAACAGTATCCAAACACACCATAAATTACAAAGTTATTAGCATAACTAAAAATATACTATATAATATTAAGTGAATTTAAAGTATGTTCCATAACATTTAGCGTGTAGAGAGCATCTTTAATTTAAAATTGTAAAGATTCGCATGTTTAAATCACAAATTTTCAAAAATAAGTCCAAGAGATAAAATGGCAATCTCATTATTACAATTTGTATATATTCAATTCTCCTTTCGCTGTTTCTCAAAAAAAAAAAAAAATTCTCCTTTCGCTGTAATCACAGAGAATGTATTCAATTCATGAACCAAAAGAAATATGAAACATAATATGGATAAAATATTTCGGTAAAAAAAAAACAGTATAAATAATTAAATCTCCTTTTGCCAAAGGCTTAAAGTTTACTAGTTTTCTAATAATCACAGAGAATGTATTCAATTCATGAACCAAAAGAAATATGAAACATAATATGGATAAAATATTTCGGTAAAGTAAAATTACCACAGTATAAATAATTAAATACTACTCTTTTGCCAAAGGCTTAAAGTTTACTAGTTTTCTAATAGAATAATTCCTCTAAAAATCTTTTACTCGCTTTCATCTTTATAATGAATAGTTTTTCTCTCAAACTATAATCATGGTGCACTGTTAAATGATGAAATGAACCACACATGATATCACTGTCATGACTCATGATGATAAAGTATCAGCATTTCCTCACTTTTCCACACTTTATCGACAGGAAGGACTATATATTGATTAGACAAAACCAACTTGCTTAAAGGTAAATTAAAAAATAAAACCCTGCTTTTGCTGATGAGATCTATGAGTTTTTTGGTTGGTTTAAAACGTCTAGCTAGGATCATGGATTATTATTTGGTAGTTTGAGAGTATATTATTTTCCTCTCATATATAGGTGAATTCCATCCATTTTGGGGCCATCTCCATATGAGAGAGAAGAAATATACTGCAGAATATCTAATAAATTTTCGCGGATGATAACCATGATGAATGATAGCAGTTCACCAACTCTTCCTTTGTAATTAAAAGCAACATGAAATTTTAAAATTTATGATTATTGCAACTCTGTCATCCAAATTAGATACATGAAGAGAATAGCATAACTTACTCCAACAAAGGGGGGAGATTTGTCCTTGATCCTCTAAAAGTCTAAATCTAGATTATTTTGGTAACTTGACCGCGTATAATTTGTAGAGTATATCTTATCTAATCTTTTTTTTTAAATGACAATTTATTATTTTGAAGTATATCACCAAACAAAACTTATTGCACTCATTTCAAAATGTATGTATAAAAGAACTTTGAAAATTAGTATCTTTCAAACTTTCAGAAGATTTAAAAGATTCTTTATCAATTGTACAAATATCAAATATGAAGTATTTTTGACCTAGATTTTGCCTATACTTGTTAACAATATTTGATATACCAAATATTATCAGTTTATAACGGCTAGCTCTTTTAACAAAAACAAAAAAACAAACAAAAGAATATAAATAAAAAGAATCCAGAAATTTACCAAATATTTAATAGATGAACACAAATTTTGATACATCTCTTCATCAAATTCCTACATTCAAGTCAACAAAGTTTTTACAAGATCGAGATATAACAATAATCAGATAATAAAAATTATATAAAATCACTTCCAACGATTTCAACTCGGGATGACTCAGTAAAAAACCAAACCCTCTTTGCCATCTCCATGTTAATCCTCCATAGCTAACCCTAGTAACATTTTCTTCATCAGGTCAAAAAAGGGCCACCCTAAAAAACCCAAAAAAAAAAAAAAATTGCAAACCCACGCAAGTAAATATAAAACATGTTAGTCATGAAAGACTCGGGGGAACTCAGCTGAGTCATGAGTTAACCCGGTTCTGACACAGAGTTATAAATATATATTTCACAGATACCTTAGCTCATGAGCAGATTGATTTGGTATCAGCCAACCCATGAAGCAACGGTCGAGATTCACCTAAGAAGTCAAGGTGGGTCCTGATGCCGACGTGGCAGTGGGACGATGACTCGGCGGACGAGTTCAACGACGACGACGACGACGACGAGCGAGTCACGACTCGGAGGACCTCTTCGAAGAACGACTCGTCGCATGGAATCGTCAGGGGACCCTGGTTGGAAAAACCGTACTCTTCTTCGGCCTGTACGAGGAGGCGCTTGAAGATGGGGTGGTTCAGGTGCGTCGCGCGCACGATGAACCTCTTGCAGCTGGTCCCGACGCAGACCGCCACGTGTCCGGCGGGAACGTCGGTCGGCAAAGGCGGTGCCAGCGCACGCGCCGCCGCGATGCGCGCCTTCTTCCTCCAACGTTGGACCATCTGTCGGATCCGAACAATGTGTCGGATCTTGTTGCTTTTTCCTATCTCTGGTGACATTTTTTGTATCTCAGGAGAGAGAGAGAAAGTGAAGGAAAAGAAAGAGTGAGAAAGTGAGTGTGGAGGAGCCAAAGAAATAGGCAACGTTTGTTTGCTTTTTTAGAAAAAGGGTGGAGAGTGTTAACGAGTACTAGGTGGTTTTGACAACTTTGTTCATATATATATATACACACATGGTCTATGGAGGAAAGAGTGCTCTTAGAGTTGGACAAAATTACAAGATTATGATGCTTTTTTCTTCTTCTTCGTGAACATGACAAATTCTTTACCTAAGGGAATCTAACTCACAATCACAACAATCACATATTATATATGTGTGTGATATTGCATGCACGAAACTACTTTTTCCTTTTACCACATAACTGATTTTTTGTTTTTTATTTTTATTCGTACTACTATTTTAGGAGTTTCTTTTATATGAATTTCTATTTTTGTACGTCTAAAATATAGTCATTCTATTGAATCATAAACAGAAAACTACTAACGATTCGGTCTTAAATTTTAGTTTTTTAAACAAAAAACTACCAAGTTCATCCCTTAACCACACAGAAACATGCAAATTCAAATACCCCACTAAATTAGAGATTATTGTATTATATATAAGGCTAAAAAGAGCCAAGTGAGTCAAGTATTAAAAGTTCAAACTTATGTATATAATTATTACAAGTGAGGAGAAGGATTGAGGTCAACTTCTTCTTGTAAAAAATATCAATCAATTAATGACACTAAATTATAAAACTCTTGGACAACTTATTTTACAAATTATTGTAAAATAGTTTATAATTATGTTTAATCTATATTACTATTTAAGAAATTTTCCCTGTTTTGACTCCTACTTTTGGATGCCGAAAATATCAACATTCAACTCACTTACAAGCTTTTAACTAACAAGATTAAATAGATAAAAAGAAAACCGCCAACGGTTTGGTACTAAATTTAGTTTTTCAAAATGAAAACTATCAAGTTCATCCTTTAACCGCACACTGATTAAAACAAATTCAGATATACTACCAAGTCAATGATTACACATAGGGTTGTAAACGAGCCAGGCTGAGTATTAAAAGTTCAAGTTTGTATATATAATTATTACAAGTGGGAAGAAGGATTAAGATGAAGTTTTTCGTATAAAAAAAAATCAATCAATTAATGACACTAAATTATAAAACTCTTGGACAACTTATTTCACAAATTATAGTAAAATAGTTTATGATTATATTCAAGTGAACTAACCACTACCATATTATGTGTAATTGTTCAACTCAAAAACTTGTAAAAAGAGTTGTGAAATATAATTTTTTTTTCTACAATTTATTAAGAAGATAAGTTTTGAGTGGCCAACAATCATTTTCTCATTAACTCACTACTAACATCATTTATATTGCAAACCCCTCACAATTTTTACATTCGCAATTTGTTAAAAAGAAAAAAGGTTGTCAGTTGTTCTAAAAAATAACTTATAAAACTAGGGCATGTGAGCTTTTTAAAATAAACTCGAGAAATATATATGTATAGAGTTTAGGTACATATAAAAAGGACATATATATATATATATATATATCCATTATATGAGACACGTCTTGTTTTTATAATAAATACTATAAGATTTAAATTTATCATACATATTTACTTCATGATAATTGTTTTTTACCATTAAATTGAAAAACTTTTTATTTTTTGGTATTTGGTCAAATTCAAATCTAAATCCCTTATTCGACAACAAGATAGACTTTACTAGTTAAATTAACTAAAACTCACATTTATATAATTAAAATATTAATAATAATAATATTATTATTATTATTGCTCCTATTATTTTTGTTGTAAGATCAATGTGTATGTGATAGGTATTAGGAAATGAAATTAAAAAATGATTAGATACCAATTAATTAATTTGTTTGTATGATTATGTGAGACTTATGAGCATGACAATGGCCTTTAGACTTTGGTTACCAACATGCACACTAGTTTCAATAAATTTCTCTAAAATAAGTTGTTTTTGGAAATATATTTTATTCAATTTTTGGCAATTTTTCTAACAAAAAACAAACATTTGGGGATGGGGACGGAGTAAGAAAATCTTCCTGTAATTTTATTTTAAAAATATCATCAAGCAATTTTTATGAGATACAAAAGTCATTTTAATTTTGAGTTAGCTTATAATCTTTAAACTTTCGGAGCAAATTTATTACACTTTGAACATTGTACATATCCACCCTCAAGTTAGGTGCTAATTAATGATGGGTTTCACTCTCAATCTCTCAAAATCTTTCTCATTTTTACCATTTTTCTAGTTTTTGGTTGGATGAACGAGTTTGATCTCAACATGATAATCTTTTAAAATCATCTTTTCTAATACATAATAATCTTTGTTGTATTACAATATGACCATGTCGTTGAGATCTCGAATTCTTAATGCCATATATCCCAAAAGGGGTAGTGCAGTATGTGTGATACTAGAAGAACAATACAATTTTATTTTCAATTTTCAAGTACTTTGAAATGATTTGATTAGATTCTGTACGTATTTGCAATGCAAAACCCACATGCTATTCAAACTCTAAATCTAACTTGAATCGGCCCACCTTAATTTCATGTGTAAGTTTCTAAAAAATAAAAATAAAATCAAAAAATAATTTAATGATAAACAATTTTCAGAGAGACTTAATTCATTTCAGCTGCCAATCAAGGCAAAAGAAAGAAGTTCCTGCTAATCATTTCCATTTAAATAATTAAGCATTTAAATGGATACAGAAAATGACTATGATGCACTACCTATAAGTAAATAAATCCCACCTAGCAACTTGGTGGATGACATGTACAACACAACACATCATTATTAGCTGTTTAAAGTTGATTATAGTATAGAGGTCTTCTAAAGTTGATTATAGTTTTTTTTTTTTTTTTGGAGTGAAATCTTCTCCATCTTTATTTCTCACACTACACTTGGTGTAATTCTTAATTAACATTACACCATTTATTGACGTTTTATTAAACACCGTGATCCTTGATGTGATGATCATTCAACAAGTACAAATTTTACTCATAATGATTTTATTATGAGTAATGATTCAGTCACAAATTATTTTACAATATTTTTACAAACGGTTAATGTAACCAATTTCTTACTAGTTTTCATCTAGGCCAACTATTAATATCATTTTTTCATTTACTAATAACCACTTACCATATCATCAATTTGTAAATTTTAAAAAAAAAAAAAAATTGTATATTTAGCATTATTCTTTTATTATTATATATCAAATCAAAACACCAATTAATTTTTTTTTTATATAAACAAAATTTCAAATTTACATTCCTTTGAGTCAAAGGTAAGAAATTTTATGTTTGAACTAACTTAGAGGGAATCTATATATTTCTCAAACATAAAAATGGGGATCTGTAATTGCCTTTGACTATCAATGCAGGTGAATGACAGCAATGACTGGACAGCAACTTGATCTCAATTAAGGGCATGGATTTAGCAGTACTATGCTCTAACAGCAAGTAACAACAGTTATTTTCAATTTGTTGTTTCCATCAATGTTCAACTAGGTAACAAAATTAAAGATGAAAGGGACAGATCCAAAAATAAATAAATAAATAAATTGCAGTTACTTTCTAATTACTGGATTTCATGTCTCCTCGGTATCTTCTTAGCACAGTAAGCCTGATTAAAGTACAAAATATTGTAAGATTTAAGGAATATTTGCTGGGACCTGATGCTCATGGATTGATTAGATTGGCTAATATAGATAATAGATCTAATAATAATTTTTGGGATCAAAAATTTTTGAAGTCCTCGAACGTTAAAAGTGATCTTGCTGTTAACCACTATGATACATTTAATATTAAACCTAGGCAAGAAAAAAGGTAATCGAATGGCCTACCTAATTCAATGCCTTCCACTAATTGCGGCACTCAACAGCTTCCAAGAGGTTAAGGAATAAGCCCATTCAATTGGACCAAGGGCCTTTTGACTTGTTGGTACTTGGTATGTACGAGTACAACACCCTCCACATGATGGGCCAAGTGACTAAAGTGAGGAGGCTTGGTTCTAATCATAATGAAAACCTGGACAAAAATAAAGCTACATTTTTTTTTTTTTTTTGGGATTGAAAATAAAGCTACATATAGTTTGTTCTCTCTAAGGAGAAATTCTGGGTACATCTGATTCGATGATGCAAACTGTACATCACTAATTATTTTTGTACATGCCATGTTATACTATGTCGTGTAAATTCCAACTTTTAGTTATAATTGTGAAACATGATTTCAATTATGTGTCTCGTACACACCGTATGTAATGCTCACTACTTTTCAAATATATATATAATTATGTGCTCCTAAATACAAATGCTTGAACAAATCTTGGGTCCACTCCAGCAGACTGGACCCAAGCCAAGTACCAACTGCTCCTATGGCCTTATTCACCTTATCTTGGCTGATGTTGTCTAGAATTGAGAACATGGGAGAGGTTACCTAATGACCTTCTAGACTTGTCTTGGGGACAATAATCAACTTCATTTATGGTTTGACTTTGATTCACTAGAGATAAATGCCACGATTTTAAAAACTGGAATGATCAAAGAACCAGAAAATAACTGGTTTTTTGGTTCAATCGAGTCGAATCGATAGTTCCACCGGTGATGTCATAAATAATTTAATTAATAATTATATAATTAAAAAAATAAAACAAAAATAAATTAACTCATAATATTTATTAAAAATTTATCCAAGGCATATAAATAATTTTAAGTGAGTTTTTACACCTTATAATACTAATAAGATTATAAATAATTATACTAACAATGCGAAAAAATATTATTTTAATAACAACTTTTGTCATTATATGTTTTACAATGTAATTGAGAATCAAAATGAATTAATTGGACTCCAAAATTAAATTGAAGCTATTTTTTTAATAAAAAAATAAAGCTATTTTAATGTTTTGTTAGGTTCTTATTTTTATGTAATTGACATATCCTATGACAAAACTCAATTTACTTGTTTATTATCTGTCATTGTTTTCCACGTGGTGTGCATAACATGTTTGTTAAATGTTTTCAAGAAAGACATGTATGAAGCCAATCAAAACAGTCAATTCGAGTTCATGCTATGGTTTCTCAGGATTGGTTGTTTTTAGATAGGTTAGTCTATTTGAATATGAGTTCATTAATTGTATTTGAGTTATTATTGTATTGGGCTTACTTTTGTACTTGAGGTTTTGTCATGAACTGATAGAGGGGAAGATTGTTAGGGTCATGTGTTTTGGTATTGTCAATCATGCCAAATTATGTGTCTTTTATTGAGTTTTGATGTGTCTTAAAGTTGTAATTGAAGACCAAGTTGAAGACCAAGTTGAAGACACAAAGTTTGCTCAAGAAAAGTTCAAGAAAAATATATTTTCTACATGTACCTCGATAGAAGCTAGAAACTTACTATCTTGATGAAATCTTGATCTATTGAGATTTTGTTCTTGATAGAAGCTTGATTTATCGAGTTTTGCGGATCAGCAAAAGTCAAGAACGCGAAAAATCTCATAACTTATTCATTTGAAACCCGAATTGAGATCCATTTGAACTAGTATTTAACAAGTATTTAAAGGACATCATAAGCCATCTATTAGAAGGCTTTTTAGAGAGAGAAACACTCTGTTTATGCGGCTAGGATTTTGTAACCAAGTTCTCTCTATTTTACCAAACCAAAGAGTTTCAAAGTAGATTTAAAGATTCCATTGGTGAAGAAGTTGAAGTCATAGCAACCATCACAGACTTGCAACTATGAAGAAAACCTTCAAGAGGTTCTTGAAGTTAGTTGGAGGTTCCAATTGTGATTGTGGTTGGAGCGTTCATATATTGAAGAGTTTAGAGGTTCTGAAGCGATAACAGGTTTTCGCTATAAGTTCATCTATTGGGATTGTAGAATCTAGAGATAAAAGTTTTGTACTAGATCTCAAAATTCTCTTTATTATTGTGGATTGCTTTTTGGGAAAGTTTCTCCTCAAGTTTTTTATTATGAAACTAGTTTTATTTCATTGATTTTCCTAGGTCATCATATCTTGTCTTATTTACTATTCTGTTGTGCATAATTTTGACTTGATATTGATATTTGTTTATTTGAACAAAGTTTATTCATAATATATTTAATTAACAACTTGAGTTTAAAACTTGTTAATTTTATCAACCAGAGTTTAAATTGTCCAACAATTTTAAATATAAATTATTCAATCTTTAGAGAAAATAAATATTTAATATAATTGAGTGTACTTTTTTAGATTACATCATGGTACCATACAAAAAGATTGTTTGGGATTGGCTGAAATTTTCAAACTGATCTTGCTGGTAGCCACTATGATACATTTAATATTAAACCTAGGCAAGAAAAAAGGTAATCAGAATGGCCTACCTAATTCAGTGCCTTCCACTAATTGCGGCATTCAACATCTTCCAAGAGATTAAGGAATAAAATATAGCTATGATGGGTTTGGTTTTGTTTATAACAAGCCCATTCAATTGGACCAAGGGCCTTCTGACTTGTTGGTACTTGGTATGTAGTATGTACAAGTACAACACCCTCCATATGATGGGCCAAGTGACTAAAGTGAGGAGGCTTGGTTCTAATCATAATGAAAACCTGGACCAGAATAAAGCTACAATTTTTTTTTTTTTTTTTTTTTTTGGATTGAAAATAAGGCTACATATAGTTTGATCTTTCTAAAGACAAATTCTGGGTACATCTGATTCAATGATGCAAACTGTACGTCACTAATTATTATTGTTGTATATGCTATGTTATACACTGTTGTACAAACTCCAGCTTTTAGTTATAATTGTAAAACACGATTTCAATTGTGTGTCTCGTACATACAATATGTAACTATCACCACTTTTCGAACATATATATGATCATGTGCTTTTGGATACAATAGCTTGAGCAAATCCTAGGTCTACTCTAGTGTATTGAACCCAAACCAAGTACCAACTGCTCCTATGGCCTTATTCACCTTATCTTGGCTGATGTTGTCTAGAATTGAGAACATAAGAAAGGTTACCTAATGACCTTCTAGACTTGTCTTGGGGACAATAATCAGCTTCATTTATGATTTAACTTTGACTCATTAGAGATAAATGCCATGGTTTTAAAAACTAGAACGGTCAAAGAACCAGGAAATAGAGTGGTTACCAGTTTTCTGGTTCAACCGGAGTTAAACCGATGGTTTAATCGGTGATGTCATAAATTATTTAATTAATAATTATATAATTAAAAAATAAAACAAAAATAAATTAACTCATAATATTTATTAAAAATTTATTCAAGACATAAATAATTTTAAGTGAGTTTTCGCACCTTATAATACTAATAAGATTATAGATAATTATATTAACATTGCGAAAAAATATTATTTTTATAACAACTTTTGTTTTTATATATTTAAAATATACTCCCTCCGTCCCAATTTGTTTGTCCTGTTTAAAAAATTAAATTTTTTAAGGAAACATCATTTATTATCTTGTTTGTCTTATAAAAATGTATAAGTTTACAAAACTACCCTAAATAAATTTATTATTTTTTTTAAAGAATTATTCTTAATGAAGCAACTAAAAAGGTGCACCAATTAGAATTGATTTTTTAAAAATATTTGTTAGTTTTCTTTTCAAATAGTTTTGAAAAAAAAAAGTAGAGGTATAATAAGAATATCAGTAAATTAATGAATATAATTTTTAGAAATAAGACAATATTTTGGAATATCTCAAAATAGAATAGAGGATAAACAAACTATGACGGAGGGAGTAATTGAGAATTAGAAGGAGTTAATTGGACTCCAAAATTAAATTGAAGCTATATTTTTTAATAAAAAAATCAAACTATTTTAATGTTTAAATATAAATTATTCAATCTTTAGAGCAAATAAATATTTTAATACATTTATTTTTGAGAAAAAATATTTAATATAATTGAATGTGCTTTTTTAGTTAACATCATAGTATCATACAAAGTTACAAACACAATGGTCGAATTATTTATTTATTTATTATAAAAAAAAATTAAAAAAAAAAGCCAAAACCAAAGTGTCGCACACAATAATTTTTTACTCTCTTTAATGCTTGCCAGCGAAGGGACAGCAAATCAAAATAAAACATATTAAAATTAACAACAAAACAACAGCCACCACTCTTCACTTTTCATACCCTCATTTAGGTTCTGTTTAGTTCGCAAGTTCAAACATATATTTTTAATTTTTGAACAATATTACACGTATTTTTACATATTTTTCTTATCCATACGTATTTAAAAAAAAAAAAACTAAAGACTGTTTTTTAAACATAGGTATCAAATGAGCGTCACTAATTTCTACGTCTAAGAAAATCTAAAATCCATAAGAGAACCAGAAGGATAAGCGGTGATACCATCGATGAAGGCAACCAAAGAATCGCAATTGAGAGATCATGATGGCAACACTAACCTCCATGTCCAAATCAACAAGCTTCAAGTCTAGTTTTCGTTGCCACTATCACTGTTGTTGAATTATGATGCATGGTATAGATACGGATATTAGTATGATACGAGTATAGGTATGATGATACATTATTAAAAAAAAAAAAAAAACCTAAGATACAATATGTCAAGTACAACAATTATTTAATTAGTTAATATTTATTTTTAGATATGTTTAAATAATTTTAAACATAAATTTCGTTTAGGTTTTAAAATTAAGTAACTAATCATGTTTGAAAAACTAGTATACATATGTAGTCCAAAAAAAAAAACTAATGTACTAGATTTTTAAGAATTGAATAGGCCCATTGATACAGTACAATAGATAATCCATATTCCTCCTCTGTCATGGTCTCTCCAAAACCCCCCTCAGTCAGAAAGAAAGTCCAACTCCAAACTCAAAATCCCAAAGGGCCGAAACCCATTTGAAAAAAAATTAAATTTTATTTAAGAAAAAAGAAGAAGAAGCCCAACAACATTAGCAGCAACAAATAGGAGGAAGAGAAGGTAGGATTGAGTACAGCAATGCCACACCTAGTCTTTCACTCCTACCACCACTACCACCCACCAATCCCACCACCACCACCACTCTTATCCCATCCCCACCCTCCATTCCTCAGAACCCAGAATCCAACGGCCTGGATTCACTCAGCAAGGCCCATGGGCCTACTCTCTTTGCAACCCAGAATTGGCTCAACCATAAGGTGCATGGCTAACCCAAGGAGAGTGAAGATGGTGGCCAAGCAAATCAGAAGAGAGCTCTCTGATATGCTCCTCACTGACAAGGTCTTGCAGTATGCTATTCTTCCTGAAGCTTCTTTGGGAGCTGATAGGTACCTTTCTTCCCTCACCACCATTAGCGATGTTGAAGTCTCTGGGGATTTGCAGGTACTCCATGCTTGTTTCCATTTGTGTTTTTTCTGGGTATTCTTTGAATTTGAGTTTTATGTTTTTGTGGGTTGTGATAAAGTTTGGATTTTTGGGTTGTTCATGTGGTTCATTGAGTTGCCAAGTTCTGATTTTTATTGTTAGGATAGTGTACATTTATGGATTTGCTAACAAATGAAATGTTTAATTTTTCCTTGTGTTGACACCCTTAATTTGTATTGGAGTCATTTGGGCTATTGGGGGATGATAGAGTCCTTAGGTAAAATTATGCTTTGCTTAATTGTGATAAATTTAACTAAATGAAGTTACTGGGTTTGTTTTGGGAGGAAGCTGTAAGATTGGGGTTGAAGTATAAAAGATTGAGGTAAAATGTGATGAATATTTATACCTACTCTTGCTGCTAGTTTAGTCATGCTTCTTGTTTGAATATAGAGGGCAATTGATTACTATGGAGAGATAACAGTGATTGGAAATAGCTGGTTTGCAACATTTAGTTTTTTTCTCTCCTCTATATATAATCAGTCAACATATACAAAAAGATGTGTAGCTGAGTCATACATTGGTTGTGTCATCTTTATTTCTTTTGCTGAATACATACTTTTAGAATAGTCAGTAATGGTTATTTAGCAGATATAAGCCGCAATCCTTTTGATCTAATAAATGCTGAAGTCCTTTTATGTGTTAGCTGTTATGGTTTATTTCCATGTAATGTGTAATATGCCATTGCTTCTTGAGGAGTGCATATTTCAGTGAAGAAAAAAGGATAATTTTGCTTCTTGAATGCATTGCAAATTCAGAGGATTAGAAACTAAAATTAACTGTTCTCCTGTTTCAGCATCGGTGATGCTGCTTTTCATTATGTAAAAAGTTTATGGTTGCATTAGAAATTAATGGTTTATTTCTATTTTAATAGGTGGTTAAAGTGTATATATCTGTCTTCGGTGATGAAAGAGGAAAGGATCTTGCCATTGCTGGCTTGAAGTCAAAAGCTAAGTATGTCCGAAGTGAGTTGGGGAGACGTATGAAGTTGCGGCTGACCCCTGAGATACGATTTTTAGAAGATGAGTCTTTAGAGAGAGGAAGCAGGGTAAAAACTTTCGATAACATTGTTTTTATATGATCCTGAAGACAACTTATAGTTTCCTCTAGCATTTTTCTTCTGATTTTTAGTCACAATTTCAAGACATATGTTTCTTCTTAGAAAGTTTCATTAGCATCAAGTTTCACACAGGTTTTTTTTTTTTTTTTTTTTTTTTTTTTAATTTATAAACAAGTTTCACACAGTTAGTCATAAGTTAACCTTGAGTCTATACTTCCACATAAAGGTTGTCACATATGTTTAATATCTTATTTCTGCTTAGATTACTTAGGTACAGTGTTGGTAAAAGCGAGGGGCGCACTTAAGCGCAAAGACCTCTTGGGGCCTAGGCGCGAAGCGCGCGCTTGATTGAAGTGAAGCGCACATTTAAAAAAAAAAAATTTAATAAATTTAAAAATAATTATTAATGAGAAATGCAACTATCAAATGATCAAATTATCATAGAAATTGAAATAAATTTTTTTATATAATTCATATAACATTTAGATAAGCCCTACTTTTGCAATTTTAACACAAAAATTGCAAATCAAGTCATTTTATTTTTTGGATAAGCTAGATATGAGTACTTCCATGTAATATCCTTTCTTAAATCTCCAATATCCACAATGCCCTATGACTAATTAGTAATATTAGTTAATAATTTAATCACTTGTAACTCTATAGGAATTAGTCTGCTATGTTCAACATCAACCACTAAAGTAACTAAACAATTACCACAAATATGTTATGTTGTAGTTTTTTTTTTCCCATGAATGAGCTAAAGAATATGAGGACATAGCAACATGGTAATTGGTACCAAGCAGATATCCAAAAGGGAAAAAATAGAATAAGAAGAAGAAGCTGGGTGGGTTATTGTTCCAAGGAGAAAAATCAAGAAAAAATAAAAATAAAGACAGGGAAGAACTGGGAGGTTATGGGTTGGGTTTTAGCCTTTTAGAACAAGTTACACTCAAAATATCTTTTTTTGATAAGTAAGTTACACTAAAAACATGTCAAATCAATGGTTTATATCAATAATGTCAAGATCCTAAAGTTCTATTTCAGTTTTGATTTATTTTTTTGAAAAATATAAAAAAGCGCCAAAAAGCGCGCTTTGATCTTTTTGAAAGAGCGCAAAAAAGCGTGCCTAAAGCGCACTTCTTTGAATGAGCCTAGCTTTTGAGGCAAAAAGCGCTGGAGCCTTGGGGCTTCGAGCTTTGAGCTTAAGCGCGCTTTTAACAACATTGCTTAGGTATAATGGCACAGGCATAAGCAAAGAATGTAAATTTATATGTTCTTGAAAGATGTTTCATATAGACCCAGTCCAGTGTATTGATAGCAATTTTATGCACATTATTTTATTTAAGGCCAGGCCTCCTTTATTAGATCATCTTTTGGTCAATAAGCTAATTGATTTTTGTTGAATGTCTTGTACTTGGTTTCCTTTGTGCATGCCTGTATGTGTTACATGTTTTTATTAAGAATGTAGAAAATGATGGCTATAATTATGGATTTGTCTGCTATTACTTAAGCAAATCGTGTTGATTATGGACTACTATCTCCTCTGCATTCAGGTTTTTAGGCCCCATGCAGTTAATGGACCTTGGGTACCATCCTACCATATAATCCTTGAGTATCCTGACCTATTACTGAGTTCATTTTATTCATGCTAAAAAGAAAGAATTCAAAATAACATTTATCATGATAGGAAGAATCATGGCTGAGCATTTGCCTATCATAATACTTTCAGTTATCTTTTCAATTATAATTTGGTTGTCATTCTTGAGTTTCAGCAACTTAGAATTACTTTATCTAAATAAGGGTCTTAGCAAATACTGATCCATTGAGTTTGACCTTTCAGGTGATTGCAATATTAGACAGGATAAAGAATGAGAAAGAGCCTCAAGCAAGCGAAGAAGGAGAGCAATTTGATTCATCTGATGCTTCTCAAGAGGACAGGGACTGGGAGGGCGATGACCCTGATGAAGACATCATATATGTAGACTAGTTGCTCCCTAGTTGCTCCACATGTGACCTTTTTAAAGTGGGGTATGCGTTTGCTTGTTCACAGGTTAGTCTATTTTTATGGACTTAAGAGTGAGCAGCATCCTGTAGGTAGGCTTTAATTTTAGCTTTACACATACGAGGCGCCCAAAAAAAAAAAAAAAAAAATCCCTTATGCAATACCACTTCCTCACTAAATGTGAGTTGTAAACTTGAGTGAGTTTGGATGTGCTTTGCTGATTGCTTATTCATTAAAAGTACTATAAAAGAGGATGGGGAATTATTTTTTGTGTAAGGGCTGCCAAAATGAGCTCAAAAGGCCCAAAATGCTGGCTTTTTTCTCATTTATCAAATGCACAATTTCAAGATAATTCTTCTATAGCTTAGTATAACTATGCATCCCCGAGGCTAAGTTTAC
The DNA here is from genome assembly GCA_028216015.1 of Quercus dentata. Taxonomy (NCBI): domain Eukaryota; kingdom Viridiplantae; phylum Streptophyta; class Magnoliopsida; order Fagales; family Fagaceae; genus Quercus; species Quercus dentata. Next base: position 54,226,178 of record CP116454.1, on the reverse strand, counting down.
AACTTATGGCATTGCATACAACTTTGTGATGGTTTGTGAAACAAATTTCTCAACAGTGTCATCCTAAGAGGTTAACAGTATTCTGCATTTGAAACATAGGATATTGCTTCAATGAAACCGTTGAATGGGTTAAAGAGGTGTATTATATTATAATGTAGTTGTGATTGGTATATGAACGACTCTCATTTTCACCAGTATTCTGAATGACTCTTGGCTTTTTTGGGACTGGTTGTGACACTGCCATGATATGAACACACGAGGACCCCTGATTATGAGTGACCAAGAATATAAAATCTAAAATTGATCTATTTTGTGCAGGGTGAAGACTTAAGCCGTAACGCTCCAGGACAGAAGCAAGTCTTCCCATGCAGCCCCATCATCTGAATTATTTGACTTCAGCCATGTCATACTACGTAATAACCCAAAGTTTTGTGTTGCTGATCTTCTGGGATAGTTCATGTATAATATGCTCTTTTGATTACCTTGTTTACAATTAGTGCAAGCATTATGTTTTGTGAGTGCTAAGCTTAGGGCATATTGAAGTTGACAGTACCCTTGAATTCAATTTAAATGATCAAATTGTCACAAAATTGCCTGTCCACTTGCCTCCCCACCCCTTCATCTTTATGGCTTACAATTTGTTGCTAATTTATAAACTTGAGTCGCCCTGTATTTGAGTCAGGCTTTTGCTTCCTAGCTTTCCAGATATAGACCTTGTGTATGGTCGAATAGGAAACTCAAAATCTGGTTTTAACATTCCTTTGTGAAAACACATGGCCTGGGCATATATGCATATAATTTGAACGTTTATGTGAGCTTAACTGCCCACTCCTGGTCGTGGAGATCAATTTTGGGAGAAAGAGATGTTTTAGTAAAATGAGCTTGCATGAGAATTGGGAATGGGATCGAATGTGACGCCCGGGAAGTTCGCTGAAGCTCCTTCAAAGCAGACCTCTTCTATCACTTGGGTATCTGATCTCATCCTTCCAAACTCTTCCCAATGGGATTGAGCTAAAATTTTATGAGAAATGATAGAATTGGGAAAACTAAATTGTATTGAATAAAATTAGTTTGTTCCTTATATACACATCAGGTTCAACCAACGATAGAAACAGAGCTAACCAAACTAACCAGCTAGACTAACTGAATACTAACTACTTCACGTGAGACTCACTTAACAACTCACATGCAAATGCTAATAACAGAAAACTGGAAACTACAAGTCGTATACACAAATGCTAAACTACAAGTGCATCAGATATAGCCTCTTGAACTTCAATCACATCAGTTGAGTCTTGCTTCCTCTGCTCCAACTCCTTAGCTATTTTGCCTTGATCTTGATACTCCCCCTCAAGATGGACTTTAGGTTGATAAATGTTGATAAGTCCCATCTTGGACATAAGTGCAGAAAATTGCTTGTGGCCTAATGCTTTGGTGAGCAAATCAGCCAATTGTGACTGAGTTCTGACATGGTTAAGCTTGATAACTTTCTCCAACACCTTATCCCTCACAACATGACAATCTATCTCTATATGCTTTGTCCTTTCATGAAAAACAGGATTGGAACCTATGTGAAGGGTGCGCTGTCACACAAAACAACAATGCTTCCCTATTGTGATCAACTTGAAGATCTTTTAACAAATATAGAATCCAAACAATTTCACAAGTGGAAATAGCCATTGCCCTATACTGCTTCACTGAGGACCTAGAAACAATAGATTGTTTCTTTGATTTCCATGAAACTAGTGAATCACCAATGAATATACAATATCCAGTAATAGACCTTCTAGTATCCGGACATGTAGCCCAATCAGAATCGATAAATCGTTTCACATGCGACTTTGAACTTGCCGAGAAGAAAATTCCTTTTCCAGTTTCACATTTAGCCATGTATTGACTTAACTTATGCACTGCATAAGTAATATCCGGCCTTGTGATGCTCGGATATAATAATTTTCCCACCAATCTTCTATCTCGCCCTGGATCATCGAGCAATGAACCTTCATGTTTACTAAGCTTCAAGTTTCGATCCATGGGAACTTTGATAGGTTTGCAACCAAGAAGTCCTGCATCCTCCAAAATCTCAAGGGCATATTTCCTTTGACACAAGGAAATGCCTTTATCTATTCTTGCTACCTCCAAGCCAAGGAAATACCTCAACTCTCCCAAGTCCTTCAACTTAAATTTTCGATTCAATAGCACCTTAAACCGATCAACCTGCTCTTTATCATTACTAGCAATGAGAACATCATCTACATACACCAACAAAACAATGAAAGAAGTTCCTTGCTGCCTGGTAAAGAGAGAGTAGTCTGCTTTAGATTGAGTGAAACCAAGATGGATCGGTGTGCTTGAGAATTTGGAGAACCACTGTCCGGAAGCCTGTTTAAGGCCATAAAGGAACTTGTTTAACTTGCATACAAGCTGCCCTCCATGCTCCCCCCTGCTGTGAAAGCCAGGTGGAAGGGCCATATACACTTCTTCATGTAAGTCACCATAAAGAAATGCATTATTGACATCAAGTTGGCTAAGGAACCATCCTTTCACAAAGACAGCCTTTGCAAGAACACACTTGATAGACACCATTTTAGCAACAGGGCTGAAAGTTTCAAGGTAGTCCAAACCCTTTTTTTGAGTAAATCATTTGGCAACCAACCTAGCCTTATACCTTTCAATAGACTCATCTGCCGTGTACTTAATCCTATAGACCCACTTGCACCCTATAGGATGTTTAGCAGGAGGCAAAATAGTGATGATCCAAGTGTTATTGGCTTCCAAAGCAGCAATTTCAGCATCCATGGCAGCTTGCCATTTAGGGTCAGAAATTGCTTGTGAGAAACATGTAGGTTCTGTGGTAGTGCTAATGGAACAACAATAGGATTTGTAGGTAGGTGACAAATTGGCATAAGAGAGAAAAGAAGAAAGAGGATGAGAAGTACCTGGTTGGGACTAATTGGAAATGGATGCTGAGGAGACCTGGTTACAATGGTAAGCCTTAAGATAAGAGGGAGGCTTAGAAATCCTAGTAGACCTTCTAGGAACATCAAGAAGCATGGCTGGATTAGGAGAGACATCATGATCAAGAGCATCAGAAACAACATGATCAATAGCATCGGGAAAAGCTTGATCATCCGAATCAAGATCATGATGAATCTGTAGAATAGGATCAGGAGTGACAAAAGAAGTATGATCAAGAAAGACAGATGGAATGGAAGGAATATTGGGCAAAGGAATTAGATCAGTGGAAGGAAGGGAAGAATGTGAAGCAAAAGGGAAAACCTTCTCATGAAACACTACATCCCTAGAGATGAAAATGGAGTGAGTTTGAAGATCAAACAACTTGTAACCTTTAATATTGAAAGGATATCCTAAGAAAACTGATTTTCTAGCTCTAGGAGTAAACTTGTTTCTATGTGGAGTAACATCAGTAGCAAAGGAAAGGTAGCCAAAAGTCCTTAGGTGAGAATAATAAGGAATTTGGTGAAAAAGGACCTCATAAGGAGATTTATGTTGTAGGAAAGGAGTAGGAAGTCTATTGATCAAATAGACAATTTGTTAGAACACAATCACCCCAAAAAACAAGAGGAAGATTGGATTGAATTTGTAAGGCTCTAGCAGTAGCCAAAATGTGTTGGTGTTTTCTCTCCACAACTGAATTTTGTTGTGGAGTATATACACAGCTTTGTTGATGAATGATGCCCTTAGAATTATAGAAATCAACCATATTGAATTCCAAGGCATTATCAGTTCTAATTGATTTGATAGAAGTATTGAATTGATTATGTACCATATTGTAAAATGAAACAATCAAGGTCCTAACTTCTAATTTAGCCTTTAAAAGAAAAACCCAAGTAGCCCTTGATGCATCATCGACAATGGTGAGAAAATATCTATGTCCAGCAGTAGTAGGAATGGAAAATGGCCCCCAAACATCCATGTGAGCAAGATCAAATGAATGAATAGCTCTTTTATTATCAAAAGGAAAGGGTAGTCTCTTTTGCTTTGCCAAAGGACATACATTGCAGTCTTTAGTACAACAATTTTGTAAGAAAGGAAAAAGATGACCTAAAGAGTGAAGTTTCATATCGGATGGATGTCCTAATCTAGAATGCCATAGAGAATACAACTTGGCACGAGAAACAGAAGAAGAAAAAGCAAGTAAAGGAGTTGAACTTATGCTTGAGAAGAAAATCATCAAGACATTTGGAAGCTTTAGAAAGACTAGATCCTTGTAACAGATAGAGTCCATGCATTTTTCCCATTCCAATCGTGTTCCAATAGGTAAGGTCCTGTATAAAACAGTAATTGGCAAGAAATACAAGACAAAAAGGCTGAGAATGAGTTAAGGCACTAACATATATCAAGTTGAATGAAAAAGAAGGCACACAAAGGACATTTGTTAGGGTAATATGTGAGGAAAGCTTAATTGTACCAACATGACTCACAAGAGCAGCCTCCCCATTAGGCAATTCAACCACAGTGTGTGAAATGGCAGTAAAGGAAGTCAATAAATGCATTGAACAAACTATGTGATCTGTAGCACCAGTATCTATAACCCAAGTTTCAACACCAAAAGCCTTTCTATTCACAACCTTAGCCGAAAAAATTGAATGTGGTGAACAGGAAACACTGCAATCGCATTGGATGGCAAAAAAACAACATTAACCATGTGAGGTTCTTGAACTGTTGAAGTCCGGTGAACTCCAATCAAAGACAAAAGCTGTTGGTGCGATCGATCAGAGTAAATGCAGGTGCTTGAGCAGTGACAACATGATTATGATTAGCATTTGAATCCAAGCAATGACCTTGAAACTGAGTTGTAATAGGATTATGATCAGTATTTGGAGCCAAGTAATGACTTTGGAACTGATTTGCAACAGTTGAAACTTGATGAGCCATCATATTCCTGTTCTTGAATTTGTAACCTGGTGGAAAACCATGGAGTTTGTAACATTTATCCACAGTGTGACCCAACTTTCCACAGTGAGTGCATAAAGGTCTTTCCTTCCCTTTTGGATTGTTGCCTGAGCTCTTGGTTGCCAAAACAAGAGACTTAACTCTAACAGAATTGGTGACGGATCTTTGCATTTCCTCTTGGATGAACAAAGAATGAGCCTTATTGACAGAAGGCAATGGATCCATAAGCAAGATTTGTGTTCTGACTTGAGAAAACACATCATTGACTCCCATGAGAAACTTCATTGTGGCTTCTTTGGCTTGAAGATCCTTCAACCTCTGATTGATATTACACACACACTTACCACAAGTGCATTGAGGAAATGGACTAAGATTTTGAAGTTGATCCCACAAGACTTTAAGCCGAGTGAAGTAATCAGTGAGTGATTGTTCTCCTTGATAAATCTCAGCAATTTGCTTTTGGATATTAAAAACCTTGGTGCCATTTCTTTGACTGAATGTGTCTCGAAGCTCAGTCTAAATCTCAAATGCAGTATCTCTGTAGATGATACTACCTTGAAGTTTTGGTGAAACTGAGTTGATAATCCAAGTACCAACTATGTTATCAAGACGAATCCATGCTTGAACATTTGTTGGAGAATTCACTAACGGAGAAGAAATGGTTATAGAACCATCTATAAAACCAAGTTTATTTTTGCCAATCAAAGACTTCCTCACCGATCTAGCCCAAGCAGAATAGTTCTCTTCCCCAATTAAAGGCCGAGAAGTAAGAACAGCTCCTGGATTTTCTCCAGGATGTAAAAACAATGGATCGTTGTGATTGTATGAATCTTGCGAAGAAGATGAAGATTCAGAGGTAGAAGTGTTAGTTGCTGCTATGTCAACCATTAAAGGAAAGTGAAAAGCTTGAAAAGATTTTGAGAAAGCTTGAAGGGAAACAACAATGGTGGATGAGAAAAGAAAATTCCCAAATTTGTCAAACCCTAGAACTTAAAGCTTCTAGAGAGCTTTGATACCATATGAGAAATGATAGAATTGGGAAAACTAAATTGTATTGAATAAAATTAGTTTGTTCCTTATATACACATCGAGTTCAACCAACGATAGAAACAGAGCTAACCAAACTAACCAGCTAGACTAACTGAATACTAACTACTTCACGTGAGACTCACTTAACAACTCACGTGCAAATGCTAATAACAGAAAACTGGAAACTACAAGTCGTATACACAAATGCTAAACTACAAGTGCATCAGATATAGCCTCTTGAACTTCAATCACATCGATTAAGTCTTGCTTCCTCTGCTCAACTCCTTAGCTATTTTGCCTTGATCTTGATAAATTTAGAAAACTTTCATCAGGCCACAGCAACTCATGTTCCACAAATTCACTTCCCTCACTACAAATGAAGCGCTTCATGTAGGTTACTAACATCAACAGAAAATTTACCATTAAAAATCAGTCAATTGGGACAACCAAGAGGGCAGTATTCTATCATACGGGACCTTTTTCCGAAGTTGAATAGTGTGTGGAAGCTTATTGTTAGAAATAGTGAATGATTGTATTGTATTTCTCAAATAATAGAATATACATAAGTGCCTTTATATAGGAGGCAGAGTGTGCAATATAAGTAAGTGTGCTATACAAGTAAACAAGGTGGGCCTAAAACCCACATACCCTAATATACGTTAACATCCCCCCTCAAACTCAAGGTGGATGTGAGACCAACTTGAGGTTGTCAACCAAAGTGCGAAGACGTCCCTTAGGATGTGACTTGGTGAAGATATCTACAAGTTGATCTTTAGAAGAAAGCGAGATCAACTTGAGAGCACCATGGACAAGATGATAACGGATAAAATGACAATCGATCTCGATGTGTTTAGTCCGTTCATGGAAGACATTATTGTGAGCAATATGAATGGCACTTTGGTTGTCACAATAAAGAGGAGTAGCAGAGGATGTGGATACACCTAAATCTTTGAGAAGCCACCGTAGCCAAAGGAGCTCGGATGTGGTATCGGCAAGGGCACGATATTCTCGCCAAGATCGAGCGGGCCACATGAGTTTGTTTCTTTCTTCGCCAAGAAATCAAAGAAGAACCAAGAAGAAAGCAATAACCAGTGGTGGACTTGCGATCAGTGGGATCTCCTGCCCAATCAAGATCGAGAAAATGCACGGAGAACAAGAGGAGACCGAGTAGAGTAGAAAAGATCATGGAAGAGAGTGCCCTTTAGGTATCGAAGAATGCGTGAGAAGCAATGACATAATGAGTCGATCGTGGAGCGCACAGACATCTTGACTCACCTGGTGAACAATATAGGAAATGTCCGGATGAGTGACAGTGAGATAAACTAGGCTGCCAACCAAGCGTCGTCAAAGAGAGAGATTAGACAACGGTTTTGCCCCTGACGGAGTCAGATGCACATTAAGCTCAACTGGAGTGTCAACAATCTTGCTATCGGTGAGTCCAGCTCGAGACAAGAGTTCAGAGACATACTTGGCTTGAGTAATATAAAGTCCATCTGTAGAATGAGTGATTTCAAGACCCAAGAAGTAGCTGAGATGTCCAAGATCTTTCATCTCAAACTCCGACCGAGAAAATCCTTGAGTTCTTGAATGCCACTAAGGTCATCACCAGTTATGATCATATCATCCACATACAGGAGAAGTAAAATAATGCCTTTGTCGATTGCAACGAAGAAATAAGGCAGAATCATAATGACTGGCCATGTAACCTAAGCGAGAAATGGTAGAGCTGAATTTGGCAAACCAAGCTCGTGGAGCTTGTTTAAGGCCATAAAGAGCACACCGAAGGTAACAAACCTTATTTGATTCAACAGAGAGACCAGGAGGAGGTACATATAAACTTCTTCACTTAAATCCCCATTAAGGAATGCATTTTTGACATCTATCCGAAAAAGGTCACATTTTCTAGCAAAGAAGAATAGACTAAGAGAGCTCGAACAGATGAGATACGAGCAAACGGAGCAAAGGTCTCTTCATAATCAATCCCATACTCCTGTGTAAAACCTTTTGCAACAAGACGAGCTTTGTAGCATTCAATGGACCCATCAGAGCGAGTCTTAATCTTGTAGATCCACTTACAACCAACCACAGATTTCCCAGGGGGGAGAGTCACCAAATCCCAAGTATGGTTTTTAGATAATGCATCAAGTTCCTCTTTCATTGCAATCTGCCATAAATGGTCAGTGGAAGCCTCACGATAGGTGTGAGGCTCATGCAATGTAGCAAGGGTAGTGTAACAATGATAATCAAGTAAATGTGTAGGAATGGATCTTACCCGAGTTGAGTGACGAGGTGGAATGTCTTATGCAAGATCTTCAAAGCGGAGCGGGAGTAGGGGACCCAAGCTCGGGGTTGGGTAGCTCGTCTTCAACCTGTGCATCTTCCACTGTTCATTAAAGGGTGAACTAGGAAAGGGATCAAAGGTATCTCGGTGGTTGGACAGAGAAGTCTATAGGAGGATCGGGAGCAACTACGGGAGGATCGGGAGCGATTCTGAAGGAATATATGCCTCATCCGGAAAAATATCTAAAATAAAGGAGGAAGATAGGGAGGCACGGAAGTGAGAGAGCTCGACAAAGGAGCGATGTTCCCAAAAGACAACATTACGGGAGATACGAAGACGATGAGAGACAGGATCATAACACTGATACCCTTTTTGAGTTTCGCCATAGCCAAGAAAACAACAAAGCCTTGACCGAGGCTCAAGTTTGTTATGCTCATGTGGCTCAAGAAGAACGAAACAAGTAGAATCGAAGGAGCGAAGGTGGTGATAATCTGGAGGTGACCCAAAAAGGCGCTCATATGGAGTTTGATTTTGAATAACAGGACTTGGAATGTGATTAATAGCATGAACAGCATGAAGGGCAATTTCACCCCAAAAAGGAGCGGGAACTTTGGCAGAGAGAAGAAGAGCACGAACAATGTCAAGAATATGACGAAGTTTTCGTTTGGCTCTACCATTTTTTTGAGAGATACCTGGACAAGTTAGTTGATGAACATTACCATAGGAATGCAAAACAGCTTGGAAAGCATATTGAGTGTACTAAGAGCATTATCAGATCGAAAAATTTTGATATGTTTGGAAAATTGAGTTTCAACCATTTTTGCAAAATTAGAATATACTTGCAATAACTCAGAACGATGTTTCATATTAAAAATCCAGCTATAGTGAGAGTAATCATCAACAAAGACAACAAAATATCGAGACCCACTAATACTAGAGACAGAGGAAGGCCCCCAAACATCAGAATGAATAAGGTCAAAGATGTTAGTGGATATTGATTCACTAGTATTGAAAGGCAAAGCTGGTTGTTTTCCTAATCGACATGAAACACAATCAAAATTTTTCGTCAGAGACACACTGAACCTAATAAACCTCTAGAAGCCAATTGTTGTACTCGAGAGGAAGATGCGTGACCAAGTCGAGCATGCCAAAGTGCAAGGGAAGGAGTAGAAGAAAGCGCAAGCAGCAGCTGCAACAACGAAAACAGGAGCAACAAGTGGAAGATGAAGGTTGTCCACGGGAAACATACGTCCAACTCTGGGACCGGTCCCAAGCTCCTGTTCCGTCCTTGGATCCCGCACAATACATCCAGAATAATTAAAGATAATGCGATAACCTAACTCAGCTAATTGTCCCACAGAAAATAAATTGTAAGAAAGGTCGGGAACATTAAAGACACTAGGAACCGAGAGATTGGAGGTCGAAACGGAACCTATATTATGACCCGACATAGTGGAACCATTTGCTGTGTGAATATTAAGAGGGTGTGGTGCAAGTTTAAGTTCAGAAAATAAGGACGAGTGAGGAGTCATGTGATTGCAACAAGTAGAATCCATAAGCCAAGAGGAAGGAGACATACTAGATAAAGCCGAGAGAGAAGAGGAATAAGATACATTACCAACCATATGAATGACATTGGCCATGATATTTTTAAGGTCATCTGTGGACATGGTAAAAGTGCGTCCTGAAGACTTTGACTGTGCAGAGACAAGAGCCATTGGTTGGACACTCTCGGTGTTAGCAACGATGAGCAATGCGTGAAATTGACACAGGTGATTTGTTGCGATGATAGCAAGTCTCAATATTGTGGCCAAAACGTTTGCAAAAAGCGCAAAAACGTTCTTTGGATTGTCGGCGACGATTATTGCAACAAGAAGAAGACCTGTCCTTATTGTCCATTTAGAAGCAAAATATCCAAAAATGGACTGCAAAAATGAAATCTACGCGAAAAAATGGGTAATGAGCACTGGATCGCAAAAAGTCAACTCTGGCCAAAAGTCAACGGTCAACTACTATAATGACGTCAGCAAGATGACGTAAGCTCAAGACCTTAGCTAGGGCTAACGTGTAATGATGACGTCGGTAGGTGCACAACAACAAAGACCTCGGCTAGGCTCGACGTGTAATGATGACGTCAGCAATGACGTCGATGAGGTGCACGGCGGCGTGTGAGCGTGTGAGGCACGTGAGTCAACCCTCGTCGGAGATTTGGTCGGCGCGTGAGGGAGCATGTGAAGTCCGATGAGGCCGATTCTTCTTCAATGATGTAGATCGGAGAAAGGAGATTTCAATGATGGCGGCGGTGAGTTGATCGGAGAAATATGGATGGCGGGTGAGGCGCGTGGAAAAGCTGCCGAATCTTTTGGTAGCGCGTGGCAACGCGTGGATGGTCAGATGATGATGATTCCGGCGGCTTTGTGTAGATCGGTTGAATATCTACCCGGTGATATGTCTTATGTCTTAATCGGAGATCCGGTGTGGAAGATCCGACGGAGGCAGTGATCGAGCTTCTGGCGGTGAAGATTCAACCTTTGCACCCTTGACGGCGATGGAGCAATCGGGAGAGGGCACGGAAAAGGTTTCTTGACCGATGAAGTCGAGGCAGCAGAAAATATCAACAAAGACAGAACTGCAGGACACAAGAAAGTTAGAGCAATGACTACGATACCATGTTAGAAATACTGAATGATTGTATTGTATTTCTCAAATAATATATAGAATATACATAAGTGCCTTTATATAGGAGGCAGAGTGTGCAGTACAAGTAAGTGTGCTATACAAGTAAACAAGGTGGGCCTAAAGCCCACATACCCTAACATACGTTAACACTTATAAACCAAAAACTCAGTCAAGAATTTGCTATGGAAAATGAAAAATGACGCTTGAGCATTCTCTCAGCTAGAATTTGGTGCTGTACTCCAGGTTTTAAAAAGGTGAAGTTAATTGTGGGAATCGGAATCCTTAGATCATCTCTTTGCAGCAATATGTTACGTTGTTCTTACGAATAATAGAGTCCTCTACAAATAGCAAGAGGCAAACAAAGCCGTAATTCAAAAGCTAAAACCTTGGATCAACTTTTCCTCCTCCGCTATGATATCATTGAAGTGGGCTGCTCTACTGATTATGTCAACGTACGAGGGATGGTGCTTTTCCCATGTCATGATTGAAAAATGTTATCAATCCAATACAGAGCTTTACGAGTCTTCCTCATTGGTCCATTACAGCAATTGTTTACTGGAGTATGTGCATGCTGATAATGCTGCTTTAAATATAAATGTTTGGACAAATTACAATTTACCCACCTATGGTTTTGGCCGAAATTTAAGTTATCTACGTGTGATTTGATATTCGACATTTTACCCACCGAGGTTTGACCGAAATTTAAGTTGTCTACCTGTGGTTTGAAATCCCATGATGCAAGTGTTTCACTTGATAATTTTTTAATCTTATTTGATCATGTATTTTTATGTTTTTTGTGTTTTTTGGAAGAGAGGGACATAAAAGTGAAGCAAAATTACATATTATCTCAGTTTTTAATAGAAATGAGTTACAAAATTCTAATTGAGCTAACCTCAAGTGGGTAAAATGTTAAATTTTAAATATAAATGCTTGGGCAAATTACAATTTACCCAACTATGGTTTTGGCCGAAATTTAAGTTATCTACATGTGATTTGATATTCGACATTTTACCCACTGAGGTTTGACCAAAATTTAAGTTGTCTACTTGTGGTTTGAAATCTCATGATGCAGGTGTTTCACTTGATAATTTTTTAATCTTATTTGATCATGTATTTTTATGTTTTTTGTGTTTTTTGGAAGAGAGGGACATAAAAGTAGAACAAAATTACATATTTAACTCAGTTTTTAACATGAATGAGTTACAGAATTCTAATTGAGCTAACCTCAAGTGGGTAAAATGTTAAATTTCAAACCACGGAGGGGTTAGTTGTAATTTGTCCCAGATGCTTTTATGGATGAGAATGGTAATGAGTAGTACTCAGGTTTAGCAATCTCCCTTGAAATTGTAATTCAAGGTCATGTTCATGAATGCATGGGTAGGATGAACAATCGGATTTTTTTTTTTTTTTTTTTTTTTTTTTTAAATTTTTATTTTGGGTTGTGTATATTACACAAACTATTTTGCATAGTTTTACGGCCCAAAAAACATGGTCACAATTACAGTTGTTTTTTGGGATATGTTTAAAGTAGTCTGTGTGCAATATAAGTATTCCCCTTTGTTTGTTTTTTAACAAAGCTGTGATGTAATGGGACAGAACTGTGAACCCGTTCCTGTTGTAATGTGACAAACCTGCAAAAGTTTTTGAGTAGGGGAAGGGCCATTAGTCCACATTACCAACAATACTGCTGGTATCTGAAAGGTCAATTATAAAAATAAGGGTCAATTATAAGCCAAGATTTCGTTTTTGAGTAGGGGAAGGGCCATTAGTCCACATTACCAACAATACTGCTGGTATCTGAAAGGTCAATTATAAAAATAAGAAGAAATTACATTTTATTACTCTAAACTATATACACCATATTACACTTTGCACCTTAAATTTTTCGAATGCACATTTTGCACTTTACTATTACTTTTGCTATTATGTTAGATGGAATCCTATTGCACATAACATGCAAATGTATCTTATTTAGGAGGAACAAAATTAAAAAAATAAAAACACATTTCTTCAAAATTAATTAAAACAAAAGCCCATTGTTTTCCAGCTCTCTTTGTCGTGTGCGTGCCGACTGCCGGCCAGCTAGCCTATCCTCAAAATCAGATTGTTGCAAAAGATTTTAATCTAGATTTCTGCAAGGGAAAAAAAAATGGTATTAAACCAAGATTTACAGTTGGCGTTCAATGATGACTATGTTATTGCGTGCTCAGATAAAGAACAAATTAAGGGATAAGTTCAAAACAAAGCAAAAGCCAATTGTAATTTAGGGTTTTGCTAACGAGTATCCTTAGGGTACTCATTAATAATCTACTTTAGGAAAGTTTTAATATCACTTTTATGAAAAATGAAAAAAGTTGTCAAAATATTAATTTTTTTTTTTCATTTTTCATAAAAATTTTTTTATATAAATTATTAATCACTGCCCTAAAGACACTCGTTAACATTTTCCTTTTTAATAATAGTCATCACGCCTTTTAGGAGATACTAGGTTGCTATGACTCGGTCTGATCCTGTTGAAGTACGGCCTCTATATAAAATCAACAATAATGCTGATATTTGAAAGGTCAATTATAAAAAAGTATAGAATCTCACTAAAATTTTGCCCTCGAATAGGAAATAGGGCTTGTTTGGTGGTGTAATAATCGTTTTTATTGTTTAAATAACACAACATATATTTTTATAATAATTTTTTATTTACATATATTTTTATAATACTTAAATAATATTATTAGAACAGCATCACAAAACGGTTCTATAACTTTTAGCATTGAAGAACACTCAACTGGCTCACTCATAAAATTCAGCAGTGAAATATGCTTAATTCAGTCTGCGAGATTGAGAGCATTAAAAAAAATTATTTACATTTAAATCACACTTTCTTACTACCTTCCTCCGCTTCTCCTATAAATTCGACCTTTCCATATTGGTTTAGCAATAGAATCTGCAAGTTAAAGATTTCATAAGTGAAACACGCACAAAATCAAGCAAGAGCTCTTCTTCTTCTTCTTATTATTTCTTATTGAAGATCACAAAGATCTCAAAATATATTTTCCATTTTCATTCATTCCTTGTATGCATATATTCATTCAACCCTACGTTTGTTTTCTCTATATATACAAACCCATTAGTCCCTCCGCCTCTCACCACAAAACTTGTGTAAAATTCATAGCCATTAGCCGTTAACCTCTTCTTTGACATTGTCTCTCTCTATTTTATAACCCTTTCAATTTCTTCTTTGTTCATCAATGGCTCCAAGTTTTAGAAAAGGTCCCTCAGATGTCACTAACCAATCTCCAATCACGTTGGAAGGTTCAAACTTCTTAGCCAATGGTCATGTCATTCTCTCCCAAGTCCCTGATAACATCACAGCCACACCTTCACCATACACAAACATTGACGAATCCATCACCAACGTTGGTTGCTTTGTGGGCTTCAATGCCAAGGAGTCCACTGACCGACATGTCGTTTCCATTGGTAAACTTAAAGACATAAGGTTCATGAGCATATTCAGGTTCAAGGTTTGGTGGACCACACACTGGGTTGGTTCCAATGGTAGAGACCTAGAGAACGAGACCCAGATGGTGATTCTTGAAAGTTCTGATCTGGGTCGTCCTTATGTTCTCCTTCTTCCTCTTTTGGAAGGTCCTTTTAGAGCCTCTATTCAACCTGGTCACGATGATAACTTTGATCTTTGCGTTGAGAGTGGCTCTTCTAAGGCCTTTGGTGACTCATTCATAAGTGTCATGTACGTGCATGCTGGTGAGGACCCTTTTCGTTTGGTCAAAGAGGCTATGAAAGTTGTGAGGGTTCACTTGGGTACTTTTAAGCTTTTGGAAGAGAAAACCCCACCTGGTATTGTGGACAAATTTGGTTGGTGCACTTGGGATGCATTCTATCTTTCTGTGCACCCTCAAGGTGTTTTAGAAGGTGTGAAAGGTCTTGTTGATGGTGGATGCCCACCTGGGCTTGTGTTACTTGATGATGGGTGGCAATCAATTGGTCATGATTCTGATCCAATCACACAAGAGGGAATGAATCAAGCTGTTGCTGGTGAACAAATGCCATGTAGGCTCTTGAAGTTTCAAGAGAATTACAAGTTTATAGACTATGTTAGTTCTAAAAAGTGTGACAATCTTAAGGGTATGGGGGCCTTTGTTAGGGACCTAAAGGAGGAGTTCAAGAGTGTGGACTATGTTTATGTGTGGCATGCTTTGTGTGGTTATTGGGGTGGGGTTAGGCCCAGTGTGCCTGGATTGCCTGAATCTGTGGTTGTAGAGCCCAAACTCTCACCGGGGTTGAAGTTGACCATGGAGGATCAGGCGGTGGATAAGATTGTTGACACTGGTGTGGGACTTGTCTTACCGGAGATCGTCGATCAAATGTATGAGGGGCTTCACTCACACTTGGAGGCTGTTGGTATTGATGGTGTCAAAGTTGATGTTATTCATGTAAGTCCTAACTTCTATGTTTTCTTTTTTGTTTAATTTTATAGACAATTATTGGTTTACATTTACCTAAAAGTGTATAATTTACACGTTTGTTTAGTCTACAATATAAATTAATAATTTTCCTAATTTTATTTTGATTGGAGCAAGACTTTCTAATTTTTTGTCACATAAGATTGCTAGATGTCATATTGTAGGAACTAATTAAGTTTACTTCTCTTTCTTATGGAGAAGAGAGGTAGGTAGTTTAAACTTTTCATGAATAGTGACGTTTTTGTTTTACTAGGCATGCCTTTTCGTATGTGTCTATCTATCTAGGGAGGTAATTGTAAGAGTTTTTATCTTCATTCTATCCGTAGGTGCCTATCTTGCTTATCTTTCTTCTTGCAATTATAAGAGTACTTATCTGTATTTTGTCCTCATTCTATTCGTAAGTGCCTATCTTTTTTCTTGCGAGTCCATTAACTATCAATCTTCATTCTGTCATTGGTAGGTGCCTATCTTGCTTATCTTTCTTCTTGCAATTATAAGAGTATTTATCTTTATTTTTTCCTCATTCTGTTCGTAAGTGCTTATCTTTTTTCTTGCGAGTCCATTAACTATCTATCTTCATTCTGTCATCGGTTGTCTATTTTCATCCTTGCAATGATAAAATGTGGAGATTATTTTACCTATCTGTCTGTCTTTTTTGAGCATGCTAATGTATCACTATTAAATGATGAAACTTTTTTTCATTAAAAAAAATCCCTATAAAATATTTTCAACCATGATTTTGAATCTTTGATTACCATAGTGATTAATATGTTTAAATGTAATTTACTTGGTCCTCTTTAGCTTCCATTTTTTTTTTAAAAATAAATAATATACTTTGTCCTATAATTAACTGTGAAAGATTCTAAAATGTTAATAATTTTCATTCTATATAGTTGCTGGAGATGGTATGCGAGAATTATGGTGGCAGAGTTGAGCTTGCAAAAGCATATTACAAAGCCCTCACTTCCTCTGTAAAGAATCACTTCAATGGCAATGGTGTCATTGCAAGCATGGAGCACTGCAACGATTTCATGTTCCTCGGAACAGAGGCCATATGTCTTGGCCGTGTTGGTATGTCACTGCAATACCATGTCTTGTCAATATTATGCTATTAAATTTATGAGAACATTTTAGAATATTAATATATACTTGTATTAACCCATCAAACTGTTTTTTCCCTACCCATAAATGTAATAGTAAATATTACTATTAGATATATGAAAATGAGATAGTAACATAAGATCCTTGCAAATCTTCCTTTTCCAATTTGTGTACACCATGTGTTTTAGGTAAGTGTCATCACTAGATTATGGAAAGAGCAAATCTTTTCTAATAGCTTGTTAGAGTTGGATGATTTTCACATATGAAATCAAATTATTTTGAGTATAAGACTATTAAAATCACCACGTGTTTATAGCTTGTTACAAAGTTCAAAATTGTTCTTCTCAAAAAAAGGGGGAAAAAAGTTAAGACTTAGCATTTTGGGGTGTGTTCACTTTTTCATTTTAGTCCTACAAAGTGTATTTTTATCATGAGACATTGTCTTTTGAAGATGCAATCCTAGATATTTTTAGCCAGCAAAGAAGAAAATAAATTTTTTGGGTCATGTTACAAAGAAACAACATAGACAACCTAATGAGACCTTAGTTTTCAATCAACTAATGCGTATATGTTATGTGTATTACATAGGGGATGATTTTTGGTGCACTGATTCATCTGGTGATTGGCTCCAAGGGTGTCATATGGTGCATTGTGCTTACAATAGTTTGTGGATTGGCAACTTCATTCAACCAGATTGGGACATGTTCCAGTCTACTCATCCATGTGTCGCTTTCCATGCCGCATCTCGTGCCATTTCTGGTGGTCCTATTTATGTGAGTGACACTGTTGGGAATCACAACTTTGAATTGCTAAAGACCCTAGTGTTGCCTGATGGGTCCATTTTGAGATGTGAGTACTATGCACTTCCAACTCGAGACTGTCTCTTTGAGGATCCTCTCCATGATGGGAAGACTATGCTGAAAATTTGGAATCTCAACAAGGTGAGCCTTCTTGCCACATAAGTATTGATGTAGTCCACATAATTAGAGGCCTTGGCTCCAAGTCATTTGTTTAGTATGTGCAATGTTCATTATGGCATGGCTTACATCGGGATATATCCAAAATTTGTGACCATAAAATTAAGATTAATGTTAGGGACCCAAAAATTTTCACAATCTTTTTAAGAACCTTTAACATTACAAGTTAACATCACTTTTATATAGCTCTACCACTCATTTTTATTAGCATTAATCACAGCATGTCACCCATCAATTTTATTAAGCTTATTATAAAATTAAAAGTCCCCATGCTAAACCATTTCATTGAATGAGCCTTACAAATTGAATGTGCAATAGAAACCTTGAGCACCACATTCGTGAGCATAAAAGGACTTTGAGTCTATGATCATGATCGCCATAACCTCCTTCTGGGTTCCTAGTAGTTTCGAAAATTTCCTTTGTTGATATGTCCATTCTTCTACTTCATGTTTTACTTTTCCAACAGTACACCGGAGTTCTTGGGGCATTCAACTGCCAAGGAGGTGGATGGTCTCGTGAAACTAGGCGCAACCAATGCTTCTCCCAATGTTCCAATGTTTTGACCTCTCAAGCCAACCCAAAAGACATAGAGTGGAAGAGTGGTAAGAATCCAATTTCCATTGAAGGAGTACACGTTTTTGCCTTGTACTATAACCAAGATAAGAAGCTAGTCCTTTCCAAGCCATCCGAGAATGTAGAGTTGTCTTTGGAGCCATTCAAGTTCGAGCTCATAACTGTGTCCCCAGTGACTGTCTTGGCTGGAACTTCTACTGAATTTGCTCCTATTGGCTTGGTGAATATGCTCAATACCGGTGGTGCCATTCAGTCCTTGGCCTTCAATGATGATGGCAAGTCAGTTCAAATTGGAGTGAAGGGCACTGGAGAAATGAGGGTGTTTGCATCAGAGAAGCCAATTGTTTGCAAGATTGACGAAGAAGTTGTACCATTTGAGTATGAGGGCTGCATGGTTGTTATTCAAGTACCATGGCCCGATTCTTCCAAGTCATCTATAGTAGAGTATTTCTTCTGAAGGGGCTGAATTTTATTAGCCTCCTGCAGTATTTTTATTATTTCAATGTTTTTTTTTTTTTTTTAGGGATTTAATGACTTCTTAGCTCCCTAATATAGGGGAAGTATAATGTCTTTTTTTAGGGATTTGATGACTTCTTTGCTCCCCAAGATAGGAGAAATTATAAGATCCTCACAAATAAGAGGGAATGTTAGAATACCAATTACATTCACCATTTCTCATACTCTTATTTAAGTTCAACAACCCAACTGAACTCCCAGAGTAAACGTTATGGACCTTCTTGAAGTAGGACAATAGAACTCAATTACGAAGACTTGTATGTACTATTATTTTTATGGCAGGGGTCACTTTGTTTAGGAAAACAGGGAAAAGTTCTCAAGAAAAAAAAAAAAAAGAAAGGAAAAGGAAAACAAGAGAAAGTATTGTGCTGCAGCTCTTTGCAAACATTGCTTTAAATAATGTACTGAAGGGATACAATTTTTTTTCCTACTTTTTTCCTAATTGTTGACAACATCTTGTAATTAATTTTTTTTTTTTTTTTAATGTGACTAACTTGCTATAATTGAGATATATATATATATATATATATATATATATATATAATAAAGTTGTGTCAATAATGATTCCATATAAAAAATGATGTTCAAAAACAAGAAAAAAGATATGATGCTACAAAGTGCTTAGGGGAATATCATGAAAAGAGAAATCATCTTCAAGACCCAATCCCCACATATATGTGTGTGTGTTTCTCAAATAAAAAAAAAATCTTCAAGACCCAATCAAATATGCAAAATTAGTAATAATATATAACTTAAATATCACTTAAATCACTAAGTTACTTCCCCTATCTTGGGAGAAATTATATAGTCCTTATGGTAAACCACATCACTTGTCTACTATTCCACTAAAAGACTCTCACTTGTTTAAAATTGCCGAGTCAAGAATCAGTTTCTATTTAAAAAAAATTTCTTACTTCGCAATTTTAAATAGGTGGGAGTCTTTTAGTAGAATGGTAGACCATGTCAGTTTCTTATCTTGTTTAATGTAATGACAATTGTAATAGCCATTGGCTTTATATGTTGTAATGGAAATTGAAATGCATTTCTTGCAATGGAAATTGGTACTTAATTTTGTCTCTTATTAGAATATTGTTTATTATAATGGAAATTGGCTGAAGGTTGTTAAATGTGGCTTCTTTAAGTCAAGGTCAGAACTTATTCTGAAATCCAAGTTCACTTGCAAACTTAAAACTTAGAAGAAGTCTACCAAAACAACATTACCAAATTAACTCATGAACAAGAAAGTACCATGGTTTATTTTATTATTATGTAGCTATCAATCGGCTAGAGAGAAGAAAAAGAAGGTGAAGTAGGTTAAACATAATAAATTCTAGCTCAAACCATACCAAACTTATGCATTGCATGTGCCAGACCCAGAAATGAAGAAAAAATCTTTCATGAACAGTACTATTTTTTTATGGTGATATTTGCAGCACATGCATGCATAAGTTTTATTTAGTTATCAATTAACTGCTAATGCAGAAATACGACTGGAGTAGTAAGTACTAAGTAGATGCTATATATATTTTTTCTGCTCATGTCCAATATTGCCGTCATATAAGCTTATGAAAGCATTACAAAATAGTGACTATCAAAGTTTGCCAAACAAAAGGTCCTAATAATAAAAGGTCCTAAGACTAACACAAAATAAGTTACTTTTGTTCGGTAAAACCATCAAATAAACTTATAGGCAGCTTTACAAAACAGTAACCACAAAAGGTTCTAACAATCAAAGGTCCTACAAACTACCAACTCCAGATCCACTTCCAGTTCCTTTTCCAACTCCAGTTCCATCTCTCTTTCCATCTCTACCAACTCCACTGCTTCCAGCAACACTTGTTTGGGTTCAAACCTGCAATAAAAGATACATTGGACCATATGGAAAGCACACAACAAACTCAATGACCAAATATTGGCAATATGCAAATAACAAGCACAATGTTTAGTATATATATTATGGTAATTACCATAGTTGATTGGCTTCCAACAACACTTGATAGGCGACGATCCTCTTCCAAGAGGCTAACCCACCAAAAATAAAGATCAATAAAGTAACCAGAACTAGACAAAATACAACCAACTATATTATGAACTATATTTATTTCTTCAAGCTCTTTTAGCAATAAACTAAAGGTGGCGGCACATATTTTTGTTTAAACAATTGATGATTCAAGCTTCATTGCTTTGACTGTACAGTTACTACTATAGAATTGACACATAAATTTTCACAAACACCCACCTTACATAACTATAAACTATCACAAGGATTTCAGAATTTCTAATAATTTACCACCCATATAAACAAATAATATCCACCCAAATAATAGGAATTCAATTTTAATAGCCAACATGAAAAACCCAAAGATCACAACCCAAAATGTCATTGAAAAAATCAACACAAATATGACTATGAATATTTACACACCTCATTGGTAGTGACCACGAAATGAAGCAAATATTTTTCAATTTCGTTCCTCCAATGGTTTTAATTTACTGTTGTATTGGTGTAATGCCACGATTTAATGTTGGGAAGTAGGAATTAAGACTACACAAGCCAAATCCGAAAATAGAGAGAAAGAGAAGAGAAGCTCGTTGTGGCCGCTGCCACCGTCATCGTCACCACTGCCCGGGTTCACAAAGTGAGTCGATGGTATAACTGGGTTTAGTCTAAGCCAAGGGGTTTGGGTTAGGGAGGTTAGTTCTTCGTGGTCTTTGTTGTTAGATTTTAGAATTTGGCCTAAAACTATGTCATTTAGGCTAGAGGTTTTCATTTTAAGTTTAGGCTTGAAACTAAGTAGTTTTGATGCATGCCAGCTCTTCACTTGGTCATCACTAAAATGACGTAGTTTTGGGGCTGATTTGGCAAAAAAAAAAAAAAAACACATAAGCATGATATTGATGTGTCACTTAACAGTAGAATTCAACTGTGGGGGGTGAATTGCGAATGGAACCAAACTTTAGGCTGTAAAATCAAGTTTCTAAAATTTTGGAGTGTAAAATCTAGTCAACCCCAAACTTCAGGGGTGTAATTTGCAATTTACACCCCCCTTTTTTTGGCTATGTTTTGCAATCAATTTGGCTTATTTATGTTTGCATAGATTTACATTTCAGTCTGCCTCAAAGATTACATTGTCTTAGTTTAGCAAAATTTGATGATTTTGTGATTGTTAATTTCAAGTTCAAATAGGGTTATATATAGTCTCTCTTTGATTCCAATTTGTAAGATTAAATTCCCAAAACAATATTTGTTACTTGCTAAAATTTGCAAATTAACCTAGTGTGATTTCTTAAGATATATAGATCAGATATGCGAATTTAAGAGTGTTTAATAGTATTGGTATCATAGAAATGATAAGATTACCAACTGAAAATCAGTCCTTTGAAGAAAGATTGACTATGACAATGAGGTATTTTGTTACTTTATTTATTTGTTTTAGCTATGATCAAACATGCTTGGAGATTGGGTTAGCTTTATTTACATTATGGTTCCATTGGAGAAATCGTTTGTGGTATCCTATGATTTTGTTACATATATTGTGGTTCAGTTTTGCTGCACGTTTTTTGTCTGTGCTCCAAATGATTCTACTGATAAAGCTTTACATCTTCATGCATATGTTGTACTTGTACCACCTTAGTACTATAGGGTACATGTTTGTCATGTTATCTGTGCTCCAAATGACTCTACCAATAAAGCTTTACATCTTCATGCATATTCATGCATATGTTGTACCACCTTAGTACTGTAGGGTTCGTGTTGATTCTACTGATAAAGCTTTACATCTTCATGCATATGTTGTACCAACTTAGTACTGTAGGGTTCGTGTTGTCATGTTATCTACTGTAATTATCAAAAAAAAAAAAAAAAAAAAAAGATTCTACTGATAAAGCTTTACATTTTCATGCATATGTTGTACCACCTTAGTACAATAGGGTTTGTGTTGTCAACATCGTCGCTGCCATTTAAATTATTATCTACATCATTTTGCAATTGTTAGCAAATTTAGATCTCCAAGGATATATATTTAAATTCTTTAGCCTAATTTCCCCTTTGTTGCTTTTATTTTTAAATGAATCTCTTTTTCATTTAGTTTCGTTTGTCTTGAAAATCAGGAGACCCACTCTCAATGGATTAGATACATTTGGATTTGGGCAAAATCATGGGCATCTTTGATTTTTTGAGTTTCCTTTTTGTATAGTGTAATGCTGGATGCACTGATAGTAGTCCTTAATGCTCATTAAAAAAGAAACTCACATAGAATTGGATCACATGTAAATGATTTTTCTTGAATCTCCCTCCGTCCCTCGTGATTAAACTGAAACTAAATGTACCCTTTTACAGGTTCTGCCAGAAGAAGATTTACTTTTTCTTCAATAATTGTTCTCAACTATTTATTCATATGGTGGTTGTGATATGAATAAATAGTTGGAACAATTATTGAAGAAAAAGTAAATGATATGAATAAATAGTTGGGAACAATTATTGAAGAAAAAGTAAATCTTCTTCTGGCAGAACCTGTAAAAGGGTACATTTAGTTTCAGTTTAATCACGAGGGACGGAGGGAGATTCAAGAAAAATCATTTATTCATATGGAACTTAATAAATTTCCCATATTTCATAGCAATGCACCCAATTACAAAAGAACTGTAGTTTCACAACAGCAAGCAAGAAGGTGAGAAAGTAATCGAGGGCTGTCAATACTGTCTTCCCTCATGACCTACTCGAAGCAGAGAGTTACAAAATGAATCCATGGTGATCTGCTCATTTACCATCATATCATACCCTATAAGTACTGCCCGTATATGCATGCTAGTGATGTTAGATTATTACAATTTGTATTATAAACTTATATAGACAAAGAAGTTTTCATTTAAATATAAGATCGAACATGAGTTTATTTGAAATATTGACACATGTGCATTTTTGTAGGAGTTACTGCAACTTAATTTATAGCAAACATGTGACAAAAAAAAAATCATTTTGTATTCTGCCTATTTCTATATACCCTTCAATTGTTATGTTGTTGAATGAATTAAGGTGAATTAGAAAGATCTCTATCCGTACTTTAAAAAGGAAAAAAAAAAAAAAAAAAGAGGAAAAATATCTATTCTTTTTTGGGCATTAGAGAAATTATGATAGGGTCATGTCATCAAGGTTAGTGTTTTGAGTCTAATGTTATCAACGTTGGTGTTTTGACTAATGACAAAGAGCCATTCTTATGGAATTGACACAATAAATTTAAAATTCTATTGTATTTATGAAAGAAATTTTTTTTTGATGTCATCTTTTTTTTTTTTTTTTTTTTTTTTCAAATATGATGGTGAAATTTTGTTTTGATTTAGACCATTAATTATGTCAAACATCTATTTTATGGTAGACTAGTTTGTAACCTCATGCATATGCATGAATATACTTAAAATATATACATTAAGATGCATAGTATAATTCTTACATATATATAATTTAAATACTATTGATAGTCATTCTTATATTTTTTAAAACTCTTTAAAAGTCTTATAATAATATTATTAGGTAGAAAATGTAAATTGTCCATTTAAAAAAAAATGTTATGTTCATTAATTCTAAATTCTTTGGTTTTTGTACGCATTAACTTACTTGGATGGATATTTATGATATGGTTTCACATTTGACTCTAAAATTAAGAAATAAAACTCTCTAAATATAAATAATTTAGGACACATGACGCAAAATTGGACCTCAATTACAAAATCTAATTGAATTTTCTCTAAACTTTACCTATTAATATATATAGATAAGTGGGTAATTTTATAAATTTAATATTTTTTTTATGAGATAATAAATTTTAGTTGTTCATGTGTAACACTACTTATCATTAAAAGTAAATAAAAATACATATCATTTTATTTCGCCAAGTCAAGCCTTATTCCAAAATTATTTACCCATAAAGTTTATATATTTTGTTTGAACAATTTAGATCTCTAAATAATACGAGTAAATGAATCTTCTTATATATACTATAATCAATTATCACTCTAATTTTGAAGACGATAATTACATTTAATACATTTATTATTCAATTGGCCATTTAGAGTGAAATTTTGCAATGCATTAAATTAAATAGTTTAAACTATGCAGCATCTAAGAGTAAGGCTACTACCACAACAATTTTAATAATTTTGGCCACAACTCGTCATATAGACAAGTTGTAAGGGGTGAAAAAAAGTAAGTTCATGTGGGTTCACAATTCCACCATTCATAAGTTGCCATATAGACAAATTGTGGAAAAGTTGTGGAAATGGTTGTGGTACCAAACTTACTCAACATCTAAAGTGATATTTTAATTTGTACGCTACATAATTTTATAACATGTACATCTTGCATGATAGTTGATGAACCAAAAATTTATAGTCGTCATTATACGCAGATCATCATTCACCCAGAGAAGATGTTACGCACATTGATGACGAAACGTAACGAATGGAGCCACGGTCATAAAATGAACTGTGATCCCCAAACAAAGATTCTGTAACGCACTAGCCGTTGAGCATAAATGCAGCACATTATTGCCCATTAATGAGGCACACAACTATAAAAGAAAAGACAACAGAAGTTAAAGGTACATACAAATACTCTACGAAATCACTCTCAACTCATTTTCTCTCTAGAATCACTCTCCCTTCTGACTTAAGCATCGGAAGCGGTTTGGTTGACACCACACCGACGTGTTACTCTTCCCCTTAGTTCATTTTGCAAGATTCTCATCTACAGAGGCGGCCCCCTTCATAGCATTGTCCATTCGCTATGATGAGGAGCTCAACTCTTGATTTTTTTGCATCATCAATTTGGCGCCGTCTATGGGAATCGCTAATCATTCAAGCCATCTTTCTCAATGACAAAAGAGTTCCTTAGAGTACGAGATGGAAGCAAAGGCCACACCTCAGCCAAATGTTGTGCAACAACAACAAATCCAAGCCCTTTTAGCCAATGTGGAAGAGCCGACTCACCAGAATGAAGAACTACGAAAGACAATGGAATCCCAAAACACAGAATATTGGCAAACGGGTGAAAACCAAAATGAAGAAGAGTTCAACTCTCAAGCCAATAGGTGAGACAGAATTTCAGGAGAAGAGTCCACTAGGGTGGAGAATGAGCTTCGCAACATGAGGAAAAAGATGGACGAACTAAAAAGTGCCATGAAGGACAAAGGCAGAGAGAATTTGGATGGGTTGATTCAAAGGATGGACTCACCATTCACTAATGAAGTGTTGAATCGCCTTCTTCCACCAAAATTCTATCTCCCACATTTGAGTCATATGATGGTTCCAAGAATCCCTTGGATCGCATCGAATCATTCAAGATGCTAATGCTATTACAGATGACTCCAAACGAGGTAATGTGTAGGGCATTCCCAACAACATTGAAGGGAGCAGCCAGGGTATGGTTCAACAAGATACCCCCGATTCAATATTGAAGAAGGAGAATCACTAAAGGAGAATCACTAATTGTTCTCAACATTCAACAGGCAGAAGGAGAATCACTAAAACAGTATGTCACCCGATTCAATAAAGAGTTGCTGTAGGTAGATGAAGCTCAAGATCAAGTTATCTTAACGACCTTCCAAGCGGGGGTCTTTGCCAGGAGATTTCTTCTTCTCAATCACTAAAAGTCCACCAAAAACAGTCGCAGAGTTGCTCCATAAGGCTCAGAAGTATATGAATGCAGAAGATGCGGTGCTCACAAAGGAAATGAAGGGAAAGAGGAAGAGAGATGAAAGAACAAGTAGCAATCGCGATAAGAAGAAGGAGATACGAAGTGTTGGGCAAGGCCACGAGGAAAAAGAAGGAGCTTCCGGATAGGAAACCTAAGTTCACCAACTTTACTCCTCTAATAATGCCAATTAAGCAAATCTTTATGCAGATAAGAGAAGATCCCTCCCTACAATGGCCAAAACCAATTAGCACTCCAAGAGAAAGAAGAGACAAGAATAAATACTATAGGTTCCACCAAGATCACGGGCATTGCATCGATGAGTGTAGGCATTTGAAAGACCAGGTGGAAACATTGATTCGACGAGGGAAGTTAAGAAGTACATTAGAAACACGGAGCCCTATAGGTACCAACGGAAGGACAACTAGGACAGAACTCCAAAGGTAAGGGATAGCAAACCCCCTTCGGGAGAAATAAAGACGATCTCGGGAGGACTAACGGCGGGTGGAACGCTGAAGTCCCCGAAAAAAGCAAAGGGGAGAGAAATAAATAGCGTCCATTCGCGGCTCCCTCCAATGAAGATGCCAAAGAATGACAAGCCCAATATTGTCTTCTTAGAGAGAGACAATCGTGGTATTAGGCAATCCCATGACGATCCCCCGGTAATTATGCTCAGAGTAGAAGAATTCAACATCCACTGGGTGCTCATTGACAACGGAAGCTTAACAGATATCATCTACTTGCCCGCGTTTCAGCATATGAAGCTGGATAAGAAAAGGATCAAGCCATTCACCTCGCCTCTAATAAGCTTCACGGGGGATATAATCGTCCTAAGAGGCATCGTCACTCTAACTGTGATCGCAGGAACTTACCCAGCATAGGTCACTAAGGAAATTTATTTCCTTATAGTTGATTGCTTTTCAACATACAACATCATCTTGGGAAGACCTGCACTTTGAGAAGGACTAAGAGCATTGACGTCAACACAACACTTGAAGGTGAAGTTTCCAACAGACCATGGAGTAGGAGAAATCGGAGGAGACCAAATTATGGTAAGAGAGTGCTATCAAGCTGCCCTAGCATTAGGAGAGAACCACACATGGGTGATCAATGAACCAGAACCCATTCCCGAACCATCAGAAACACCACAAGAAGTTGAGATCATCCCAAGAGATTCAATGAAGGTATTGAAGATTGGAATAGCACTCCCAACTTTAGAGAAAGAGAAAATGATCTCTTTCTTAAAGGCAAACCAAGATGTTTTCGCTTGGAAACACGAGGATATGCCCAGGATTGATAGGAAGATCATATAGCATTGTCTCAACGTCAACCCAGAATGCAAACTTGTACAATAGAAACAAAGAATATTTGCACTGCAGAATACAACAAAGTTGTGAGTGAAGAAGTAGAGAAGCTACTAGAAGCTAATTTCACCAGAAAGGTATTCTATCTAGATTGGCGAGCAAACGTGGTTATGGTAAAGAAGAGCAACAACAAGTGGAGAATGTGTGTTGACTTCACCGACATGAATAAGGCCTACCCAAAAGATAGCTTTCCCTTGCCAAGGATTGATCAATTTGGTAAACTCAACTACTGGACATAAGCTCTTGAGTTTCATGGATGCATTCTCGGGATACAACCAGATTCTCATGGACGAAGAAGATCAAGAGAATACCTCATTCGTCACCAGCCAAGGGTTGTACTTCTACAAAGTTATGCCATTTGGATTGAAGAACGCAGAGCCGCCTACCAAAGATTGGTGAACCGTATGTTCTCTCACCAGATTGGAAGGAATGTAGAGGTGTACGTGGATGACATACTAGTGAAAAGTAAGGACAAAGCCAACCATTTGGACGACCTAAAAGAGACCTTCAGCATACTACGTAAGTACAATATGAAATTAAACCTTGCAAAGTGTGTTTTTGTTGTTGCTTTAGGGAAATTCTTGGGATTCATGGTCTTCCGACGAGGTATAAAGGCAAACCCAGACAAAGTAAAATTAATAATTGAGGTCAAGTCACCAAAAATAGTGAAGGAGGTGCAGAGCTTGACAGGAAAGGTTGCGACCATGAGCAGATTCGTCTATAGGGCAAGAGATAAGTGCATGCCATTCTTTAAGGTATTGAAGAAGGCTTTCTAGTGGACTGACGAATGTGAGGAAGCTCTTGCCAAATTAAAAAAGTACTTGATGAGGCCACCATTGTTGATCCCTCAGTGATGGGAGAGAAGTTGTATCTCTACCTAGCAATATCCAACACTACAATAAGTTCGGCATTGATCGAGAGAAGAAGGAAACATCTAGAAGCC
Organism: Quercus dentata; assembly: GCA_028216015.1. NCBI lineage: Eukaryota > Viridiplantae > Streptophyta > Magnoliopsida > Fagales > Fagaceae > Quercus > Quercus dentata. Next base: position 54,197,633 of record CP116454.1, on the reverse strand, counting down.
AATTTATTATACCAGTCAGGCATTTCAAGGAGCAGAGGCAAGTTTCCCAAGGATGGAAAAGATAGCTTTCGCATTATTGGTTGCCTCCAGAAAGCTCCATCCTTATTTCCAAGCACGCCCCATTGACGTCATAATGGACCAACTCATAAGAAAGACGATGAACAAGATAGACACAGCAGGATGACTCATTCAATGGGCAATTGAATTGGGCCAATTAGACATTGAATATCAGTCCCGAGCAGCAATCAAAGCCCAGGTGCTAGCATACTTTATTGCAAAATTCACTTACTCTTATAAGGAAGAAGAACCTCCTATGGAATCATGGACAGTCCAAACGGATGGGTTTGCAATGAGGAAAACAGGAGGAGCAGAAGTAGTGCTCATATCTCGAAAAAGAAACACTCAAGTATGCGGTCATATTACGATTTATAGCAACAAATAACGTGGCAGAGTATGAAACATCGCTAATGAGGGCTAAGTCTTGCAAAGGCTCTAGGAGCAAAAAACCTTATCGTCCAAGCTGATTCTCTGCTGATAGTTGGACAAGTGAAAGGAGATTATGAAGCCAAAGAAGAAAGGATTTAGAAGTACTTGAAGATCTTCCAACAACTCTCACAGCACTTTGACAATCTAGACTTTGTGCAAATCTCTCGAACCAAAAACGTAGAAGCTAAATTTCTAGCAAGATTGGCCTGACCTCCGAACTATGTGTAGAGATAAGGGGGCAGCTAAGCACAGAAGGTGAGCAAGTTTTGAAGATTAAGAGCAAGACGAGTGGATGACTCCGATCATTCGTTACTTGAAAGAAGGATGACTCCCTAGAGATAAGACGGAGGCAAGGAAGATACAAATCGGGGTAGCTCGCTTCATCATTATTGACGATGTGCTATACAAATAAGGGTATTCACTCCCATATCTAAGATGCATCGATTCAGAAGAAGCAGATTATGTGCTCCACAAGATATGTGAGGGAATTTGTGGAAACCACATTGGGCAAGATCTTTAGCGGGAAAGGCGCTCGGAGCAGGATATTACTGGCCAACCCTACGTAAAGTCGCATACAACATCATTAGAGTATGCAACAAGTGTCAACGCTTCGCAAATGTCCAAACGAGACCAAGAGAGACGATGACACCCATATCCTCACCATGGCCCTTCACCCAATGGGGAATTGATATTATGGGTCCATTCCCTCTAGGGAAGAAGCAACTTAGATTTATAATAGTTGCAATTGATTACTTCACAAAATGGGTAGAAGCAGAGCCAGTGACGACGATAACAGAGGCTAAAGTCACAAGTTTTGTATGGAAAAACACCATTTGCAAGCTTGGAGTCCTACATGTCATAATATAAGACAATGGAAAGCAGTTTGACAACCCCAAGTTTCAAAAATTTTGCCAAGACTTAGGAGTCAAGAATTACTATTCTTCTCCAATACACCCTCAAGCCAACGGCCCAAGAAGTGATGAATAGAAGCTTGCTCAAAATGATCAAAACTAGGCTTGAGGGGGCAAAGGGGGCATGGCCTAAAGAACTACAAAATGTCCTTTAGGCATTTAGGATGACCACAAGAGTTCCAACAGGAGAAATACCATTCAGACTGACATTTGGCACTAAGGCGGTCATGCTAGTGGAAGTAGGACTGATGAGTTACCGAGTCAAAACATATGAAGACCAGAAGAATCAGTAGGAGCTTAACGACAACTGGACCTAATTGACAAAGTCAGAGAAGAAGCTATGAAGCAAATGGTCAAGCACAAGGAAGCAATGGCCATATACTATAACAGAAAGGTTAAGGTGAGAAGGTTCAATATAAGAGATCTCGTCCTTAGGAAGGTGTCATAGGCAACAAAGGACTCATCCCAAGGAAAACTGGGACCAGCTTGGGAAGGCCCCTACGAGGTAATTCGTCATTCCAAAGAAGGCTCCTACTACCGAAAGTCTTTAGACGACTAGGAACTGCCTCGACCATGGAACATAGAACACTTGAAGAAATACTACCAAGAAGGAATGCTTTACATTTCAAGTTGCCTAATCTTCACATCAGTATGTATGATTATCCATCACTTTTGTCATTCATAAGATCAGTCATTCATAAGATCAACAATACATGAAAGCATTATCCATGCTTAATCATCAATCCATGATCTAAAATGTGCAATACGTATTTATCAATGATCTATCACTATCAAAATGTGTGCGACATTTAGGAGTCGTCCTTGGGAGACGTCTCGGGGACCTCTGTCGTTAAAATTTTAAATCAAAAGCTACTAACGCATGACCAACAAACATCATAGCCATTGAATTTGTTGATACACAACTACCAAAGTCGACTAAATCAGAGTTGTTCAAACATAACTAATATAATCGTCATTCAAGACAAAACAAAAAATGGTTAACCTAAAAGACGCTCCAATACCACGACTCTAAGTCACGAGTAAAGCACAACATCGTCATTCAAAGATGACTCAAGAAAAAGTTGTTTAAATGCAGCTAAATATATAAAAATATATATATATATATATATATATATATATATATATATACTAAGTTGTTCAAACACAACTAACATTGTAATTCAAGCATGACCCAAGAAAAAGCTATTCAAACACAGTTAAAAAATACTAAGTTGTTCAAACACAACTAAGATCGTTATTCAAATATGACTCAATAAAAAACTGTTCAAACACGGTTAAAAAATACTAAGTTGTTCAAACACAACTAACATCGTCATTCAAACATGACTTGATAAAAAGCTATTTAAACACAACTAAAAAAGTACTAAGTTGTTCAAACACAACTAACATCATCATTCAAACATGACTTAATAAAAAACTGTTTAAACACGGCTAAAAAAGTACTAAGTTGTTCAAACACAACTAAGATCGTCATTCAAACATGAATCAAGAAAAAGCTATTCAAGCACAGCTAAAAAATACTAAGTTGTTCAAACATAACTAAGACCGTCATTCACATATGACTCAATAAAAAATCATTCCAACATAACCGAAGGTAAAAAGTCATTCATATGCAAGCTAAGTACGAAAAAGCTGCTCAAATGCAAGCTAAACACAAAGGTTGTCTCAACACAACTAACATCGTCATGAAAGATTGTCCAAGCATAAAAGAGTTGTTTACTATAGTTAAAAGTAGGAAATCCATAAACCTATCTATCTATCATCAAAGGAATTGTTTAGTTGCCCAAAACAATGGGCCCAAAGGAATTGTTTAGTTGCCCAAAACAACAGACCTAAAGAGAAATATTGTTCTTACCTTGCAAAGAAATTAAAAAAAAAAAAAAAAAAAAAAAAAAAAAAAAAAAAAGATTACTGCTCATCAAGGACAAAGTCTGCAGGGGTTATAACAGTAGCCTCCTTCATTCCTTCAACAACGTTTGTGGCTTCCTCCGCCACATTCTCCGCCGTAGCCTCAGAAGACATGAGCTCTTTCCTGACATCGTCCACGGCTAAGCCAGAAAGGTCCAGGCTAGGGTGGTGCTTTGCCATCCACTTCACAAGAAGATCAAAGCCCTCCATATAGTACTTGCACAACTCATCAGAGTACTTGTTAGAGTCTTTGAAATCTGTATCGTTTGTGGCCCTAATGTTCTCCAGCTACAGCTCCAGGCCACCAATTTGCTTGTCCTTTAGCTTGCGTAAGTCCTTCTCCACTTGTAGACTTTTCTCCAAAGTTGCCACACGCTCCTTGTCATTCTCGGCTTTGGCGGTGAGAATAGCAACTTTGTTTTTAAGCGTCTCATTCTTAGAAAATAAAGACTTTACCAAAGGCTCAGACGTGGCCACTTTCCTCTGTAAATCCAAGAGCTTCCCAGAGACGAATAGGGACTCCCCCAAAGCCTACAAAGAAATTTTCTCTCAGCAAAAGTAAAACAAAGGAAAAAGAAGAAGCAGAGACGATCAATAGCACATACCCGCACAAGCTTTTGGATGTGAGATGACATCACCTCACTGGATGACTTCGCCATCAAAGGGCTCAGATCATCCACAGAAAGTGCCTCATGGGCCTTCAAAGTTGCTACGTTAGCGTCATCCCAGAAAATAGGAAGGAAAGATTTACCACGGGCCTTTTTCTTCTTCCTAATAACCTCTCCACCAAAGGCAATCATCTCCGGTGACAAAGTAGGAGAGGCAGGGCGCTTAACAGGTGAGTGAGTAGGAGGAATTGTCGTTACAAGGTCTTTCTTAGAAATGTCACCAGTCTTCTTCTTGGACAAGAAACCACCGACGGTGCCACCCTTGGCCTTCTTCTCTTGGGCCTCGGCTAACTTCTACTTGCTAAACCTAGTCGTCATTACTGAAAGGATGAGACAAAAGTTAAAAAAAGAAAAAGAAAAAAGAAGTAGAAGAGAATGAAGAAGGCAGAAACACATACTCTTTTTCAAAACTTCCACATTCTTTCGAACCTTAGTAGACGGTTTTGGACCCAAAAAGTGTAAAAACTAAGACTGAGGAGAAACAAGTTCGTCAAAATCCTTGATAGACTCAAGATACTCCTTTACTTTCTTAGCGCGACGCTGGTACCTCTTCTTCAAATGAGGATCTTTGGTAATCGCAAAATAAGAACACAAGTAAGCCACTTGTCGTCGTCACTTATAAAGGAAGAGAAAAGAAACTGAAAAGACGAGAAAGGCGCATTAGATACAGGAACTCCCTAACTACAAAAAAACTTGAGAGCTTTGTCCAAGTCCTCACTAGGGACGAACTCCCAACCACTTCCAGAGATAAAAAAAGGAAATTTGGCTTCCGGTTTCGGAGAGACGAGGGGTAATCAAGGATTAACCTAGAAGCCCTATCCCACGGCTTAAACTCATAATATTCGGGGTCCTTAGATTTTCTCGGATGATAAAAATGGAGGAATTCGTCCCTCCCAATGACATCCCCATCATTGGTGGACACCTATACCACCATGCAAGAGACAGGGATCCGCCAAGAGTTAGGCACTAACTTTGCTGGAGCAAGATGCAGATAGGAAAAAGGGTCCCTATCAAAAGGGATGAATAGGGAAACGAAGGCCACTTTTAAAATCGGCCTCGTAAAAACAAACCTCATCGGCGTAATGTGATGACAAGCCTTTTCCTCGTCACTCGAGATCCTAATTTTTACAGAATCTAGGAACTGAAATCTATCCTTGATTCACCGCTCGTCCTTCCCGGTGAGAGAACACGAGATAGTCCAAGCTTTATAAGGGGAAGAAACAGAAGTGGCTTCCGAGATCACGCGATCATTAGACGAAGATAACCTCGTCTCCAGATCACTAGACCTCACTTCGGACATCTTGAATAGCCTGGCTACCCCAGCAGAACGGGAAACTAGAAGGAATAACAAAGAAAGAACGAAAGTATAAGGACAGTTCTCCCCTACGAAGAAACTAACTCTCTCAAGACAGTCCCCCTCTACAAACTCAAGTAAACAACTTAAATGAGCAAAAAAGAAAGCCACTGAAGGACAATCTACCCTAACAGCAGAATAATCTACCATGGAAGAACCAAAAAAGAAACAGGAGCACGGAGAACTTACCAGAAAACGCAGGACAGAGAAAGTGAGTTCAGAGAAGAAACAAACCCTAGAACAAAAACTGAATAAGGAAAAAATACAAAGGAAAGGAAAGATGAGGGAAAAATGCAAAACAAGTGGCCAAAACTCGCGTAGGAAAATCGAGACATGTCCGCACGACAAACATACCCTGGCCGTACACGTGGCACTTAATCGCTCAAACATCAAAACCGTTACAATGTTTAAACATTGAAAATTATGGGCTTAAAAAAAACGTTTGGTAGGAGATTTCTTTTAGGAGTGTTTGAGTTACTTATAATAGCTTAAAAGTACAATTTTATCTTAGTTTTGGTAGACATTAGCACATATATTTTATGTTTATTCTCACACTTATATGTAAATATGAGAGTTTGCAAGTTTTTTCTAAAATATACTCATTACGTATATTTTTCTCTTGTAGGAGATTTAAACTAATGAGCAAAGCATGCAGGCATGAAGTCAAGAGAATCCAAGGGTGAAAATCAATTGAGAAGTGGCTTTTTCTCTTCTAGGATTCCTTATTATATTTATTATCTGTTTAAATTATAATTTTTCAATTTATCATATTACCTCCATCTTAATCTATTACTATTTGATAATTTTATTACTAGTTCAAGAATTATGCTTTTTATATTTGAATATACAATTTTATACATTTATGTTGAAAATTATTTTAATTTAGACTATTTTTTATTTGAAAGATTACTAAACACAAATTTTTTACACTTGTTTATACTTTATTATTTTCTATTAGCCTTATAAAAATGGTGAAAATTCATTTGAAAGTTGTTTAAATTTTTTAAGACATATTTTTAGTAAAATTTTGTTAATGTTTACCATTTTAATACCTTAATTTTTATTTTATTACTACTAAATTAATTATGACGTCATCACGGTTCGACCTTGGTTGATCCTCGATCTGACCTTAAAAACTTTGAACCTCTCATTTTTTGGGTTCATTGAATGGTTTGAGTTTGAAAACCATGGTTAAGTCCCCGATTTGAAACAATTTATAGGAAGATTCATATGTAATAATTGTTCTAGTATATGACATCGTTAATATTTGGAGATTTAATTTTACTTTTATTATTAGGTGTCATTAATAGTAAAAGCCATTATTATTATTATTATTATTATTATTATTGTGGGGGAGTTAATGTTTTTTATTTATTATTATTATTATTTTTTTGTAGAGAGAGGTTGCAAAGAGAAATAATATTTTCTATTTTTATAATATTTTTTAATCTATTTTAATCTTTATGGTAAATAGAGAAATGTCATGTCTACAACATTTTTACAATAAATCCTATGAAGTAGGTTATTATGGGTTGTTATTGGTGGGGTAAAAATGTAATTTCAATGATAATAATTAAAAAAATTATTAAATTTTAGAAAAGCAATTAAATAAAAGTGCAGAATAAAAGAAAGGTCTTACAATTTGATGTTCCTTCTTTTGTAGTAGTATGTGCCTCCCCTCTCTTTCTGCCCACATAATCCTCTTCTTTTATAGTCAAGAAACCATAATTTCTTATTTGCCATTGACAAAGAGAGAAAGAGCTCTCAAGGATTTTAGAAAGAACCCACCTCATCTCTGTAGAGAAAGGAATTGACAAATATAAATCTAAAATATGTGAAAAAAAAAAAAATACGTAAATACTAAATAAAAATAGTCACAATTCAAAATTTCAAATTTAATTACCAACCTTTTTGAGTTTTAATAAGGAACCAAAATGTAACTTTGAAAATAGATAAAAGGTCAAATTTTCTTAGACTCATGGTATTGAGTGAGCACTCCCTCCTCCTTAGGACCACCATAAAAGGTCTCTTCTCTCATCGTGTGGATATTGCGTGTAGGTGTTATCTTGTCCATAAACTTGTATTTTTTTTTTAATGTTATTATGATATTAATTTAGGATCAAAGTATGCTATTTAATTTCCTTGAATATGCTTGAATGTTGTTCATATATGTTCTTCACTTGTTCTTGGTTTTTTTTACATGTTCACATATAACACTAGCTTTAATATTAAATTGATATCCGAAATATGAAAAACATATTAATTTCATAATTTTCTCAAATGTTTGAATCTAGGATGTCACCATTCATACACATTCACTAGAATTTATTTTTTAATCGAAATGTGAAGATGAATAAATGGACTTAGGGTTTATCACATTCACACACATTCAAGCAAGTAGTCTTCCCTAACATCGGGCAATGATCACACACATTTGATCATTGGTTATCATAGTCTAAAAGACCAGTTTCATTGTGAAGGTGGGTGCCTAACACATTCTTATCTTGTAACTTAGTCTCTAAACTTAGATGAAGGGTTCTAGATTAGTTCTTATCCATGTAGTTTTCAATTCTTATAATGTAACTAGAAAACAAGGCCATTAAGTTTTCCTAGATTGTATTTAGGATCAAAGCCATGTAAAATCTAGATATATTCAAAATTGATGTACAATATTTTCAATTAATAAAATGATTAATTTTTTAATTTTGGTTTCTTATTTTTCCAAGAATTAAATAAATGGCGAATTCATTGTAAAACATTTAATCTTAAATGAAATGTATAATCAATTGCACCTCCGTTATGAGAGACATTGACATGACTTTACTCACTTACGTGAGTTTGGTCTAAACAATGAATTCAAATGGTCCAGGGACACAATCTCTCATAGTACTATCGACGAAGTAAGTTGGCAATGGGTATCATATTATTTATTTAAAGAGAAGAGAGAGAGAGAGAGAGAGAGAGAGAGAGAGAGAGATATGCATAATAAACAGCCACATATTTCACTTGAACCAAAAAAAAAAAAAAGTTTGAGTTTGTTTTTTTTTTTTTTTTTTTTGGTAGAGAGAGGTCACAAAGAGAAGTTATATTTTCAATTTTTTATAATATTTTTTTAATTAATGTTGATCTTTTTGATATAATTTATGTAAGGTTGAATTTAATCAACCATCTTGTTGGCTTTATTCCGTGTCAAATTTGCTTGTAATTGAGCAATTAGTAACCCTGTATTTAGGTGGGAATCATATAAGGGTAGTGTGTGAGAAAGTGTGAATAAATGCTCAAGACTGTGTAGTGAAGCACGGACTCGTGGCTGGATCTTGCGGGTGGCTCGCGGCTTGCAAGCCGCCAGAAGATGCACACGAGTAAAGCATGCAAAGAAGCTAAACTGTCATGCCACTGTAGCACTACAGGACAAAAACTAACTCTTCGCATTCCTTTCTCACTCCAGTATAAATACCCCTTATACCCACGAAATATTGAGAGCTTCCAGAGAGAATTTTGAGAGAGAAACCCTAGAAAAAAACAAGATTGACTCATCCACAATCTTCATCCTTTGATTCTCCAAATTTCTCTACTCTCAACCTCTCCATTGTTAAATCCTTGAGAGGTACATTAGCCAAAACATTTTCTCACCATACCCATATCTGTGAAGAGGCTATTTGGTGCTTAGGAAGCAGTTAGGAAGAGACCAATTGATATTGGTTAATGCTATGGGTTATACCAGAATCCGGTAAGCTAAAGAAGACAAAGGTTCAACGTAACCTTGTTGGAGCAAGAAGCTTGGAGGGCTTAGGTACACTGGGTAGATTAGGCTTGGAGGGGTCTCTCATTGTTCATGTATCTCAACTATATTCTTTAGTGGATTATTTACCGCTTGTACGACGGTGGAGAGGTTTTACGTCGAGAGCTTCGGTTTCCTCTTCGATAACACATCGTTGTGTTGTCCTTGTATTTGCATCTCTCTTACCTTAATCTTTGCCATTTAATTTCTGTTGTGGATGTGATTTTATTTGGTTTAGATTGTTTATCAATTCAGTTATAAGCTTATGTTCATTTTCCGCACATATATTGTTTGATATTAAGCTTAAATTGGGGGTCTAAACGTTTAAGGTGTTTTATACACTATTTGAGCATTCAATTTATTAATTAATCCTAAATGGAGCCCTTCTTTCCCGATTTTCTCTTCTTTGACAATTCTGGTTCCTTGTGCATTGGGTATAATTTGGAGTCTAATTAATACATATTATAGAATTAACCTTTTTGTTTTTTGTTTTTAGTTCTTTGAATAGATTTTATAGAACTAATCTTTTTGATTTTTTAATAAAAAACTAATCTTATTTTTTAAAATTTAAAAGCCTTTCTCGATTTAGGGGTTTTAAGCGGTTTCCTAACTCGTTTAAGGTAAAAGCACCCACAAAATTAGTTGGGACAAAGTCCTGAACCCCTGGTGCCAATAAAAAAATAAATAAATAAATCTGTCTTTATCTAAAGGGTGCTCTCCCTGAAGTTTTCTTTATATAATCCATCATCTGTTCAATTTCAAGGAAGCAGAGCCCTCTCTTCCCCCCAAAGAAGTAAAAAAGAAACACCCTCTTGAGTCTTCTTGATGGAACTACGAATTCCTTATTCCTTTCCATCATGTCTTGCTACATTAAATCACCAAAGAAATGCAACTGCACTAACAAGGAAACATACGAAAAGAGGCAAGCAATGCCTATCAGTATTACCCTCCTTCGTTACCGTCTCAGCAAAGTTCGATGAAACACAAGTGAATCAACGACGGTCAGCTAATTATCACCCAAGTATTTGGGATCAGAAACTCATTGAGTCCTTTACCACTCCCTACTCAGTAAGTCCACTTACTATATAACGCTTTTCCACATTTATTATGACACATATATGCAGTAATTATTTATATTTACCATAATGAATATTTGGCTGTGTTGTGTTGCAGTATGAGATCCATGCCACTCGGCTTGAGGGGTTGAAGCAAGACGTTAAAACTTTGTTGACATCCACAAAAGACAAAGTGTCTTACTGAGGCTTATAGATTCAATGCAGCGGCTAGGAGTGGCTTACCACTTTGAGCAAGAGATAGAAGAGGTTTTGAAATTTCAACGTCCAGATGTTACAAGCGATCTTTACACAGCCGCATTGCATTTTCGGATTCTAAGAGAACGTGGTTTCCCAGTTAGCTCAGGTAATATTACATACCATCATTCATGTAACTAGGGAATAAGGAGTGAGGATTTGTTGGGGCCAAAACATGAAAATTTTTGGGTAAATTATAAAGACCCTAGAAAATTGAAAGTCAAAGTATTTATCACTAAATGGCCAATATTTTGTTGTACTAAAATGAAAATAAAAATAAAAAGCAAACAACAATCCTTTAAGTGGATGCGGATAGTGTGACATCACTCAAAATTCAAAGTGGCAAATTTCTAAGAATATTAGTATTGATTGAGCTAAAAAATTTAGTTTTTAGTGCCTAAAAAAAACCATCTTATTTATTTTAATTAACTTACTTTTCACAACTTACCATACATCAATACTCTTATTTTTCACAACACAACTAAACACTATTCATTTATTTATTATTCTCTCTCTCTTCTTCTCTGTCTCTCTATCTTCTCCCCCTCTTCAACCCATAGCCACCATCACGACACAACCACCACAAAACCAGTGAAGAAGAAACCCTCGAGGAACAACCAAAAAAAAAACCAATGAAGAACCACCCACTACCATCCACAATCACAAACCACCGAATCGACACCCTTTGCCAAAACCATTGGAGAGAGAAGAGAGGAGAGATTGGGGTGAAGGTGAAGATGAAGATGAGAGGATTGGCCAAAGAAGAGAGAGAAAATATATAATAATGAAAGAAAGGAACTCACCGAAATATATATATATATATATATATATATATATATATATATATTTACAACTTTGTTGCTACAGTAGACTATGAACAATGACAGTCTTTTGTAGCAAGTTTGTTAAATTTTTTAACAGTAACACCATTGATGTAGCTTAGTGTTTGTTGTTTGTGGTGCTAAAAATAACAATTTGGCTCTTTAGCACCACCAATGATAACGCTCTAACATTGGATTCTAAACATCAAAGAAGTAAATTGTAATACCAAACACTTATGGGTCAAGTCACCACTTTATTTTTGGGGAAATTACCATTTTGGGTTCACTTTTAATTTGGTTCTCACTTTTTCCAAACAATTAATTTGGTCCTATTATTTTTAATTTGCTGTCAAGTTAGTCCCTATTATCTACTCACTAACAAAAAATGCCTATTTGGCCAACAATTTGCATTGTTGGCATGCCTAATATTAAAATATTAAATAAGATGTTGACATGTGTAAATTTTACTTGATACATTAATGAAGATGGCAAAAACAAATGTCACATCAAATTTTAAAAATATTTTCTTTTGTTTACCCTTTTTTTTTTTTTTTTTTTTTCCATTTCTTTATTTTTTTTCTTTCAATTTTCTTTAAAAAAAATTTAACCAAACATAATTTCGTTTTTATTTTTTTTTTGAAATTTCTTGGTAACCAAACATAATCTAGTTCAACAAAAGTAGATTAACACATATATATATCAAATTGTTTCTAACCTTCAATTTGACTTTGAATCACAATGAATCTTATGTTAACAATCAAGAAAGATCAAATTAATTCCACAAATTTTAGCCAAAATCCCCAACTTCAAACTAATCCCCAAAATCTTCACCTTTAAACCCAAATTCATCACAAACCCAACGCTAACTTTCCAGCACCACCACTAACTCCGGAGAAGCCCCCCATTGCACATGGTTGGTTGGAGCAAGAGTGATTGTGTAAGAGTGGCTATAGTGTCGGAGAATATCAATTTTACTTCTTCAAATTTATATTTCAAATTTGAGATCACAAACCAAACATTAAAAATGAAGAAAAGCAAATCCGATACTGAAACCCTAAAAACCAAAAAAGAGAGAGAAAGGAAATAAACATGTTGTAGAAATGAAGATATGAGAAATGAGAGAAGAAGATTGAGAGCAATTTAAACGAGAGAGGAATATTGAGAATAAGATACCTAATTTATTTGTGTATTTTTAACCAATAATAATCGATCTATGGAAAATGTTGTAGAGAGGAAGATATGAGTAGGGATGGCAATGGGGCGGGGCGGGGACGAAGGATGGGATCTTCGCCCCCACCTGAGAAATGAGAAACTGCCCCATCTTTCCCATAATTTCTCTTTCTATTTCTTATTATTTTAAATTTTTTCTTTTTTCATGTTTCTTTTGAAATTATAAATAAATTTATTCTATTGAATCAAACTAATTTTTTCTAAATAATATTTTAAAATTTAACAAGATAATATAATAGTATGACACAATAAAATTTTTAATTATCAAAATAAAAAATTAGTTCTTCAAAAAGAATCTCCCTTAAATAAAATAAGATGATGATATTTTTGTTTAAATAGTAGGGTTTTAGGGTATGAAAAATTACCTTTTTTAACCCTTATTAATTTTTGAGAAGTGGGTTAAAAATTAAACCCATGATTTTTGTCCCATCCCCCCCCCCACATAAGCGGGAGGGGCTTTAATTGTGCCATCCCTAGATATGCCTTTAAAATTGAGAAATTGATATGTTTTTTCATTTAAATTCTAATGTCGCATTTTTTCATTTGTCAAATAAAATTTGTTATTATGATTTTTTTTTTGAGAAGTGTTATTATGATTTTTGCCACATAAGCTTTAATTGTGCCAATTTTGCAAATCATTTGTCACATAAGCATTTTTTTTCGTAGGTAATCGGTAGATACTAACTTGACAACAAGTTAAAAATAAAAATGACCAAATTTACTATTTGGAAAAAGTGAGAACCAAATTAAAAGTGTCTCCAAAATGTAGAGACCAAAATGGAAATTTCACCTGTATATTTCTAGAATTTTAAAAAAAAACTCTCAGTTTTGGGTCATAAATTTTGTAATCTAAATTTGAAATATTAATATATTAAATATACAAATAGAATTTTTGTTTTTGAAAGGAAATTCTAGGGGGGACCATTGCTCCCCTTAGACATAATGTGCTTTCTCCCAGAATCTAACCATATATGCAAGGTTCTTAAATTTGGAATATTAACTAAATTAGTGGGAAAGCATTGTGAATCGGAGAAAATTATTAAGTATTTCCGGAGTATCATAATTGCATACTCCCTTCTCTTACATGAATGGTGGGTCCTACCATAAATTTAATTAGTGGGACTTACTATTCATGTGAGAAAAAAGAATACGCATAAAGGAGTACACAATAATTTCCCGTGAATTGGAACATATGTTAAAGAATCATTAAAATAATTATAAAAATTTATATATTTGATACAATCTAACTTCCATACTTTACATCTCTACTACCAATCATCTGTTTTTAACAAGATTACATATTTCTAAGCACAAATGCTCAAAAGTCAATTACTGTGGTACTCCTATAAAAACACTAGTTCCTTTTTATTTGATTTGAGGTTCTCTTTATTAGCCTTGTCGGCTAAAAAAGGATAAATATAATCTAAATAAATTTATTGTTATACCCTTATCGCATCAAGAGGGGATATAAAAGATTATAATTAAAATGGGTAAATAGTAAATTTAATGTCTTATAAGTTTTTTCTTCCACTTTTCCTCCTAATTTGGAAGGATGGATTTTGCTGGGTCAAGCTAAAAAAGACCACACAACCACATTTTTCTACCTCCATTTTCCATCTCCCTTTTTCATCTAACCAAACGGACAAAAAATACTAATATAGGTTAAAAAAAATATTTGGAGTGACTTGATCAAGAAAACATTTAACATGGAAAGACAAAAATGATAAAATAAGATAAAATCATTAAATTTGATTTAAAGAAATGAAATTAAAAATTCAAGGGTATTTGTTCTCTTGTTTGCTGTATTTGACTTTCAAAACCAAAAGAAAAAAAAAAAAAAAAAAAAGAAGAAGACAAAAACAAAAAAACAAAACAAAACAATCCAATTGCCAAATGCGTAAAGTAATCTATTACTCATCACTTTGGGGATCATGAAGAAGGAAAGGTCTTTAATATACGTGTGTATCTCGATTTTGTTTGAAAGGACTTTAACAATTCATTTCTGGGTGCATGATGGTGGTAAACAGATGTGTTTGACAGATTCAGAAGCAGAGATGGGAGATTCATAGAGCAGGGATGTGGAGGGACTTTTGAGTTTGTATGAAGCCTCGCACCTTAGGATGCATGGAGAAAATATATTGGAAGAAACCAGGATTTTAGTATCAAAAACCTGAATTTATTAATGGAAAAATTGGACAGTAATTCAGCTAAGAAAGTGAAACAGTCACTGGAAATCCCCTTATATTGGAGGATGCCTAGAGTTGAAGCTCGGAACTTTATTGATGTCTATCAAAAGGATAATACAAAGAACTTGACCTTACTTGAGCTGGCTAAGTTGGATTACAATTTAGTGCAATCCGTGTATCAACAAGAACTCAAGGAGTTAGAAAGGTCGGGCTAATTACTTTGCTCCATATATAAATGCTTTCATGGAAACTTGCAATAAGATTAACATGTTTGAAAGTTGATTCATCAGGTGGTGGAGAGAGTTGGGTTTTAAAGATAAGCTAACTTTTTCAAGGGACCGAGTGATGGAGAATTATATGTGGGCTGTGGGTATCATTTTTGAGCCCCAGTTCTCCGAGTGCAGGATAGGCCTCACCAAATTTGTATGCATATTACTAGTTATTGATGACATGTATGATGTATATGGATTGCTAGATGAGCTTGAATGCTTCACCGATGCAGTGAAACGGTATCATAGAAACATGATCATCAAGGATACTACTTTATTTAATATTTTTCCTAATCATCACCTTTTTTTTTTTTTCTTTTCAGAACTTTGATGATAAACATTGTTCCTTATATCTTTGTTTTTTTTTCTTTTCCTTTTATTATATTTTTCGCAGATGGGAAATGAAGGCAATGGAGGACCTACCCGAATACATGAAGATTTGCTATGTTGCTATTCTTAACTTTGCTAATGAAATGGCTGGTGATGTCATCAAAGATCATGGCTTGGATACTCTGACCTATCTTATTGAAGAGGTAAGCTAATTCTACAAGGAAAAATATTGTTTCACGTTCTCTCACACTCCTTTGAAACGTACACTAGTACTCTGTACACATTATGGGTGAGCTTTAGTACAGCTTTTTTGTTTTTTTTTTTTTTTTTCCTTTTTGTTTTAGTTTAGTAATATTTTAACTTTTAATTTTTTTTTAATAAATAAGTTAATTTTTAAATTTTTTGTCTCAGATTATACAAACTAGCTTATAATCTCATTCATATAAATGAGATACATTTACAAATAAGTATAACTAAATGAGTATTAAAATTTTATCAAGTTTATATATAATGTTTGTAAATTTGGAAATATAAAATTACTAATAATATAATAAATATAAGTTTATTTGAAACATAATAATAATAATAATAATAATAATAATAATAATAATAATAACTAGTCGGAAACCCGTGCAACGCACGCAGTGGCGACGCTACTCAGAGGTCGGGGTGTTCCCGGGAACACCCGACTTAAAAAAAAAAAAAAAATTATATATAATAATTAAATTTTTTTATTTGTTTACCTTTAAAAAAAATAGGGACACCCTCAAGCAATATCAGGAACACCCTCAAAATTTTTATGCCAAACAAATTTTGAACTAAAATCTACAAAAAAAAAAAAAAAAAAAAAAATTGAGAAGAAGAAAAAAAAAAAAAAAAAAAAAAAAAAAAAAAAAAGCCAAAATCATCAGTTTTTGTCGTCACTGCCACTCACCACCACATCGCCGATAACTTCCATGTCTCCGGCCACTTCCATTTGGTCAACCGCAGTCTCCCCACCTGTTTCAACTTCTTCTTCCTTGCCGTTTCTTCTCCGTTCTCTATTTTTCTTCGACTTTTCCGCTTCTTTGCTCTTTGTTATTTCTAGTTTTGAACGCCAATTGCCGTATGTTCTTTGTACATTAGAGTCCCACTCCCCACGTGAATACTGAAGTCATTGAATGAGTCAATAGTTTTCAAAATTTTCAACCTTATCTCCAACCACCGATGTGCCTAGCTTAAACTTTTGCACATTAATTTTTATTTCTCTTGTCTTTTCATTATTGCATTTAGTAAGTACATTTACTTTTTTTTTTTTTTTGAAATAAAAAGGTTGTAAGTACATGTACTTGATAATATTATTAAACTACAACTCTTCTAAAAAAAAATTTATACTACAACCATAATTATTACTACATTTAAAGGAATTATTATGTCAGACTTTAAAATCATTTTATATATTTTTAAGAGAATATATAAAATTTTTAAGAAAATATATATATTTAGTGGTAATTTTAAAACAGTACACCGATATTAATTGGTATCAAAATACTTCGTTTCTCTAACTAAACCAAAACGACCTCCCGCACAGTATCGGAGAGGCAAGGGTGTGTGCACACATGAGGTGTGTGCTAGTGTGTGCTAATGCATAGTGGGGTGTGTGCTAGACTGCTAGTAGTTAGTAAAAAAATTTAACGAAGCAACTAAACATCAATAATTAATAATTTAATTAACTAATACATTATAAAAGACAAAAAAATTAAATTATGTTAGGCTAAACATCAATTAATAATTTAATAATTAATGAAACAACAATACAACAAATTATAGTTTATAAAAGAAAAACAAATTTATGAAACAACTAAACAACAATAATTAATAATTTTATTAATATTTCAAATGAACTTATAGTTTATTCTATAGGTACCTTTGTTCATTTCTTTTCTTTTCAATTTTTTTCCCTTTTGAGATTTTGATTGTACTGAGAATGCAAATTTGTTTTGATTTTAAGAACATTTTTTTTTAAAGCACAAACTTCATGCGGGCCAAATCTTGAATTTCGGTTGATATTTACCAAAACGTCCCAAAACAGATTGAAATTACCCGAAATTTTTTCAAAGTGGAATAGGAACACCCTGGACAAAATTCCTGGAGTCGCCACTGAACGCACGGAAACTTACCTATTTATAATAGACTAAAATAATTTTATAAAATTTTAAATTGATTATGAAACTATATTATTGCATGAATTGCTTCTATTTTTTGAGTTACAATTTGATGAATAAGCCAAATTTAGAATTGAAAAAAAAAATAACTAAAAAGTTCATGTTAAAATGTTCGAAAGGGGAAAAAAATCAGAAAATTTACTGGCACTGCCTAGAAATTATTGAAACAAAACAAAATATATATGACTACCAAATAGAGAAATATAAGAGAAAGATATGTTACCTTTAAGAGAATAATTCATAGTTATAACAGTTGAAATTTGCTAAACTGTTTCAAATATTGCAAAAAATTGAACCCAAAAATTTAGACGGTCAAACTTTCAAAAGACAATAAAATTAAAAATCAAAACATTCAGAACCTACAAATTATAAAAAAAAAAAAAAAAAAAAGTCATTATTGCGAGACAATTTCAGTAAGGATGGAAAGCTTTTCTAAGTTTTTTTTATCCAATTCTTCCTAATTGATGAAAAATTTGGTTCAAACATTGTCGAACACTTTGAAGGTGCAAATAATATAGGCTTCCAACATAATCTTTAATTAATAAACAAAGAAGCATGACATCATAAGAGAAAACATAAGATAACATATAGTGCATATATCTTACTCCACAGTTGTGAGAAAATATCCACACAAAAGGAATTGAAAACTTGTACATACGTCTCCATAAGGTAAAGCTTAAGGTTATATAATCTAAAATAATATAGAATATAGTATCTTTGAACCACACAAAAAGTTAGCAAACTTACTACAATACTTGTAGTTATACTATATATTGTAAAATACTACTCCATACAAAACAAAAGCAAAAAAAACTAATTCACAAAAAAGAGAAAAGGCAATAGCAAGCGTACCAAAGAAATTGAAGTTTAGGGTTTTCTCTCTTAGGGGAGACGGACAGAGGAGATTGCTTTAGGGTTTTCAAAGATTTTGTCTCTTATATATATGTATAAAAGAGACTCCTGTTAGGACTCTCTCACTATTTAGTTTTAAAAATTAATTTTTTTTAAATTAAAATGATGATGTGGAAAATTGTGGGAGTTTCAAAGGTTTTAGGTTATATATATATATATATATATATATATATATATAGATGAATCAAAGAAGGTGATTTTATAGAAAAATGAATCAATGATGGTGATTTTATTAAGGTTTATTAATTTTGATTTTATGATTATCTCACATAATAACTCATATATATATATATATATATATATATATATATATATATATATATATAAAACCGAAACCTCTGTTAACACCACAATTTTCCACGTTAGCATAATATTAAAAAAAAAAATAAAAATAAAAATAAAAACATTATAACTCCTCAAAACCCTAGCAACCTTACCCCTCTCTCAAGTTAAGAAATATAAAGCCACGGTTTTCGCAAACTCTCTCACTCCAAACGTAAATATCAAATTCAACCCCTTTTATATCTCTTTATATTTTTGAGGCTTCTATAGAGTTATAGTGAGTTATGTTGATTTTTTTTTTTGTGTGTGTGTATACTCGGGTATTCCAGGAGAAGTTTGTGTTTTCGTTAATTGAAGGCCTTAGAGAGATAAGTGTCGCAATTTGGAACAAAGAATACGAGAAGATGATTTCATTGGCAGCAAAAAGTAATTATTTTGTCTCATATTTTTGTTTGTTGAATTGATTTTGTGTGCTTTTTAGACCCTTTTGGATCAATTTTGTTAATTGGGTTTTTTTTTTTTTTTTTTTTGGATAGGGTCCAATTGGGGAAGGTTCTTTCAAAGGGTTACGACGATCGCACTTGGTGTCCGTATACTAATAGTAAGGCTCAGTTGCACAATATGTGTAAATTCTTCAAAAGACTACTTTAAATAGTAAGTCAATGTGTTTCTTACATTTGGGTATTAGTTAGAATTGTTTTCAAATGATTGTACTAATAAAAGTGAATGTGTATAAATTTTGTTTAACTATCCCGTGCATCGCACGGGTTAGCGACTAGTTGAGAATAAATTCAAATCAGACATGATCAACCCTCTTTTCAAATACTATCTTCAGAAAATCAAATTCTCAAAAGATTAGGCTTCCTCTCTACACGCCACATATTCAAGTAGCCTCTGACGCCGTCGAGTAGGGAATCCTCTAGCGACACTACCGGACTTGAGGAGTCATCTTCTTCCTATAATTTCTTCCTTTATAAAAACCCATTTCACAAAACCGTTCAATTTTAACAAATCAACACTTTGTTTTTAGATTTTCTTGAAGCTCCTCTTTTTTGAGTTTTTTTGTTTTTGGATGAATGAAGCAGTCTTGAGTTTATAGTTGGTGTAGCTAGAGATGAATTTGTTGAAGTTGTACTTGTTACTACTCTTTGAAGAGTAAAGGTGGAGGGTGTAAGTGGGTTTTGCAAGAATATGAAACTACTTACATCAAATTTGTAAAATGAGTAAAGAGAAATTTTTTAAAGATGTTACACCAGCTTCAACGGATTCCTTTGATTTCAACAACGTTGTTGGAGGTGTTAGAGGTGTTGACAGCTTCTTGACTATGGCGTGAAGGGGAAGAAGCCAAGGCTTTTGAGGATTTTGGAGGGGAGAGAGGTGGGTTTGTGGTGAGTTATTGGGAGAGGGGTGGGTTTTGAGAGAGGATGAGAAGGGGTGAGATTGGTGGAGGCCATAGAAGGAAAATGATGCAGAGAGAGAGCTTGACAAAGGAGAGGACTCTGGAGTTTTAAGCGAGTTATGATTTTGTGTGGTAGGGTGTATTTGGTTTTCTCTAAATTGCTGATATGGAACTTCCTCATTGGGAGCTGTAAAACCACCTTTTACGCTAAAACCGGACCAAATTGAAACTCTAAGAGTCCGCTTGGTTAGAGGGCGGGAAAAGTGGGATGATAGAAAATTGTGAGAGGAAGGAAAAGTAAGAGGATAGAAAAGATTTTATTTTCTCTCCTTTTTGTTTGGTTAGGAGTGGAAAAGTAGAGAGATGGAAAAAATGAGTTTGAATAAATTTACTCATATGCCCTTGTTAAAGAATGATGCCAAATTAAAAAAAAAAGGTGACAAATAACCACACAAGAAAGAGCAATCACCCAAATTTTTTTATAAAAATAAAAAACATGTTCCAAAAAAAATCACATCCAGTAAAAATAAAAATAAACTATCACACCCAAGCCCTAAAAAATTAAAAAAAAAAATTGTAAGGATATTATTAGGTATAAAATGTAAATTGTCCTTTTTTTTTTTTAAATTATTGTGAAGCACTTTTTTTTTTTTTTTTTTAAGACTCATTTGTACTTAATAACTCACTTGGATGAATATTTATGATGTGGTCCTACATTTGATTCTAAAATTAAGAAATAAAACTCTTTAAGAATAAATAATTTAGGACACATGACACAAAATTGGAATTCTAATTTGGAATTCTAATTTGAGTTTTTCTCAACTTCATCTATTATTATATATATAAATATGTATTCACTTATTAGCTTATGGTTTCTATGAATTATTAATTATA
This sequence comes from Quercus dentata, assembly GCA_028216015.1. NCBI lineage: Eukaryota > Viridiplantae > Streptophyta > Magnoliopsida > Fagales > Fagaceae > Quercus > Quercus dentata. The sequence continues at coordinate 54,176,667 of CP116454.1, read as the reverse complement.
TACTTAGTACATTTGTGTATATGCATATGTTGATGTTGATGTTAATGTTTATGTTAATGTTTGTTTGTACGTGTGTGAGTGTGTATAACTCTACCTTTGGCACTGCCTTTCTTTTAAACTAGAAATAGAAAGACCACACAAATGACAATCACCTTGAGAATGTTGCACCATCTTCTCTTTGTAGCATCAACTAATTTTTTGCTTATGCAAAGCAAAGGAATATAATTTATTCTTGAACCCAAATGTCATTACCTTAAGAATATTGTACGGAAAATTTGCTACAAGAGTGTGTGTGTGACTCTACCTTTAGCATTGCCTTTCTTTTAACTAGAAGCAAAAAGACCACACATATGACAATCACCTTGACAATGTTGCACCACCTTTTGTTTGTAGCATCAACTAATTGAATCAGCCTAACGATTCTTTTCTCGATCTTGTTAAACAAGCAAATCATGTAATTTCCTTAAAATTATACTTTCATCCATTTGTTTTTTAAATTATTTTGAAAAAAAAAATTTTGACTCCATATTTTATCTTTCTTTCATTACACACATATTTTTGCTAGCTAAAATAGTGAGCTTCCACACAAATACACCATTAATAGCTATATAAATTAGTTGGTGGGAAAAATTAGGTAAATAACAAGTAGAATTTTAAATCAAAGATAAAAAAATAATTTTAAAATTACTTTTCAAATATCATTAAATTTTTCTTTATAAATGTTTGTATAAAAAATTTAAAATTTAGTTATTAAAATATGTAAAATTCATCTAGTTGTTTTTCTCTAATAAATTATTAAATTACTGAATTCAGTGTGAATTTTTGTGTTTATGCTTATGTTTACGTTTATGTTAATGTTCATTTGAGAGAGAGAGAGAGAGAGAGATTTACACCCTTTTGGCCTTGGCCTTTATTTTAAGCTAGTTGCAAACCTGTAATGACAAGCGTGTTTCGTAAGTATATGTGATTATTTTGTAATGAAATATAATATATAATTTATTTTCTAAAATATTCGTAAAATCATATATTATAGGATTAGAATTAGTCATCTGTAACAAAGTGTTTTTCTTATAAGAAAATTTCATTTTAAACGTATTAACCTATTAATTAAGAAATATTCATTTTATATAATCCTCTTTACCAAACCAATAGTGGGCAGTGATCTTTCTTTTCTTTTCTTTTTTTAAATAAAGAATGTCATATAGCTTTCCTCTTTAAGTAATGAAATTTTGTGTTCTCTATAAATAAAAACTTATATATTTTTTACTTTCTCTTAATTAAAATTTTCATCTTCTCTTATTATGATCCAATTCACTAGTGATAGAATATCTTGGGGATTTCCAATTATGATAGTAATGAGAAAATTAACCGCTTGCATGTTGGTTTGTCCAAACTGTCTCGAAAAATCCTTTCTCGGCTGGTTCTTGTTATATCGTTCCAACTTGTAATCGTTCCGACCTGTAATCATTCCCTTTGGGGGGGATGATCTTCTCCTTTCCTTTCCCTTGTAGCTGGTCTTCTTCCACCCTTTTGTATTTGTCAATCTTGTCCATCGGTTGGCGAACGTTGGTGACGGGTTTACCAGTTAGAGACTTCCTTAAATCGTGCTTGGTGGGGTGACCACTTTTGAACGTGCTGATGGCGACGTCATCATGGTTTTCATCCATCTCGTTATACATCTCCCAATACCTGTCCGAATACGCCTTTAAGGTTTCCCCTTCGTGCATAGATAAGGATAATAACGAACTTAGAGGCCGAGGGACTCTGCTATTTGTAATAAAGCGAGAGCAAAAAACTTGAGTGAGTTGCTTATAGGAATCTATGGAGTTCGTCTTCAAGCCGTTGAACCATCTCATCGCCACGGGTCCTAGGCTAGACGGAAAAACTTTGCACATCAGAGCCTCATTTCGAGAATGGATAGCCATTCTTTGGTTAAACTGGCTCACATGCTCCATTGGGTCCGCTCGGCCATTGTAAATGGAAAACGTAGGTTGATGGAAACGCCGTGGTAGTTTAGCCCCTTCTATCCTGTGCATGAAGGGTGATCTGGAGATCCGATCCAGTGCTTTGTTCATGGCATCATTACCCAAACCCTTACTAGATGGACTCCTATGCCTCCGTTCAGGGTGCTGCTTCTTTTCGTAGGAAAAGGTTTCACTTGGGGGAGTTCTTGATCTCCGCCTATAGCCGACATCCTCTTCCTCATTAGAGGATGTGTGTGAGCTAGAAAGGGACCGCCTTTGCTGTGCACGGTACAACTTCTTTTTCAGGTCGTCTATCTCTTTTTGCATGTCCCGATAGTTGTTTCGCCTTTGGGATATGCGACTACCTACTTAGGAGTGGCTTTGACTCGTTTGAGTAGTATGTACAGTTCCCTCTCGGTTCCTTCCGTTGCCTAGATTTGGCCTAGGGTTAGGAGGATTATTTTGCCGCCGAGGCCCAATAGGTTATGTCTACCGAGGTCAGCTTGGCATGGATTTTCTTGGTGTGGACCTGATCCTACAATGCTTAACCATCGTACTTACTAACACTTAAGTTTTTTCCCATAGACAGCGCCAATTAATGTGGGTGCTTGCCCCGCCATTAAGTAGTTTTTGTCCGCTTTGGGGAGCCAGTTCCTCACGATTTTGTCACGAAGGGGTGGGATTGTCCCACATCGCCTAAGTAACCCTCCCACTCATGGTTTATAAGCACGGAGCGACCATGAGTGTACCACTACTACACATGTGTAGTAGTGGTACATTCATGTGTAGTAGTGGTACACTCATGCAAGGTTCAAGGGCATATAAAGCATGAGTGGGAGGGTTACTTAGGCGATGTGTGACAAAGGTGTAAAACCAAAAATGGTGAAGATCCTGGACTCCCACCCCTTCGTGACAAATCCGTGAGGGCTTGGCTCCCCAAAGCGAACAAACACTGCTTAATGGCGGGGCAAGTACCCACACAAAGTATGATCAAATCTTTTTCTTGAATACATTATTTATCTCAATAAATTCATAAATATATACCAAATTAAAACATACCCAAATGAAGATGCTTTTGAAACAAACAAAATATCATATCAAGTGTCACTTAACAATGATTAATTTGACCAATTAGGAAAAATTTTGTTGTTGATAATCTATTGAGATTATTTACTCTATAGAAATTGCAAATTCATCCACCCAAAAAGATACTCTAATAAACAATTATTAGCAAAATATCATAATTAAGTTTCTATATACATCATAACTAGCCTCTAAGCATGCGCTTAAATGTGTGCTTAGAGGCTTTTCTATTTTCTAAAAATTAATCATTTTTATTTATCATAATTTAGGGTTACTACATTTTTTAATCATCAAAATACCTAGGAGTGTGATAAGATTTATATACGAAAAAATTATTTTACCTACAAACGCATGTGTAAATGTGTGCTTAAAGACTAGTATTCCTAACATCTCTCATTTATTAGAGAAGATCATAAATTCATTTCAAAAAAGTACAACTATTCGATAATCATGTTATTTGGACTTACTTACAATTTCTTGAAATACATAAATTTAAAACTTATGGATATAACAAAATTTCACAATAATTTGTTAAGCCTAGTCAATGAATTGAACACCCATTTCTAATATAAAAGTTTCTTAATTGTGATGACCAGACACCTTCACATATTATGAAATTTTGTTGTGCGCTTAAAACAACCGTGACATTTAAAAAATTTAAATACAATATTTTAGCTAGTGTTGTAAAACTATAATATAATGGTATAAAATATATTCTTTCACTAGTGTAGCTTAATTGATCCCCAAGTATTGATAGTATTAATTCTTTTTATTGGCTCTTACATTATCATGTTTTTTTTTATGGGACTTATCTAATTATTTATACATATATTTAATATTGTCAAAAAAATTATGAATAAAAAATAAGTAAGAAAAATAATGATTATCTGACTAATGATATGGTAAATGATGTGGCGCAACAGCAACTTAACAATTATAAATATTACCTTTCAGTTATATATATATATACACACACTAGAAGTTGACCACTCACATGATCATCACATTGAGAATATTAGGCAACAAAAGTTCTTTCCAAATGTGTTCAAGAGAGGCATGGCCGAGTAAAAGTTCCAAAATAGTCCCTAATGGTAAATTCCAGCAACTGTACCGGATGCTCTAGGTAAAGGAACAATCCTCTTCATTTCATTATGGAAGCAGGAGCCTTGCCTTCGGAGCCTTAAAATTAGCTTGGGACTTTTTTTCTGATGAAAAAAAAGAGTGAAGTTCCCCCAAAAAGTTATAGCAAATAAAAACAATATAATATAACAAATATTTGTCTCCAATGTCAAAGCAAATGCAATGTAAAATTCGTTCAAAATTATACTCCAAAAAAAATTATGGACTTATGAAGATATATTGATGCCTGTTAATCATGTTAAGAGAAACTTTATTACCACACAAATTTTCTGGGACAAAATAAATTATGATATAGCAATTAGACCAAATTTCTCATTGGCAACAGCAGTTTGTAGAAATGACAAAGGTGAAGTACTGTTTGGACACTCGTCTTTTAGCCTTGAAACTCTCTGTCCAGCAAAATTTCACTTATGTTCAATATGAAGGTGATTCGTTGGCAGTAACAGAAGCTCTCCGAAATACTGCTTCTGCTACCTCTACACCAAATTTTGAATATTGTAAATGAATATTTAAGATCTCTCTCTTGCTGAGATTTTTGTTTGGAAAATGTTAACGAATGACCTAAAAGCATTTGTTAGTGAACTAATTTAGGAAAGTTTTTATGAAAAAAAAAAAAAAAATCATTAATATTTTGACAACTTTTTTTATTTCTCATAAAAATAGTGTCAAAACTTTCTTAAAATATTTTATTAACAATTGTTTTAAAAACATTCATTATCATGACCTTGTTGTTTTGTACTCAGGAACCTGAATTTGTTGGCTCATTATGTTGCTTATTGGACATCCTTTCGTAATAGAAACGGGCCTTTAACCATCCCCAACCTCCTTGCTTGGGTTTTCTGCCCAAATGGTAGAAATGGTTTATAGGCCCCTCTTTCTTCTTAATGCAAGAAAACAAAAGTAATCGCATTTAACACTCAAACCTAGTCACTACAAGACTACAAGTATCAACAAATTGGATTTTCTAACGCTGGTAGATATTTTCAGAAGAACCAAAAGAGAAAATTTATTGAAGAATATTTAACCATTGATTGCCATAAAACATTCAAACAATTTTCCTGAAAAGAAAACACAATTGCACCGCCCCAACCCCTACAGAGGGGAAAAAAGGCATGAAAAAAAAATAAATAAAACCATTGTTGTCTTATGAAGGTCATTTCGTAACGGTTATTCCAGAAATATTTTATTATGTCTACTTTAATGGAGATAACATTGTGGCTTTCCATCTATTTCAGGAAAATATTTTATATTTCATATGACTTTTCAGAAATAAAAGCAGGCCCTTATCGACAAATACGATTATTTTATCATATGTTGCGTTAATTGATAAACTCTATGCCTACCATGTAATTTTACCAAACCGAAGTTTTATATTATTATCCAAAAAAAAAAAAAGATTATTATTTAGCTAAAAAAAAAATTCTAGCTCATTTAGCATAGGAAATTAAGGACAATATATTCCAAAATTTGTCAAAAATGAACCTAAGTTCCTGTCAAATTTTTCTTACGATTCCAAATTTCCAATGCAAAGTAGTAGTGATTGGATCGGTAAGGTGGGTTATGATGTCAATATAGTTAGTAGTTAGGTTGGAGTAGGTATCAAGGGAGAAAAAAAAAAAAAACCAGATATTTCGTTTTGACGTCCTAAAATGACATTTCTGTTAATTTCAATGTTTCATTTTCAAGTGAATTTTAATTAGCTTAATTATTAAAATTTTTTTTATTGTCTAATAGTAACGCTAGGATGTTTTTTTTTTTTTTTTTTTTTTTTTTACATTAAGCTTACAAATTTATTTGAAACCAATTTAAAGAAACAATTCAAACCTAGCATAGTCTGAACCTCACATAGGTTGTTAAAGCCCACTAAACATTTATTGCAACATTAGTTTGTAAATTTTATATAGTAAAACTATAAAACTTGTAGTACCTTTAGTATTTTTTATTGTCAAATAAAAGATCTAAGATTCAAACCTTGCATATACTAAAAACTTATTTATATCTTTGTTTGATAATAAAAAAATAATCATTATGGAACTAGTACCATAAGTTAAAATTCAGTTAAAATTACATTGTATTCCAATTAAATAAATAAAACCCTACTTTCCCTTTTGATTTCGTTAATTTTTTTGGTTGGAGTTCAAGCTCCTTATGATAGTAAAAGTAATATAATGATTTGTGGTTATTTTATAAACTACCACTTATCTCTAAAACTTTTTACTATATGTTTCTCACATTGAATTCTAACATTTTGAACTTCTGAACAGGACATAGGACAAAAAAAAGTATTGATAAATTTCCACCTATCCTAACAATGTATGCTTATGAAAAATAATGAATTTAGACACTTCAAGTCTTTAACTATATTTTCTCAAAAAAAAAAAAAGTCTTTAACTATATTTTCAAAGTGGGTGCAACTGCTGGAATTTCGGAAGTTGCAAGTTGTGACCCACGCTAAACTTACAATTGGAGCTACCGACCAATGGGAAAGAGTGGGGAAACTACCTTGGAACACAAAAGAAAAACAAGAGAGTAGCTAGGCACCTCTCTACCAAAGAAATTCATAATCATTGCAGTCAAAGTAAAGAGACAAAAGTCTTTGATTGATTTATCAAGTGCCCTCAGTCCTCATCAAATTGGTT